>SJYX01008860.1:89683-106398 GCA_006410675.1 Oreotragus oreotragus
TGAGCAATTGCACTCATCTCACATGCTAGTAAAGTAATGCTCAAAATTCTCCAAGCCAGTCTTCAGCAACATGTGAAGCATGAACTTCCAGATGTTCAAGTTGATTTTAGAAAAGGCAGAGAAACCAGAGATCAAATTGCCAACATCCACTGGATCATGGAAAGAGAAAGAGAGTTCCAGAAAAACATCTATTTCTGCTTTATTGACTATGCCAAAGCCTTTGACTGTAAGGATAACAATTAACTGTGGAAAATTCTGAAATAGATGGGAATACCAGACCACCTAACCTGCCTCTTGAGAAATCTGTATGCAGGTCAGGAAGCAAGAGTTAGAACTGGACATGGAACAACAGACTGGTTTCAAATAGGAAAAGGAGTACATCAAGGCTATATATTGTCACCCTGCTTATTTAACTTATATGCAGAGTACATCATGAGTAACGCTGGACTGGAAGAAACACAAGCTGGAATCAAGATTACTGGGAGAAATATCCATAACCTCAGATACGCAGATGACACCACCCTTATGGCAGAAAGTGAAGAGGAACCAAAAAGCGTCTTGTGGAAATTGAAAGAAGAGAGTGAAAAAGTTGGCTTAAAACTCAACATTCAGAAAATGAAGATCATGGCATCCGGTCCCACCCTCATGGGAAATTTATGATAAAACAGTGGAAACAGTGTCAGACTTTGTTTTGGGGGGCTCCAAAATCACTGCAGATGGTGACTGCAGCCATGAAATTAAAAGACACTTACTCCTTGGAAGAAAAGTTATGACCAACCTAGATAGCATATTCAAAAGCAGAGACGTTACTTTGCCGACTAAGGTCCGTCTAGTCAAGGCTATGATTTTTCCTGTGGTCATGTATGGATGTGACAGTTGGACTGTGAAGAAGGCTGAGCACTGAAGAACTGATGCTTTTGAACTGTGGTGTTGGAGAAGACTCTTGAAAGTCCCTTGGACTGCAAGGAGATCCAACCAGTCCATTCTGAAGATCAGCCCTGGGATTTCTTTGGAAGGAGTGATGCTAAAGCTGAAACTCGGTACTTTGGCCACCTCATGTGAAGAGTTGACTCACTGGAAAAGACTCTGATGCTGGGAGGGATTGGGGGCAGGAGGAGAAGGGGACAACAGAGGATGAGATGGCTGGATGGCATCACTGACTCGATGAACATGAGTCTGAGTGAACTCCGGGTGATGGTGATGAACAGGGAGGCCTGGCGTGCTGCGATTCATGGGGTCGCAAAGAGTCAGACATGACTGAGCGACTGAACTGAACGTAAGACAGGGGCTTCCTAGGTGGCTCAGATGGTAAACTGTCTGAAGACATGATTGCTTTTTTCTTTTTTTTCCTGTTCATCTGTTCTTTGGACACAACTGGGCAACTGAACAACAACAACAAAATCTGCCCCTCTACCCCCAAGCATGCCTTCCCAATGTAAGTTCTCTCAGTCCAGAAACTTTGTTTACAGTTATATTCCTAAAATATTTCCCAGATAATAGTGGGTGCTTATTCCTCCTACTCCTGCTCCTGTTCATTCAATTGTGTCAGACTCTGCGACACCACGGACTGTAGCCCATCAGGCTCCTCTGTCCATGGGATCTTCCAGGTAAGAATACTGGAATGGTTTCCCATTTTCTCCTCCAGGGAATCTTCCCAACTCAAAGATCAAACCCACATTTATTGTAGCTCCTGCACTGGCAGGTGGACTCCTTACTACTGAGCCACCGAGGAGGCTCAAGTGCTTATTAAATGTTCTTTAAGTTAGTAAATTAAAATTATTCTAATACCGTGTTCTGAAAGCATTATTAAATTATTTTTTCCATTTTTCAGATATAACACAAGAAATGTATATAGTATATTCCAGGAACAAGGACTAAGAATAAAAGAATACTCTTTTCTCATGAAGTAGTACATTAACAAAAAGGTTTTTAGATAAGGGAGCTGCTACTGCTGCTCAGTAGCTTCAGTCGTGTCCAACTCTGTGCAACCCCATAGACGGCAGCCAACCAGGCTCCCCTGAGAGCAAATAATAAATAATCACCTGGTGGCATAGTGGCAGAATTAAGTATCAAGGTCTAAGGCTGGTTAACTAAATGGAATTTTCTTAAATTGAGAAATGGTGTGTCCAAATTTTTATAGCAAATCACTGTAGTAGGAGGTTCATAAATTATATGTTTATGAGGTCAGGAAGCAACAGTTAGAACAGCACATGGAACAACAGACTGGTTCCAAATAGGAAAAGGAGTACATCAAGGCTGTATATTGTCACCCTGCTTATTTAACTTATATACAGAGTACACCATGAGAAACTCTGGGCTGGAAGAAGCACAAGCTGGAATCAAGATTGCTGGGAGAAATATCAATAACCTCAGATATGCAGATGACACCAACCTTATGGAAGAAAGTTAAGAAGAACTAAAGCACCTGTTGCTGAAAGAGAAAGAGGAGAGTGCAAAAATTGGCTCAAAACTCAACATTCAGAAAACTAAGATCATGGCATCCGGTCCCATCACTTCATGGCAAATAGATGAGGAAACAATGGAAACAGTGGCTGACTTTATTTTTTAGGAGCTAAAATCAGGCAAATTGTAATCACAGCAATTAAATTAAAAGATGCTTACCCCTTGGAAGGAAACTTATGACCAACCTAGACAGCATATTAAGAAGTAGAGACATTACTTTGCCAACAAAGGTCTATCTAGTCAAGGCTATGGTTTTTCCAGTGGTCATGTATGGATGTGAGAGTTGGGCTATAAAGAAAGCTGAGAGCTGAAGAATTGATGCTTTTGAACTATGGTGTTGGAGAAGACTCTTGAGAGTCCCTTGGACTGCAAGGAGATCCAACTAGTCTATCCTAAAGGAAATCAGTCCTGGGTGTTCATTGGTAGGACTGATGTTGAAGCTGAAACTCCAATACTTTTGCCACCTGATGCGAAGAGCTAACTCATTTGAAAAGACCCTGATGCTGAGAAAGATTGAGGACAGGAGGAGAAGAGGACAACAGAGGATGAGATGGTTGGATAACATCACAAACTCAGTGGACATGGGTTTGGGTGGACTCCATGAGTTGATGATGGACAGGGAGGCCTGGTGTGCTGCAGTTCATGGGGTTGCAGAGTTTCACATGACTGAGTGAACTGAACTGATAATGAATTCAGTCTGATATTCCACATTTATTAAGGCTATGTCCAACTGTTCCTAGACAATGATTATCCATTATTTCTAAGATAATCTTATATTTTCACAAGGACCAAAGATTAAACTTTATTTTTATATCTTTTTAATCAATTAATATGCTTTACAATATTTTATTGGTTTTGCCATACATTGACATGAATCTACAATGAGTATACATGTGTTCTCCATCCTGAATTTTAAATCTGTACCTGTGTTGATTCAGTATTGTTAGGAATACATATATCTGAATGCTTGGTTACTTTAATAATTCGCATAATAATGATAATTTTCTGTGTATCTAAAAATGTTTTAGTCTTATCAAAGTTTTTTTGATGTTCATTATTGTTAGTGTTGATGATGCTTAGTTTATGAACTCCCTTTCTATCCCTTGCTTAATTGGTTGTTTGGTTGCAAATGCTGAGTGGACAAAAGGTGAGAGACTTGAGAACTAATTCTGAATTATTTTAATCAGTGGTAGAAGATGACTTTGGTATGTCTACCTCACACAGTAAAAACTGGAGAGAAGGGCTGAAAAAATTTTTAGAGAGTGGGCTTTCATGTCACCTCCCCCAAGGGGATGACTACATTTAGATTAATGTTGCTGCTTCTACATTTCCCTGGAAGTCAAGATATTACTGCTCTTGAAAATGAAAATCTAAGATTCAGTAACAGGCCAGACTTAGGAGCTTCAAAGAAGTAGAAGCCAAATTTTCTTATTTAGTGGCACAAGATTATCAGTACTGTAGATATTTTGTAAGAATAAAAGTACAAAGGGGTACTATTTAAGCAGACATTCACTACATAAAGTTTCAGTTCAGTTCAGTTCAGTTCAGTTGCTCAGTTGTGCCCGACTCTTTGCGACCCCATAAATTGCAGCACACCAGGCCTCCTGTCCATCACCAACTCCTGGAGTTCACTCAAACTCATGTCCCTCGAGTCGGCTATCCAGCCATCTAATCCTCTGTCACCCCCTTCTCCTCCTGCTCCCAATCCCTCCCAGCATCAGAGTCTTTTCCAATGGGTCAACTCTTCACATGAGGTGGCCAAAGTATTGGAGTTCCAGCTTTAGCATCAGTCCTTCCAATGAACATCCAGGGCTAATCTCCTTTAGAATGGACTGGTTGGATCTCCTTGCAGTCCAAAGGACTCTCAAGTGTCTTCTTCAACACCACAGTTCAAACATAAAGTTTCAGGAATCTGCTATTAATATTTGCAATTTTTTTGTTGTTAAGGGGCTACATTTTTAAGGATTTCTTATCTCTGAAATAAATACTAAACAGATTTGAAAAATTTTTTGTTACATACTTGCATGCCGTGAGTTTGACTCAACTCTGGGAGTTGGTGAAGGACAGGGAGGCCTGGCGTGCTGCAGTTCATGGGGTCACAAAGAGTTGGACATGGCTAAGCAACTGAACTGAACTGAACTGAACTGCATGCCAAATACAGAGGTAGATTAAGTGTGCTCTGTATTTTAGACAGAGGGGTTTTTAAATCTATTAATTCAGTGAATACACACACAGATTAGAGATTTTTCACTGATTGAAGTTAAATACCATGTTCAAGGTCACCTAACCAATAAGTTCAGAAATGAATTTATAGTTTAGGCATCCAATTCATAGTCCGATAATTGCTCTCCTATGTTATAGCTACTTCTTTTGATGACCAAAAATAGAATGAACATATTCATACTTACATTTTAACACTGCATTTACGTTGCTAGTGTTACTATTCTCCTTTATT
The DNA here is from genome assembly GCA_006410675.1 of Oreotragus oreotragus. Classification (NCBI taxonomy): domain Eukaryota; kingdom Metazoa; phylum Chordata; class Mammalia; order Artiodactyla; family Bovidae; genus Oreotragus; species Oreotragus oreotragus. The sequence continues at coordinate 94,602 of SJYX01008860.1, forward strand.
TACTTTTTGTCCTATTATGTCTTTGCAAATGGCCTCCTTGCTTCACCTGAGGGAAAGCAATTGTCAAAGTTGGTCTTAGAGACGTTTCTTTTGCTTGTTCTACTTCCATGTTATTTTTATCTTGTGGTTCATTTATTTTGGCACAGCAAGATTCATAGCTTCCTCTGCAATTTCATAAAATGTTTCTTGCCTCATAACCTTGTTGGCTGCCCTAATTGCAATGTTCCTCTAAAATAAAATGAATTTGAACTGCTACTTAAATACCTTTAAAGTATTTTTTATTTCATGTACTTTAAACACATTTAGGATAGAGTATGTTTGCTAGTATAAGACACATTTTTCCTCCCCTATCTTCCATTCTCATTATTCATGTCCAATGATTTTCATGGAGACTATTTCATATTAAAGTTCTGGCCTCAAAAATGTATTAATAAATTGTTTTGATTATTTTCATATTGGATTGAAATAGTTCACTTTTCTAAGAGCAGAGTACATTGCTATTTACCTCGTTTTATTTTACTTACAAATTTCATTGTTTCCTGCTCCATTTTTGAAAACTCTAGTCAATCAGAATTCATTAAACCAGATATAAAGTCATATTTGCACTATCAGTATGGCACTTGTATATTTTCAGTTGTCTTGGTTTTGAAGTGTTTATCCCACTCTGGAGGACATTGTTACCTTGTCCATTAAGCAAAAGTTTATCGAGTGTTTATAATACAACAAACTTTGGAGAAGCTTTAGAAATGTAAGAAAATAATAAAGATCTCCTCCCTCAAAGCTTGTGAAGATAGAAAGTAAACCGTATATCTCAACATAATGCAGTGCTTAGTCCATTCCAGATAATCACATAGGGTGCTGCAGGTTTACAGAATGAATCAGTAAGGAAAACAGGAAATGCAGTAGAAAATTAATGTGAAGGAGCCAAATAGCTCAAACAAGTTTTTGATATAAGGAATTTTCAAGTTCTTCCTTTAAGCTCGGATGAAAATTGTGTATGAAGGAAAAGAAGGAGGCCTAAAAAAGAGGTATGCAGAAATCAGCTTATAAAATAGCTCTGGAACCTAAGGTGAAAGTTGAATTTTATAATGAAAGCTAAGGAGAACAACAGTAAACATACTATTTATGGAGTCCTTTTAATATTCTTCTATTTGTGGTAATAAGACTATTGACCACTGATATATTTAAAAAACCAGAGAGATAAAACTTTTCAGTTAGATGCAAGATATGTCTGTGAGTGAGACTTTCCACTGTAATTAGCATTTGGGTAATTAACCTTATAAGAAAAAAATCCAAACTCTTCATTTCTCTCACCATATGTTTGGCTACATCTATTTACTAGTACTATCTATTTAAATAAAATCAATTAGAAATATACAGTTTAATACTAGGTGATGCAACTGGGACGTAGAAGAAACATTAAAGAGGCTTGAGTTCCCATTCCATTCTTGTCAGCAACTGGCTAAAATAATGGATTAAGCAAGGATAGAAATCACATGGTATTCTGATATTTATGTGTATTTAGTTTTATCCTTACAAATCTTTATGAAACTGGCATAATCAAATTCATTGTGTAGGTGTGAAGATTTCTAAAGCAGTTCAAATATAAGAATCTCGCCCAGGTTTACAAAGTAATATGTGATAAAAGTAAATTTTAAACCAGGCGTACCTGATTTACAGTCTGGCCTTTCAACCCCTTTTTCATTTCATTTCTAGGCAACCTCAATTATATATATCCTTTCCCAGGTAATTCTAAATGAGTATATGGCTGTGTACACTGTGCTTGCATACACATATGGCTTTGTACACTGTGCTTGAACAGCGCTTCTCATATTTTTGAATTTAAATTGTATTGAAAGCAACTGTGGATCTTGACAAAACATATTCTGGTTAAGTGTGTCTGGTTGTGGCTAAGATTCTACAGTTCTAACAACCTACCAGATAATGCTGATGCTGCTGGTTCATAGTACCTACTGAATAGTAAATTATTATACTATATTTATTTAACATGCCACCATATCCAAAATACATCACAATGTTGCTTTTTCTATTAGAGGGTGGGAACTGTTGTAACCATGGACTTGAAAACTTGCTTCATGGTGGATTAGCTGCATAACCTTGAGCAACTTTCGTATTTCCTTTGTGCCTCAGTTTTTTTATTTATTTGTTTTTAAAATGGTAGTAATAATAATAACTAAAATATATCATTTTGTAAATACTTAATAAATTAATCAACAAATGATTATTATAGTGTCTGCCATTTCAGAGCTCTTAATAGGTCATTATTATCATTAATACTGTTAATTGGAAATTTTCACTTCTAGTTTGACCTACATTAGAATAGTTCAATATTATTTCTTACTGAAGTGAGTAATACATGTGGAAATATCTACTTGTGCTTTATGCTCTTAGGTTATGTTAAAAAATTATCAACTAAATACAAATGGAAAAATTAGAAAGTCACAGCATATTTATTTATCCTTAGCACCAAACTGGTAGGCACACATAACATGTACAGCATTTTAAAAATGCATAATCCAATGTAATTTGTTATCAGGTACAGCATTTTTAATCACCTATCTGACTAGTGCTTTAAAACTTTTAGTATAAAGCTGATGACCTGTTTAGGCATATGTCCTTTGCTAAAAGTCCTTGAATCCTGAGACATGTGGCTTCCAACAGAATTATTCTTTGATCCAAAAGCTTCCTTATTAAACATAACGGATTTCCTAAGCATTTTTTTCCCAATGTGATATTTTGTAAAAGTTTGTTGGATATAATAACTGATTAAATGTACAGTTTCTGATTTTAACAGACCCCAAATTGCTTTAAATTCTCCCATAGAGGGTCTGACCTACTTAGTAGATTGGAGAACCTTGTGATCTAAATCATATTCCTCCATGACAGCAGGAATTCAAATCCCTTGAGGACTTACCTTAAGTAGGATTCATTAGTCCTCTGTAGTCCAGTGCCCCAGCTGCCATGCTGAAGACAAAAGGGTAGCCAATTTAATTAACTACAGCCTCGAGGAGCATAATTCATTATCAATTTTTCCAAGTAATCTAAGACTGTATCAATGCTCCCAATGGAAGGATAGAGAGAGCCAAGTGGTCTAATCAAGAAAGAAATCCCTTAAATCTAACTGTTCTTTTGACTATTTAATTGAAGGTAAATTAGAGGCCATGAGAAGAACACAAAACTTACCATCAGAGAAGAGAGACCTATATTTCTTTTACGTGATAAGAAGTCAATAATGTATACAATTAAGCTTCTGAAGAAGAATTATCTATAATCCACTGTGCCAAGGGTAGCTCTTCTGCTACTCTTAGTTTATATAACTAATTTTATGGCAAGTGAACAGCTGTTTATTTTGTTGCATTCTTACTTTTAAATTGAATTGTTTATTTTGCTGTTGAATTGTTTATTTTGCTGTTATTTGCAGTAAATATCCAATACAAATTCAGTAACTAGAAATAGGTTCTGAGTGATTAATTAAATTTACTTACAGATGAATTAAATGCCTACTTTGAGCTGTGCTAAATGCAGAGAATGTAAAATAAAATATGACTTTTAGTTTTGAAATTCTAACAGTTTATTAATGATAAAAATAATAATATGTGAAGTGACACTTTAAAAATTGAATAAAGAGATATACAGAACAGTAAAGTTTATAGGAATAGTAGAGAAGAGGACCTATATGTTATGTTATTTGAAATGCTTTTGAAAAACAAATTTAGAAATTATCAGGGAGGAAATAGGAGAAAGAGACTTATTGATCTTGAGAATACTAGGTGAAGTGAAACACTCTAGCATGTCTTTAACTCATGGTTGGAGGGATAAAAGGAAGTGAGGTCAATAAGAAAGGAGGTTGTTGATGGCAACTACCTTCTGATTTTATAGAACATGTAACTGAACAGGTTCTTCCCAAATGTCAGTTCATTCAATCGTCTCAATAAACATCAAAGTATGAAATCTTATCTTCACCTTGATGAATAGTGAAATTGAGAATAAAGAAAATACAATTTCCAATGCCACTTATGTTTGATAAATGAAAGCCCATGGCATCACTTACATAACTACTTGATTCAAATCTGCAATATGTTCATGCTCTGTACTAGCAAGAACTTGTATGGTGTTGCTGCTAAGTCACGTCAGTTGTGTCCAACTCTGTGTGACCCCATAGACAGCACGCAACAGGCTCCTCTGTACCTAGGATTCTCCAGGCAAGAATACTAGAGTGGGTTGCCATTTCCTTCTCCAGTGCATGAAAGTGCAAAGTGAAAGTGAAGTCTCTCAGTCATGTCTGACTCTTAGCGACCCCATGAACTGCAGCCTACCATGCTCCTCCATCCATGGGATTCTCCAGGCAAGAGTACTGGAGTGGGTTGCCATTGCTTTCTCCTGTATGGTGTATTAAGGTCTTATTTTATAGACTAGTATTGATTTGTTACAATTATACTTGAAGTTCATGATTATACTGGATTTTGGAGACATATCTAAACACATAGATACACACAAATATTGAAAAAAACAAAACCAGAAATCTAGCATCAGATTGATATTGAATGGAATGAAAGTTGAACACAAGTAAGAGTATTAAGAAAAATCGAAATAATTTCACATTATATAAAAAATAATAAATGTGAGAATGAACATTAAAATGTGATGGAATTTTTATTTTTTTAATTAAAAATTATATATCGACTACATTGTACTTGTATTGTCTCATTTTTTATATAAAAAAGCATGGTGTTTAAAAAATAAATGGTCTTTGTCATTACAAGAAAGATAGACATAAATAAATAAATACAGTTTAGTATAAATTTCATTGAATTAGAATGGCAACTATCATACTGCATAACTCAGTTCAGTTCAGCTCAGTCATTCAGTCATGTTCAACTGTTTGCAACCCCATGAACCGCAGCATGCCAGGCCTCCTTGTCCATCATCAACTTCTGGAGTTCACCCAAACCCATGTCCATCGAGTCTGTGATGCCATCCAACCATGTTATCCTCTGTCATCCCCTTCTCTTTCTGCCCTCAATCTTTCATGCCATCAGGGTCTTTTCCAATGAGTCAGCTCTTCACATCAGGTGGCCAAAGTACTGGAGTTTCAGCTTCAACCTCAGTCCTTCCAATGAACATCCAGGACTGATTTCCTTTAGGATGGACTAGTTGGATCTTCTTGCAGTCCAAGGGACTCTCAAGAGTCTTCTCCAACAGCACAGTTCAAAAGCATCAATTCTTTGGCACTCAGCTTTCTTTATAATCCAATTCTCACATCCATACATGACTACTTGAAAACGCATAACCTTGACTAGATGGACCATTGTTGGCACAGTAACATCTCTGCTTTTTAACATGTTGTCTAGGTTGGTCATAAGTTTCCTTCCAAGGAGTAAGTGTCTTTTAATTTCATGGCTGCAATCACTATCTGCAGTGATATTAGTGAAAGTGAACTCAGTCGTGTCCGACTCTTTGCGACCCCGTGGACTGTAACCTACCAGGCTCCTCTGTCCATGGAATTCTCCAGGCAAGAATACTGGAGTGGGTTGCCATTTCCTTCTCCAGGGGATCTTCCCAACCCAGGGATTGAACCCGGGTCTCCCAACTTGCAGGCAGACCCTTTAACCTCTGAGCCACCAGGGAAGCCCCACAGTGATATTAAAGTTCCCAAAAATAAAGTCAGCCACTATTTCCATTATTTCCCCATTTATTTGCCATGAAGTGATAGGACCAGATGCCATGATCTTCGTTTTCTGAATGTTGAGCTTTAAGCCAACATTTTCACTCTGCTCTTTCACCTTCATCAAGAGGCTCTTTAGTTCTTCTTCACTTTCTTCCATAAGGATGGTTTCATCTACATATCTGAGGTTATTGATATTTCTCCTGTCAATCTTTATCCCAGCTTGTGCTTCCTTCAGTCCAGAACCTCTCATGATGTACTCTGCATATAAGTTAAATAAGCAAGGTGACAATATACAGCCTTGACGTACTCTTTTTCCTATTTGGAACCAGTCTGTTGTTCCATGTCCAGTTCTAACTGTTGCTTCCTGATCTGCATACAGGTTTCTCAAGAGGCAGGTNCCATAAGGATGGTTTCATCTACATATCTGAGGTTATTGATATTTCTCCTGTCAATCTTTATCCCAGCTTGTGCTTCCTTCAGTCCAGAACCTCTCATGATGTACTCTGCATATAAGTTAAATAAGCAAGGTGACAATATACAGCCTTGACGTACTCTTTTTCCTATTTGGAACCAGTCTGTTGTTCCATGTCCAGTTCTAACTGTTGCTTCCTGATCTGCATACAGGTTTCTCAAGAGGCAGGTCAGGTGGTCTGGTATTCCCATCTCTTTCAGAATTTTCCACAGTTTATTGTGATCCACACAGTCAAAGGCTTTGCCATAGTCAATAAAGCAGAAATATATTTTTTCTGGAACTCTCTTGCTTTATCGATGATACAGCAGATGTTGGCAATTTGATCTCTGGTTCCTCTGACTTTCCTAAAACGAGCTTGAACATTTGGAATTTCACGGTTCACGTATTGCTGTATAACTCAACAGCATTTAAATAGAAGTTCAACATTTCTTGCCAATTGAAGCATCAAAAATTTGTGAATGCCTACCATGTGCCACCTCATAAGATGTCTTGAGCTTTATTTGATGCTTATAAAGAGTAAACCTTGTATTTTCCTAGAGTAACTGGTTGTCAGGAATTTAAGGACCTATATTGATTTTCATCTGCATTTCACTAACTCTTGCAACTAGATGTGATCATTTCAAATTGCAGCATCCAATTTCAAAAATATCTGTATGCATGGCTTGACAGAAACATAATAAAATAAACGATTAGGGAAAACTATTTTTGACAAGCTCTCCCAACTTTTGAGAAGTTCCAATTTATTTATGCCAAGCTCTGCTTCCTCCTCAATCCATATGCCACTGAAATGTGTGCCATTCCTCTCCATTCCCCAACAAGCATCTGCTTCTATAATTTCAAAAAGTTCAGCCATAGATGCACATATAGGATTTGATGGTCAATAATGTTTGGTTCTCCTTGTAGTAACTTGAAATTTATCAGATAATTATATTATTAAATAGAATGGCTATGATTTTACCAGATGTAAAAAGAAGAATACATGGGTTTATAATTTAAACAAAACAACCACAACAACAACAGCAAACTTTCAGAGGAAAACATTTAAATTACTCATGTAAAATGAACACCATATAATAAGGTGAAATCTAAGAATATTTTAAAATGGACTCAATGTCAAAAAGCCTGTCTTAATTATCTATTGGTGTGTCATAAATTGTCTCATAATTTAGCAGGTCAAAATATCTTACAGTTATTTTGTGTTAGGAATTCATGCACAGCTATTCTGGCTCTTCTACATCAGAAAGTCTCACAGGCTGCCATAGGTGTAGTGTGGGCTGACGTCATCTCAAAATAACTGGAAGAGTAGCCTTTGAGCTCTTTGGGCAGGATTCAGCCCCTTACCTCCTCTGGCCAGAGGTCTACCTCAGTGCATTGGCATGGAGGTGTCTACAACACAGCAGCTTGCCTTATTAAAGCATCTTGAGAACAACATGGTCTGCTAGCATTACAAAAGCCACAATTTTATGTAACTTAACCATGAAAGTAATGACTTATTATCTTTCCTTTTTATTTATACTCTCTATAAGAAGAGGCCTGAAAACCAAGAGGTAGGAATCATGTGGACCATCTTAGAGTCACCCACCACTGAGCCTGTGTGTATATCTGTGACGGAAGAGCTCTTGAAGGACTATAAATGGCTATTGCTACAATTTTGATCTCAAAAAATAGAACTCTTACAAATTACCCTTTATCGATAAAAAATTCAAATTCTTTCTTAAATTTTCAAATATGTTAATGTTTATGAATCTGATGTCTATTGATCATAGTAAAAATTGGAGATGTTTTCTCGTTTCTCTAATTTTAGTTCAAATCACAATATTCAATATGATTTCTTAAAGTTCTAATTATTTGAAAATTGCAAAGAATCATATTCGCAATCATGTATCATTTCTTATCAGAGTAATTACAAAGCAGTCACATCTCAAGAATCTACTGCAGAGACTAATTAATACAACTTTAAAAATATGAGTGTGATGGAATGTGAGCAATGTTCATTGATACATAATTAATCATTTGGATATATTAAGAGCAAATATATTGTCTACAACTATGTGCCAGAAACTGTTTTATGTATATCAGATATAGCAGTAAATAAAACAAACCTCTCCCTACTCTCATGGTGTTTGTGTATCAGAGTGTAATGAAACCTTATGAAAAAGGCCAAAGTCAGTTATAGATAGTGGTAAGAAGAAAGTAAAATAGATGATGGGAGTGAATGTACTGGGGAATGTTACTGAAGTTGGCTGAGTACTGTAGGACTCAGGGTAAAATGGTGTTGGAGTGGAGACCTGAATGATATCCTGTTGTCTGAGGGCTGAACACTCTAGAAAGAGGGCAAAGCAAAACAAATGGTCCATAAAGAAAAAATGTCAGCCTGCTTGAGGACCGGGAAGATTAGTACTGCTGAATATAGACTGAGGGATCCGGAGTCATCAAGATGAATTTGACAAGCCATAGGGACTACTATGCTCTTATAAACTGCATAAGTAATTTGAGCTTTATTATAATTCATTGAGGACCTTTGTTTCTTTGCAGACTGGCAGGAACTGGAGACAGATATTAAGTGAAGTCCTGCTGCTACAGCACCTGTATTTTGAAGGGTTATGAAGTAAAGAGAACTATTTTTCAAGATAGAAAACTCTAGACTATTTTACCTAAAGATAGGAGCTATCCAACAGAAAATGATGTTGTGGGACAGGTGGCCAACTGCAAATCAGGACACAGAAGGTAAGTTTGTAGGACAAGTGGAAATGTTGGCCTTAGAGAGAATGTCAGGGTCAAATCACTCATTGTAACAGGAAGACAAGTAGGGTAAATAAATGAGTGTGGACAGTAGATTTTGTTGAAGAAAAATGAAATGATAAAAAGTCTTGTTGATGGTAGTTTTAGGAGGCAACTGGAATATTAGGTTTTCAATAATATATCTTCAATAGCTGAGATTCTATAACTCTCATTTACATTCCTTTAATTATGAACTCATTAAGATTCTATTTTTTCTAAGGTAAATTTTCCTTTATGCTATGCATTTAAAAATGGGGAAAAAAGTTAAGTCAGTCATTCTCAAGTGCTAGGTAAAAGCTAAATGCATGGGAAGAAAAACAAAAATACTCTCTGATGAATTTTTCATGAAGCAAAATTTTCAGTATTATGCTCTTCCTACTACTTCTGTTAAAATATCCTATTCATTATTAAACAGTAATTACGAAAGATAGATGTGTTCTAGTGTCATTAATTGGGAAAATGTTAACAAAGCTGGCATTCATAGATGGGGGCATAATTTTTTCATCTTTTCATTTTATGTTGTTTTCTGAGTATTCATAAATTTTTGCCATAATGTTATTTAAGCTATAAAAGTTAAATATTTAACTTATTTTGTAAGTGAACAAAAAGTTTTAAAATATAATATACAGTAAAATGAAAATATTGCTTCATAAGAGAAAAAAATGGCAGTAAAAAGTTTTACTATCTAAAATTCACTGCTTTTCAATGATTTTATTTGTGTATGTCTCAATTTATAGATCAAGAAACAGAAATATGCTGTCTTGAAAAGGAACTTTTTATTTGCCTTTTCTAGGATAAAAAGCAAGCTCAGGAAATAAGCTATTGTTATATTCTTATGGAGACCAGAATCAAGGCCTTTCAATCCAGGTTCTTCTACTTATGTAAATATTCCCATTAAGAAAAAAATGTGTATGTTTCTCATTACCTATCAACTCATCTATTGTATATAGCTAGATAAATAATATAAGCAATGTATATTGTGTTTGTGTGAATGTGAGCAAAAGAGACACATGAAGAGAGTATTGTTTATGCCAGGCACCATTTGAAGCTCTTTGCAAATAATTTTACAGATGTATAGATTGAAATTACTAGGTCAGCATAATTTTATGGTAATTGTAAGCTCTGAAATTTTAAGTAAGTAAATAACAATAGAAAATTAATTGTAAAAGAATTTTGCTGTCATACTGGTGTTTTTATTTTATTTTTTAACACATCAGTTTTAAAGACCATGTTTGGTTGAAGAGATTTACCATGGCTCCCATGGTAAAGCATCTACCCGCAATGCAAGAGACCCAGGTTCGATTCCTGGGCCAGGAAAGTCCTCTGGAGAAGGAAATGGCAATCCATTCCAGCACTCTTGCCTGGAAAATCCCATGGATGGAGGAGCCTGATAGGCTACAGTCCATGGGGTCACAAAGAGTCAGACATGACTGAGCGATATCACTTCACTTCACTTTGGTTGAGTTTACTTTTGGGGACCACTAGTGACATTAGACTACAACCTTTCTAGTGATATCTTAAAGACTGAACAATTTTTTTGAAATTATACACAAGAATGTCTAACTAATCACTAGCATTTCAAATACAAACTATTAAATAGTGGCCCTTAAATTTTCATTGCTACTTTCCTATTTTTGTAAAAAGCATAAACTGTGACCAACTAATTAGGTTCAAGATGGTAGGTCCAGTTTGAGTAACAGTAGATAGCATTTATTGAAAATTTATTATAATTCAGACTTTTCTATTATCTTAGTCAACCTTGCAACAAGAGATAGTAATTAACATAAAATACTTGTTTTACTCATTGGAGAAACTAAGTCTATAGAAGTTAAGTGAAGGGCTGGAGGCTCAGGGCTAGCCTATGGGGTAATTGGGAGTAGAACTCAGTTCTTTTAGTTCCTAAATCCCAAATTTAGTTCAAAAAGAAACATTTTGGTAGCTGAATATATGAAAATAATTATTGGTATTTCAGAAGGCAAATAGTCTATACTGGCTTCTCTTTTGGAAGTCAATAAAAACTTTTGCTAAGAAAGTCTTCAGGAAAATATTATGGATTAAGAATGGCTTCCCTGATAGCTCAATTTGTAATGAATCCACCTGCAATGTTGCAGACCCCTGGTTTGATTCCTGGGTCAAGAAGTTCCCCTGGAGCAGGGATAGGCTACCCACTCCAGTATTCTTGGGCTTCCCTGGTGACTCAGAGGGTAAAGAATCTGCCTGCAATGCGGGAGACCTGGGTTCGATCCCTGGGTGGGGAAGATCCCTTGGAGGAGGGCATGAAAACTCACTCCAGTATTCTTGCTCAGAGAATCCCCATGGATAAAGGAGCCTGGTGGGCTGCAGTCCATGGGATCTCAAAGAGTTGCTTGGGACTAAGCACAGCACGTAGATTAAAATTCATGGTTTCTGAAAATGGCAGAAGAATAGAATGGGGAGACCACTTTCTCCCTCACAAATTCATCAAAAGAACATTTGAACGCTGAGCAAATTCCACAAAACAACTTCTGAATGCTGGCAGAGGACATCAGGCAGCCAGAAAAACAGATCATTGACTTCAAAAACAGAGAGAAGAAATCCAGCTCCACCCACCAGAACTCCAGCACAAGCCTCCCTCACCAAGAAACCTTGACAAGCCACTGATACAACCCCACCCACAGTGAGGAAACTCCATAATAAAGAGAACTCCACAAATTCCCAAAATATAGAAAGGCTACCCCAAACGCAGCAATATAACCAAGATGAAGAGACAGAGGAATACTCAGCAGATAAAGGAACAGGAGAAATGTCCACCAAACCAAACAAAAGAGGAAGAGATAGGGAATCTACCTGAGAAAGAATTCCGAATATTGATAGTG
>SJYX01008860.1:113912-139050 GCA_006410675.1 Oreotragus oreotragus
ATATATATATATATATATATATATATCCATCTGAGGTTTCTCCAGCTATGCTATGGTACACACATGGAATAGATTCATATTTTTTCTTCATGAGATAGAAAACTAGTTACCTTATTTTAAAGAGAATACTATAAAAATTACCCAAACCACTATGAATTCCCACACTTAAAATTTTAGTTTTAAATTATGAATAATTATACTATTCTAGATTTACATATTTTAACTTCCAAAGATTGTGATGAGATGGTAAAACTAAAAAGAAAAAAAAAAGTTATATTTGCCAGCAAAAGATCACAAACTATGGTTTCTTCTATTTTCTTGTTTCTCAAAATACTATGATATTATGATAATTCTATCATTTGATACTAACTAGACTCCATGTTATTCTCTTTAGCCTTCTTTCAATTTATTTTTCATGCTTATTTTCTTTCTTTTCCCTTCCTTTCTCTCCATCTTCCTTACCTCCCTCCCTTCTTTCCTGCCTTCATTCTTCCTTCCTCCATCTTTTTTTCTGTGCATCTTTCATATAGGTGCCAGCATAAATATCTATTAAACAGCTAGATTTTTACAACCAATTTCTTAGCCTTTTTGTCATAGAAGTTAGGCATATAAAGGAATAGGATGGACCCCAGACTGGGAGCTAAATGGTGTAGGCTCCAGTCTTGCTTAAGTGTGCAATGCAAATTAGATTAAATCTTTGTCCCAAATTACTGGTTTCCTTCACGTAAATAACAACCTGTTCTTCCCATCACAGCTATGTTGAGGAGGATGAAATTACATAGACAGAAGAAAATGACATGGAAGTTCTGACATTTAAAAAAATATTGGAAGTAAAAATTTGGAGATATCATTAAGAGAATATTTTCTGTTTCCGAGACTCTTTCATAAGTTTGGATCACTCTTTAGGAAATCTACTGCAATTATAGGTTGCTTGTCTTCTTCCTCGTCCTCCTTCAACTGTAGGTAATATTTTGGAAACTACAACATTTCTCTTCACTCTCTTACCCAAAATTTCTTTTCGAAAATGCAGAACACAACATTTAAAATTCTTGAGATATATGATTTTAGAAACATATGTTCTAGTGAGTCTGGAATTTAAGTCATAAATTTCAATAATACTTGGATATCAGTCTTTCCTTTGAGCACAGGCATTAAATCAAGTAATGTCTGATTCTTTGCAACCCCATGAATTGTAGCCCACTAGGCTCCTCTGTCCATGGATTTTCCAGGCAAGAATATTGGAATGGGTTGCTATTTCCTTTTCCAAGGGATCTTTGCAACTCAGACACTGAGCCCATGTGTCTTGCATCTCCTGATTTAGCAGGTGGATTATTTTCCCACTGCTCCTCCTGCTGCTGCTGCTAAGTCACTTCAGTCGTGTCCAACTCTGTGTGACCCCATAGACGGCAACCCACCAGGCTCCCCCATCCCTGGGATTTTCCAGGCAAGAATACTGGAGTGGGTTGCCATTTCCTTCTCCAATGCATGAAAGAGAAAAGTGAAAGTGAAGTCACTCAGTCTGTCCGACTGTCAGCGACCCCATGGACTGCAGCCCACCAGGCTACTCCGTCCATTGGATTTTCCAGGCAAGAGTACTGGGGTGGGGTGCCATTGCCTTCCCCAACTGCTCCTCCTAGGAAGCCCCTATAACAAATAATGGGGCTAACTCAAGAAGTTATTTTCAATAACTCAAGAACTTATTTTCTTCTCAAGAAAGGAAAGGGCAGATATGCATGATTTGATTTCTAGTGCTTTGTGATGTGAAAATTTTTGTGGCTAGGCATTAGGTTTACGTGACATAAAAAGTAAAGCCACCTAATAAAAATGAATGAGCATATTTTATAGGTTTTCTTACCATCTTTCAAGTTTTTAATATATTTGCATAAGATGTGAAATTAGAGCACTACTTAAGGCAGCATGTTTTCTGTTTTCAGTTTCGTTTTACTTTGGTTTGATACTGTGAACTTCCAGATGTACAAGCTGGTTTTAGAAAAGGCAGAGGAACCAGAGTTCAAATTTCCAACATCCACTGGATCATCAAAAAAGGAAGAGAGTTCTAGAAAAACATCTATTTCTGCTTTATTGATTATGCCAAAGACTTTGACTGTGTGGATCACAATAAACTGTGGAAAATTCTGAAAGAGATGGGAATACCAGACCACCTGACTTGCCGCTTGAGAAACCTATATGCAGGTCAGGAAACAACAGTTAGAACTGGACATGAAACAACAGAGTGGTTCCAAATAGGAAAAGGAGTATATCAAGGCTGTATATTGTCACTCTGCTTATTTAACTTATATGCAGAGTACATCATGAGAAACCCTGGGCTGGAAGAAGCACAAGCTGGAATCAAGATTGCCAGGAAAAATATCAATAACCTCAGATATGCAGATGACACCACCCTTATGGCAAAAAGTGAAGAGGAACTAAAGAGCCTCTTGATGAAAACGAAAGAGGAGAGTGAAAATGTTGGCTTAAAGATCAGCATTCAGAAAACTAAGATCATGGCACCTGGTCCCATCACTTCATGGGAAATAAAAGGGGAAAAAATGTCAGACTTTTTTTTTTTGGCCTCCAAAATCACTGCAGATGGTGACTGCAGCCATGAAATTAAAAGACGCTTACTCCTTGGAGGAAAGTTATTACCTACCTAGATAGTATACTCAAAAGCAGAGACATTACTTTGCCAACAAAGGTCCGTCTAGTCAAGGCTATGTTTTTCCAGTGGTTATATATGGATGTGAAAGTTGGGCTGTGAAGAAAGCTGAACGCTGAAGAATTGATGCTTTTGAACTGTGATTTTGGACAAGACTCTTGAGAGTCCCTTGGACTGCCAAAGAGATCCAACCAGTCCATTCTGAAGGAGATCAGCCCTGGGATTTCATTGGAAGGACTGATGCTAAAGCTGAAACTCCAATACTTTGGCCATCTCATGTGAAGAGTTGACACATTGGAAAAGACTTTGATGCTGGGAGGGATTGGGGGCAGGAGGAGAAGGGGAAGACAGAGGATGAGATGGCTGGATGGCATCACCGACTCGATGGACATGAGTTTGGCTGAACTCTGGGAGTTGGTGATGGACAGGGAAGCTTGGTGTGCTGCAATTCACGGGGTCACAAAGAATCGGACATTACTGAGTGAGTGAACTGAACTGAACTGGAGAAGTAAATGCCTTATTTTAGTAAAGAATATTTTTAAATTGAGGTATAGTTAGTTAATTTACAGTATTATGTTGATTGAAGTGTATAGCAAATTTACAACCAGTTCAATTATATACGTATATGTTTATATTCTTTTTCAGATTCTTTTCCCATATATATTATTACCAGGTAATGAGTAGAGTTTCCTGTGTTCTGCTGTATGTAGGTCTCTGATGTTTACCTGTGTCATATATAGCAGAGTGTATATGTTAATCCCAAACTGAGATAAATGTGTGTTACTTTTAATAACTTACCTTTAATCAGCTTTCCTCTAGTGTTACTGAACAGATTATATATGTAATGAACAGTGATTGTGATATATCAGTGAAACAGATATAGATTTCTACTTCTGTGGAGCTTACACTCTGCTCAGGAGAGACAGATATTACAAATAAACATAAAAATGTATTTTGAAATCTGATAAAGCACTGCAGAAAAAGGATTTTAAAGCAATACCAGGAGAATGAAGGGTATCTGAATAAGGTTTAGAAAGTGAAGATTTTAATTTCGGTAAGGGTAGGTCTCACTCAAATGGTGAAATAATAGTTAACAGATTGAAAACTAGGAAATCCCTTTAAAACATAACATAAATTGTATTAACAATTTTGACAATCATCTATCTTATTCCAATTAAAGAGCCAGATCTTTACAATGGCCCAAGTTTCCTACACAATTTGCTGGTTAATCAGTAACCCCATCTGTGTTAACTCTGATAGCGATAGCTGTTCTGACAGAGAAATTTCCAATTTTAATGAATTAGCACAATATATAACGTATTCCTTACTCATCCAGATTTGAAAACGGATATCCTTGATGAATGAGAATTTCTCTTCCAAGTGATGATTCATAACCAAGCTTCTGCCATCTTGCGCTCTTTTTCAAGCATGTGACTTAGCTTGTTAATTCCTCTGTATCAGGCCTGAAGGAGTATGTGGGTGTTACTGAGTGGAAGTATTTTGGGGCTTCACCTGGGATTATACATATCATGTGCACTCATATTCCTTTGGTTCAAACTCAAATCACAAGATAATTTCTGCAAAGGAGGCAAGGAAACTACTCTGAAGGCCCTAAAAGAGGAGGTAAAGGGTTGGGTACTTAGGTCAGGTTGGATACCTATATTATTACCACCTATCACACTTCCCTCTTTCTCATTCTGTTGTAGTCTTACTCATTCTGCTGCTGCTGCTGCTGCTGCTGCTAAGTCGCTTCAGTCGTGTCTGACTCTGTGCGACCCCATAGACAGCTAGCCTCTATTATTTTGGATACACTCAGATATATTCTGGTCTCAAGATGTTTGCAGTGGAGATTCTAAATGCCATATGCATTGCCATAGATATGCACGTGGCTCTCTTCCTTGCTTCATTCCTGCTCAATTGCTCAAGGCTATCCTTCTATCGAGGAATTTCCTAACATTCTATTTCTTACTTTTTCTGCTTTCTTTTACAGTTTGTTTTTTTCCATAACTATGATATATTTTATATGTATATAAACTACATATTTCATACATAAAGTCAATATGTATTTCATTTATATATATATGAAATTCTTTAGCATATAATATTTGTTTCACAAAAATACTATGTCTCTTTTTAAACTACCTTTAAAAAAAATTATTTCTTATCAGCATGAATCTGCCACGGGTAAACTACCTTTTAAATCTTGCTCTAAAAGGTTTAGTATTGGGTTGAGAGGTTATAAGCTGCTTAAATTCTTAGAATATCTTTCTAGCATATTAGTTTATTTGCTCTATCCTTCACTAAGACAAAAGCTATATGAGTACAGATTTATTTTCTTTTATCAGTGTATATCCTCAGCAAAAAGAATGTCTGTACCACATAATAGTTGCTCAGTAAATATTTTTTGGAGGAATGAATAAATGTAGGTGTTTGTGAATATCTCTACAATGATATTTATATTCTAATTTTGTTTTCATATCAATCTCTCTCACTGGGTTTATTTAAGGTAAGAAACAACACATTTTAGGTTTAGAGAAGATTGATGATAAATACTGGATGAAGGAATAAAGAAAGAGATGAATAAAATGATATCAAGAGAGCTGAACAAATTTTCAATCATAGTAATAAGTGGAAATCATGTCCTTACTTATCAAGGTCCAACTCAAAAACTCATATTGTTTCTTCTACCAGACTGAGTACTCACAAATCCCTGTTCTCTTTGTATTGCTTATTTCAATAAAGCCTTATTCTTCATCACTGCAGTAACCACATTTTGACGTCTTTATTTTATTTAATATAAACCTAACCAAACAATATATGATATTAAATATGGATGTCACAAGTGCAGCTAGGTTTCAGTACATTAAATGAGGATTTTAATGAATGTAAAACATTATTATTTTTGAAAAGAATATACACTCATGCACACCAATGAGTCATTATTTCTACAGAATAAAATGAAGTGTGCTATATTTTATGGCATTCAAAGATATGCTAACATTTTTTATCTAGTCATTATTTCCTTTTCTAATGAGGTAGTTTTTCATCACTTATTTTACTAGAGTATTTCAAATTATTGCTAATATAACTCTGCACAGTTGTAGTACAATTAGAATAGGTGTATTTGATTATCACAGTCTGGGACTGAATTTCCTGGAGAATTGGAATATCATCTATGGCTCAATTTTTATCCCTAGTTTATGTCATTTTGCCCTTCACTTCACTTTCAATATCATCTTATTTCTCTAAGTTATAAGATACTGTGATCTTTTATTAAAATAGAAAAAAATTAAATCTTTTGAAATGAAATAGAGAACCACACTTTTTAAAATTCAGTACCAAGAGAGCATCTGTAACTCATTCAGGACATAGCAACTTTAAATTGCCCTAAGAATAGAAGCCATACACAGTATAATGCATAAAAGTAATACAGACAGTATGATTGTGACTGGCTTAAAGTTTAAATTAATTCAGAGCACCTTCAGTGCATGTGTTTGGGAATGACACTTAGCTTTTAAAACATTAGTTTTTTAAGGTCCAGAGTTTTGGTTTTTTAAGGGAAATTAAAACTTTATCCCCCAAATAACCAAGGCAATGAAGTACTAAGTATAAGTATAATGAAGTACTAAGTATAATATGTTGGAATGAGAAATTTCACAAAATAAATATCATTTCCTTTATACTTAATCTGTAAATCCCACTTTGGTAAATTAAATATTTTGTTTGAGGTGGTATACATATTTTAACTTGCTTAAATCCTTGGGACATAGCAACTTTAAATTGCCCTAAGAATAGGAGCCATACACAGTATAGTGCATAAAAGTAATACAGACAGTATGATTGTGACTGGCTTAAAGTTTAAATTAATTCAGAGCACCTTCAGTGCATGTGTTTGGGAATGACACTTAGCTTTTAAAACATTAGTTTTTTAAGGTCCAGAGTTTTGGTTTTTTAAGGGAAATTAAAACTTTATCCCCCAAATAACCAAGGCAATGAAGTACTAAGTATAAGTATAATGAAGTACTAAGTATAATATGTTGGAATGAGAAATTTCACAAAATAAATATCATTTCCTTTATACTTAATCTGTAAATCCCACTTTGGTAAATTAAATATTTTGTTTGAGGTGGTATACATATTTTAACTTGCTTAAATCCTTGGGTTAGGGAAGCACTGTGCAGTAATATATTTTAAATCTCATTTTATTCTAAGCCAATTGGCTGCTGCTGCTGCTGCTAAGTCGTGTCAGTCGTGTCTGACTCTGTGCGACCCCACAGATGGCAGCCCACCAGGCTGCTCTGTCCCTGGGATTCTTCAGGCAAGAATACTGGAGTGGGTTGCCATTTCCTTCTCCAATGCATGCATGAATGCATACTAAGTCACTTCAGTCGAGTCTGACTCTGTGTGACCCCATAGATGGCAGCCCACCAGGCTCCTCTGTCCCTGGGATTCTCCAGGAAAGAATACTGGAGTGGGTTGCCATTTCCTTCTCCAAGCTAATTGGCTAGAGTTTCTTTATTGATACCTGTAGCTTTTTTTCATGGTTTGCATTATTAAATATTCTGTGAAAAACAGCCAGACAAAAGCTAGCTAAAATAGGGAAAAAAATACTCTTGGATCTTAATGTATATAAAATGTTTTGAGATTTCTCATATATATATATATATATTCTCAGTAATAGACAAAGAGGAAATATCATTAACAACAAAAAGATATACAAATCATACCACCTGAACAAAAGCTCAGTTTATTAAATTCAGTAAATACATGATGTTATTATGTGGCTCTTTTTCATTATATGTCATACAACAAGCTGCTAAGGATAATTATACTTAATAGCACAATTCCTTTGCATTTGATTGAAGTAAATGTATATCTAAACAGAAGCACAACACTATAAGTGTTTCATACAGTTTAAATAAAGGCTATTTAAGGAATGAGAGTTCAAATTACCAACATCTGTTTTATCATAGAGAAAGCATGGAAATTTCAGAAAAATAACTACTTCTGCTTCATTGATTACACTAAAGATTTTAACTGTGAGGATCGCAGCAAACCGTGGAAAATAGTTAAAGAGATGAGAACATTAGACCACCTTATCTGTGTCCTGAGAAACCTGTATGCAGGAAAAGAAGCAACAGTTAGAACCTGAGATGGAATGATGGACTGGTTCAAAATTGAGAAAAAAAAAAAAAGTATGCCAAAGATATATTGTCATACTGCTTATTTAACTTACATGCAGAGTACAGCATGTGAAATGCCAGACTGGATTACTCTCAAGCTAGGAGAAATATCAATAAACTTAGATATGCAGATGGTATCACTCTAATGGCAGAAAGCAAAGGGGAACTAAAGAGCTTCTTGATAAGGTGAAAGGGGAGAGTGAAAAAGCTGGCTTAAAACTCAACATTCAAAGAAACTAAGATCACGGCATCCAGTCCCTTTGTTTCCCAGTCGCTTCAGTCATGTCCGACCCTGTGTGACCCCATAGATGGCAGCCCACCAGGCTCCCCCATCCCTGGGATTCTCTAGGCAAGAACCCTGGAGTGGGTTGCCATTTCCTTCTCCAATGCATGAAAGTGAAAAGTCAAAGTGAATTAGCTCAGTCATGTTCAACTCTTAGCGACACCATGGACTGCAAACTACCAGGCTCCTCCATCCATGGGATTTTCCAGGCAAGAGTACTGGAGTGGGGTGCCATTACCTTCTCCAACTTCATGGCAAATCAGTTCAGTTCAGTTCAGTTGCTCAGTCATGTCCAGCTCTGAAAACCCATGGACTGCAGCATGCCAGGCTTTCCCGTCCATCACCAACCCTCGGAGCCTGCTCAAACACATGTTCATCGAGTCGGTGATGCATCTGACCATCTCATCCTCTATTGACCTCTTCTCATCCCGCCTTCAATCTTTCCCAGCATCAGAGTCTTTTCCAGTGAGTCAGTTCTTAGCATCAAGTGGCCAAAGTATTGGAGTTTCAGATTCAGCATCAGTTCTTCCAATAAATATCCAGGACTGATTTCCTTTAGGATTGACTGGTCATGGCAAATAGATGGGGGTAAAGTGGAAACTGTGAAAGATTTTATTTTCTTGGACTCTGAAATAACTACCGAAAGTGACTGCAGACATTAAAAGACGCTTGCTCCTTGGAAGGAAACCTCTGACAAACCTAGGCAGCATATTAAAAAGCAGAGACATCACTTTGCTGATGAAGGTCCGTAGTCAAAACTATGGTTTTCCCTGTAGTCATGTATGGATGTAAGAGTTGGATGATAAAGAAGGCTCAGTGCCAAAGAATTGATGCTTTCAAATTGTCATGCTAGAGAAGACTGTTGAGAGTCCCTTGACAGCAGGGAGATCAAACCAGTCAATCCTAAAGGAAATCAACCTTGAATATTCATTGTAAGGATTGATGCTGAAGCTGACGTTCCAGTACTTTGGCCATCAGATGGGAAGAGTCAACTCACTGGAAAAGACCCTGATGCTGAGAAAGATTGAGGGCAGGAGGAGAAGGGGTTACAGAGGATGAGATGGTTGGATGGCATCATTGACACAATGGACGTGAATTTGAACAAACTCTGGGAGATAGTGAAGAACAGGTAAGCCTGGTGTGCTGAAATCCATGGGGATCACAAAGAATCAGACACAACTTAGTGACTGAACAACAAAAATAGGTACTTAATCTTTAGGATAATTTCAATACTTAAAATTTATAATCCACCCCAGACGGTGTTAATTGTAAAATAAAATCCACCTGCCAATGCAGTATTCTTGCCTGGAGAATCCCATGGACAAAGGAGACTAGCAGGCTACAGCCCATAGGATCTCAGAGTTGAACATGAATGAAGCGACTTAGCATGGCATGTCACATCACACCTGTTGTAATAGTTAAAAAAGCCTTCTATTTATATATGTACTTAGGATATTTTCTGAGAATGTTTGGCAACATTTAACTGATTGATTAAACATTTGCTTTATTGATTGATCAGTCTGATTCATCATTTACATTTTTGAAAGTGTGAACTATTATCAGCTAGAGTGTTTTTTATGCTTTTTTATAAAATTTTGGTAGCAATTTGAGCCTCTGATATCAAATAAGTAATAAAGTAGAATAAAGCTTTCATTTTCCAAGAATGTCAAAATTTAAGGATGTTAGTCATCTGTTACTTCCAATGCAAGAAATAACTTTTAAACAATAATACTCTTTAAAATACAACATTCTGTGAACTGGAATTTAAAGATCTGAAAGGAACTCTAATTTATTATGTCACTTCAGGTAAATCTCAACTTGTATATTTCCCAGATAAGCAACTTATATTTATCTTGCCAGAGTAGCTTTGAGCATTAAAATAAGACACTATTTGGAAAATGTTTTATATTCCTAAAATCACAAATATGAGCCTTTACTGGTTTAGTCACAATATGTAAATTGGTATTTTCTTTTTATATAAGCTACTTAATTTCCAATAATAACCCTAATCTTAAAAGAATTTTAAGAGTTTGGTATTTACAAGCAACTTAAAATGTCATTGTTAAAACCAGAATGTTAATTTAGCCACAAAACTAGATAATATTTTACAAAGAAATAAGTGACAACTGTAAGGGTTATCATTTCTACCAACAATAAATCTACAGACAATATGCATATTTTTCAAACTATTTAACAAGCTTACCTAAAGTTGTTCAGTTCAGTTCAGTCACTCAGTCGTGTCCAACTCTTTGCTACCCCATGTACTATTATAGCACGCCAGGCCTCCTGTCCATCACCAACTCCTGGAGATTACTCAAACTCATTTCCATTGAGATGGTCATGCCATCCAACTGTCTCATCCTCTCTCATCCTTTTCTTCTCCTGCCCTCAATCT
The DNA here is from genome assembly GCA_006410675.1 of Oreotragus oreotragus. NCBI lineage: Eukaryota > Metazoa > Chordata > Mammalia > Artiodactyla > Bovidae > Oreotragus > Oreotragus oreotragus. The sequence continues at coordinate 124,430 of SJYX01008860.1, forward strand.
TTCCCAGCATCAGGGTCTCTTCAAATGAGTCAGCTCTTCGCATCAGGTGGCCAAAGTATTGGAGTTTCAGCTTCAGCATTAGTCCTTCCAATGAACACTCAGGACTGATCTCCTTTAGAATGGACAGGTTGGATCTCCTTTCAGTCCAAGGGACTCTCAAGATTCTTCTCCAAAACCACAGTTCAAAAGCATCAATTCTTCAGCGCTCAGCTTTCTTTATAGTGCAACTCTCACATACATACATGACCACTGGAAAAACCACAGCCTTGACTAGACAGACCTTTGTTGGCCAAGCAGTGTCTCTGGTTTTTAATATGCTGTCTAGGATGATCATAGCTTTCCTTTCAGGGAGTAGGCATCTTTTAATTTTATGGCTGCAGTCACCATCTGAAGTGATTTTGAAGCCCCCCCCAAAATAAAGTCAGCTACTGTTTCCACTGTTTCCCCATCTATTGTCATGAAGTGATGGGACCGGATGCCATGATCTTACTTTTCTGAAAGTTGAGCTTTAAGCCAAATTTTTCACTCTCCTCATTCACTTTCATAAAGGGGCTCTTCAGTTCTTTGTGCAGTAAGGTTGGTGTCATTGCATATCTGAGGTTATTGATATTTCTCCCGGCAATCTTGATTCCAGCTTGTGCTTCTTCCAGCCCAGCGTTTCTCATGATGTACTCTGCATATAAGTGAAATAAGCAGAGTGACAATATACAGCCTTGATGTATTCCTTTTTCTATTTGAAACCAGTCTGGTGTTTCATGTCCAGTTCTAACTATTGCTTCCTGACCTGCATACACATTTCTCAAGAGACAAATCAGGTGGTCTGGTATTCCCATCTCTTGAAGAATTTTCCTAGCTTATTGAGATCCACACAGTGAAAGGCTTTGGCATAGTCAATAAAGCAGAAATAGGTGTTTTTCTGGAACTTTCTTGCTTTTTTGATGATCCAGCAGATGTTGGCAGTTTGATCTCTTGTTCCTCTGCCTTTTCTAAAACTAGCTTGAACATCTAGAAGTTTTGGTTCACATGTTGTTGAAGCCTGGTTTGGAGAATTTTGAGCATTACTTTAGTAGCATGTGAGATGAGTGCAATTGTGTGGTAGTTTGAGCATTCTTTGNAGATGTTGGCAGTTTGATCTCTTGTTCCTCTGCCTTTTCTAAAACTAGCTTGAACATCTAGAAGTTTTGGTTCACATGTTGTTGAAGCCTGGTTTGGAGAATTTTGAGCATTACTTTAGTAGCATGTGAGATGAGTGCAATTGTGTGGTAGTTTGAGCATTCTTTGGCATTGCCTTTCTTTGGGATTGGAATGAAAACGGACCTTTTCCAGTCCTGTGTCCACTGCTAAGTTTCCCAAATTTGCTGGCATATTAAGTGCAACGCTTTCACATCATCATCTTTCAGGATTGGAAATAGCTCAACTGGAATTCCATCACCTCCACTAGCTTTGTTCATAGTGATGCTTCCTAAGGCCCACTTGACTTCACATTCCAGGATGTCTGGCTCTAGATGAGTGATCACACCATCGTGATTAGCTGGGTCATGAAGATCTTTTTAGTACAGTTCTTCTGTGTATTCTTGTCACTTCTTCTTAATATCTTCTGCTTCTGTTAGGTAAATACCATTTCTGTCCGTTATTGAGCCCATCTTTGCATGAAATGCTCTCTTGATATCTCAAATTTTATTTAAGAGATCTCTAGTTTTTCCCATTCTAATATTTTCCTCTATTTTTTTTTTTTTCCACTGATCACTGAGGAAGGCTTTCTTATCTCTCTTTGCTATTCTTTGGAATTCTGCATTCAAATGTATTTGTTTACTTTTCTCCTTTGCTTTTTGCATCTCTTCTCTTTTTAGCTATTTGTAAGGCCTCCTCAGACAGCCATTTAGATTTCTGCATTTCTTTTTCTTGGGAATGGTCTTGATTCCTGTCTCCTGTACAATGTCATGAACCTCCATCCATAGTTCATCAGACACTCTGTCTATCAAATCTAGTCCCTTAAATCTATTTCTGACTTTCACTGTATAATCATAAGGATTTAATTTAGGTCATATCTGAATGGTCTAGTGGTTTCCCCACTTTCTTCAATTTAAGTCTGAATTTGGCAATAAGGAGTTCATGATCTAAGCCACAGTCAGCTCCCAGTCTTGTTTTTGCTGACTGTGTAGGGCATCTCCGTCTTTGGCTGCAAATATAATCAATCTCATTTTGGTGTCAACCATCTGGTGGTGTCAACCATCTGGTGATGTCAATGTGTAAAGTATTCTCTTGTGTTGTTGGAAGAGGGTGTTTGCTATGACCAGTGCGTTCTCTTGGCAGAACTTTTATTAGCCTTTGCCCTGCTTCATTCTGTACTCCAAGGCCAAATTTGCCTGTTAGTCCAGGTGTTTCATGACTTCGTCTTTTGCATTCCAATCTCTTATAATGAAAAGGACATCTTTTTTTGGTGTTAGTTCTAAAACTAGTTTTGATGTTAGTCTTTTACGTCTTCATAAAACCATTCAACTTCAGCTTCTTCAGCATTACCGGTTGGGGCATAGACCTGGATTACCATGATATTGAATGGCTTGCCTTGACAATGAACAGAGATCATTCTGTTGTTTTTTAGATTGCATCCAAGTATGGCATTTTGAATTATGTTGTTGACTATGATGGCTACTCCATTTCTTATAAGGGATTCTGGCCCACAATTGTAGAAATAGTGATCACCTGAGTTAAATTCACCCCTTCCAGTCCATTTTAGTTCACTGATTCCTAGAATGCCAATGTTCACTCTGGCCATCTCCTGCTTAACCACTTCTAATTTGCCTTGATTCATGAACCTAACATTCCAGGTTCCTATACAATATTACTTTTTACAGCACAGGACCTTGTTTCTATCACCAGTCAAATCCACAACTGGGTGTTGTTTTTGCTTTGGCTCCATTCCTTCATTCTTTCTGAAATTATTTCTCCATTGATCTCCAGTAGCATGTTGGGCACCTACCGATCGGGGAGATTCATCTTTCAGTGTCCTATATTTTTGCCTTTTCATACTGTTCATGAGGTTCTTAAGGCAAGAATATTGAAGTGGTTTGCCATTCCCTTCTCCAACGGACCACATTTTGTGAGAACTTGCCACTATGGCCTGTCCATCTTGGGTGACCCTACATGGATGGCATGGCTTAGTTTCATTGAGTTAGACAAGGCTATGGTCCATGTGATCAGATTGGCTAATTTTCTGCGATTGTGGTTTTCAGTCTGTCTCCCTCTGATGCCTTCTGTCCACGCCTACTGTCTTACTGGGTTTTCTCTTACCTTGGACATCAGCTAAAGCTCCAGCAAAGTACAGCCACTGCTCCTTACCTTGGAAGTTAGTGTCTCCTCATGGCCCCCGCTCCTGACCTTGGACATGGTGTCTCTCCTCACAGTTGCCACTTCAGACTTGTACGTGGTGTGTCTCCTCTCAGCCACTCGACCTTCCAGTGCTGCACAGCCACTGCTCACCACTCAACCTAAAGGTGATCATAATCTAAATTGTACTCATTTTTTATTAGCTATTTACTATTTGGTTAGAACACAGGCACTATAAATTTATACACTGCTATGGACTCAATTGTGTCCCCTCAAAATTCATGTGTTGAAGACCTAACCTCCAATGTGATGGTATTTGGAGTGGGGCCATTAGGAAGTAATTAGCGTTAGATGAGATCATGGTGGTGGTGCTTCATGATTTGATGAGTGGCTTTATAAGAAGTGTAAGAAAAAGAAGGATTAATCTTTCACCACCATGTGAGAACATAGCAAGCAGTTGGCAGTCTGCAAGTCAGAAAGAAGGTCCACAGCAGCAATAGAATTTGTTGACACCTTGGACTTCCTGACTTTCAGAAGTGTGAGAAATAAATATTTGTTATCTAAGCCACCCTTTGATATAGCAATAAAAAGCACACCAATACATGTAATCGTAAAGAATTCTAACATGTAGATTTGCTGACAGTAAATTATACAGCTGGATTTGTGTCAGCTGTAACCAAACCACATTAAGAGGGGAAGCTAGGACACTTTGTGAGTGGAGTGGGTGGAGAAGGTATCAACTATATCACTGAAATGGTTGGCAAAATTCAAACTGTTCAACCAAGGAAAGAAACTTGTCAAGGGATACATACTATCTTTAGTTTTTAAGAAATTATGTGTAAAAAGAATGTTTGACTGTTTTATATCATTGTAAAAGGAGAAAGACTAATAAACTACAGTTTTGGCTCATTACAAAGGGAAGCTTTGTGACACTGAGAACAGTATAGGGATAGAATGATGATTCCTGGCATTTGTTTCCAGTCAAAGAATCAGTAAAAAGGATTCCTTCTAAGCAACAAATGAACAAACAAATTAAAATGGAGTTTCTTTACAAAATCAAGAGGATTTTTTTTTCTGAACTTCAAACTTTTCAATTTGCAAGCAATTTAATTGTTCATGATCAGTATTTAAAGATTTACTTCCATTATAAATCATTATTTCAGTGTAGAGAAAGAAGTCTTTACATTCAAAGATGTTTCATTTCACTTGACATTGGGAAAGTATTTTTAAACTTTATAGCTTAGTTTCCTTATATGTAAAATGAATATTATTATATCTACCTTAGGTAAATGCTGTGGGAATAATCTAATGTAGCCTTGGTTGATAAATAATTTTTATTGAGTGTGGTTGAGCCATGGCACCCAAATATATGTTGAACTATTACACTGGATGTTGTTTGAGTATTTTTGGATAATGTTACATTTAAATCAGTGAGCTTTGAATAAAGCATATTACCCTCCATAATGTGGGTAGACCTCACTCAATCAGTTGAAAGACAATAAAGCAAAATTCTGACCTCCTCCTAAGGAAATAGGAATTCTATGAGCAAACTGCTTTTGAATTTCATTTGCAATATCAGCTCTTTTGGCTCTACAGCAAACTGCCTGTCTTGAGCCTATTAAATGCCACCTCTGCCCCTGGCTTATTGGACTCATTATGCATTCACAGTCTCATGAAACAATTCCTTTTAATAATCTCTTTATATATGTGTGTATATATATATATATAATTCTCCAGGCAAGAAAACTGGAGTGGGTTGTCATTTCCTCCTCCAGGAGATCTTCGCAAACCAGGGATCAAACCTGGGTGTCATACATGGCAGGCAGATTCTTTACCGTCTGACCCAGCAGGGAAGTCCCCTCTCTATATATGCTAAGTCACTTTAGTCGTGTCTGACTCTTTGCAACCCTATAGACTATATCTTGTCAAGCTCCTCTCTCCATGGAATTCTCCAGGCAAGAATACTGGTGTGGGTTGTCATTTCATTCTCCATCTCTCATTATAAATGCACCAAACTGATTGTCTTTGGCTGGAGAATATTTACTAGTGCATCATGTAAAATATCAGTTTTGAATTCTGTTAATTACAATCCTTTCTTAATACTGAAAGATGTTGAAAAAAATCATTCTAAATATATCAAATTCACTCAATTGAATCATATAGACACTACTTGGTTGATATAAATCATACCGATATAAATATACAAGAGAAGAAAAAAGATCTACAAAATCAACCCCAAACAAGAAAATGGCAATATTTATATATGTATCAATAATTACTTTAAATGTAAATGGATTAAATGCTCCAAACAAAAGACACAGGCCAGTTGAGTGGATATAAAAATAAGACCCATATATATCCTGTCTACTAAAAAACCACTTCAGACCTAAAGACACATATAGACTGAAAGTAACAGGATGGAAAACTATATTCCATGCAAATAGAAAGCAAAAGAAAGGTAGAACAGCAATCCTCATATCAGAAAAAAAAGAACTTAAAGAATATTACAAGAGATAATGAAGGACACTACATAATGATCAAGGGATTGATCCAAGAGGAAGACATAATAATTGTAAATATCTTTGCACCTAACATGGGTTTCTGTGTAGCTTAGTTGATAAAGAATCTGCCTTCAATGCAGGAGACTTGAGTTTGATTCCTGGGTTGGGAAGATTAACTGGAGAAGGAAATGGCAACCCACTCCAGTATTCTTGCCTGGAGAATCTCATGGACAGAGGACCCTGGCAGGCTACAGTCCATGGGGTGGCAAAGAATTGGACACAACTGAGTGACTAAGTGACTAAGCAACTGAGCAACAGCACAGCAAATGCACACAAAGAGGAGCACCTCAATACATAAGACAAACACTAACAGACATAAAAGGAGAAATTAGAGGGGACACAATAATAGTAGTAGACTTTAACAACCCACTCACGCCAATGGACAGATCACCAAAACAGAAAATTAATAAGGAAACACAGCTTTAAATGATACATTAGATGAGATGGATCTCATTGATATCTTCAGGACATTCCATTCAAATACAGAAGAATATACCTTCCTCTCAAGTGCACATGGAACATTCTCCAGGATAGACCACATCTTGGGTCACAAATCAGTAAATTTAAGAAAGAAATCATATTAAGCATCTTCTCTAATCATGACATTATGAGACTAGATATCAACTACAAGGAAAAAAACTGTAAGAAACACAAACACATGGAGATTAAACAACACGTTCCTAAATAACCAATAGGTTACTGAAAAAATAAAAAAGGAAATAAAAAAGTTTCTAGAAACAAATGACAATGAAAACACGACAACTCAAAACCTATGGGATGTAGCAAAAGCAGTTCTAAGATGGAAGTTTATAGCAATAAAATCCTACCTCAAGAAACAAGGAAAACATTGGATAGACTACCTAACTTTACACCTAAAACAACTCAAAAAAGAAGAACAGAAAAACATCAAAATTAGTAGAAGAAAAGAAATCATAAAGATCTGAGCAAAAGTAAATAAAAAAGAAATGAAAGAAACAATAGCAAAGATTAATAAAACTAAAAGTTGATTGTTTGAGTAGATAAACAAAACTGACAAACCTTTAGCCAGACTCATCAAGAAAAAAAGAGAGAAGAATCAAATCAACAAAATTAGAAATTTAAAAGGAGAGGTCACAACAGACAATGCAGAAATACAAAGGATTATAAGAGACTATTATGAACAACTATATGGCAATAAAATGGAAAACCTGGAAAAAATAGACAGACTCTTAGAAAAGGTCAGTCTTCCAAGACTGACCAGGAAGAAATAGAAATTGTGTACACCGAATTACAAGCACAGAAATTGAAACTGTGATCAAAAATCTCCCAAAAAAAAAAAGTCCAGGACTAGATGGCTTCACAGGAGAATTCTATCAGACATTTAGAGAAGAGCTAATGCCTATCCTTCTAAAACTCTTCCCAAAAATTGAAAAGGAAAGAACATTTCCAAACTCATTCTACGAGGCCACCATCACCCTGATACCAAAACCAGACAAAGATAACGCACATACACACACACAAACATACACACAAAACCTACAGGCCAATATCACTGATGAACATAGATGCAAAAATCTTCAATAAAACTTTAGCAAACAGAATTCAACAATGCATCAAAAAGCTCATACACCACGATCAAGTTGGGTTTATTCCAGGGATGCAAGACTTCTTCAATATATGCAAATCAATCTATGTGATACACCATATTAACAAATTGAAAGATAAAAAACCATATGACAATCTCAATAGATTCAGAAAAAGCTTTTGACAAAATCCAGCACCCACTTTTGATTAAAACTGTTCAAAAAATGGGCATAGAAGGAACCTACCTCAACACAGTAAAGGTCATATGTGATAAGCCTACAGCAAACATTACTCTCAATGGTGAAAAACTGAAAGCATTTCCCCTACAATAAGGAAAAAGACAAAGGTGCCCACTTTCAACACTATAATTCAATATAGTTTTGGAAGGTCTAGCTAGAGCAATCATGGAAGAAAAAGAAATAAAAGGAATACAAATTAGTAAAGAAGAAATAAACCTCTCACTGTTCACAGATGACATGATACTGTATATATAAGGCCCTACAGATAGTGTCAGAAAATTACTAGAGCTAATCAGTGAATTAGGTGAAGTTGAAAGATTTGAACTCAATACACAGAAATAACTTGAATTTCTATATACTAACAATGAAAAACCAGAAAGAGAAATTAAGGAATCAATCCCATTCATCGTTGCAACAAAAAGAATAAACTATCTAGGAAAAAAACATACTTAAGGAGACAAAAGAACTGTAGAAAATTACAAGACACTGATGAAAAAAATCAAAGACAACATATAGACAGATGGAGACATATTTTATGTTCCTGAGTAGGAAAAATTAAAAATGTGAAAATAGCTATACTACCAAATACAATCTACAGCTTCAATGTGATTCCTATTAAATAACCAATGGCATTTTTCACAGAACTAGAACAAAAAAATTCACTATTCATATGGAAACACAAAAGACCCCCAATAGCCAAAGCAGTCTTGAGCAAGAAGAATGGAGATGGAGGAATCAACATTCCTAACTTCAGATTATATTACAAAGCTACAGTCATCAAGACAGTATGGTTCTGGCACAAAAGCAGAAATAAAGACCAATGGAACAAGATAGAAAGCCCAGAAATAAACCCATGCACCTATGGGTACCTTATTTTTGACAAAGGAGCCAAGAATATACAATGGGGCAAAGACAGCCTCTTCAATAAATGGCTCTGGGAAAACTGGACAGGACAGTTCAGTTCAGTTCAGCTGCTGAGTCGTGTCCGACTCTCTGTGACCCCATGAATTGCAGCACACCAGGTCTCCCTGTCCATCACCAACTCCCGGAGTTCACCCAGACGGCAAAACTGGACAACAATATGTAAAAGAATGAAAGTAGAATAAGCCTTCACCCAATACACTAAGAAAAACTCATAATGGATAAAAGACCTAAATGTAAGACCAGAACCTATAAAACTCTTAAAGGAAAACATACGCTGAACACTTAATGAAAAATCAAAGCAAGATCCTCTATGCCCCACTTCCTAGAGTAACAGAAATAAAAAAGAAAGCAAATAAGTGGGACCTGATTAAACTTAAAAGGTTTTGTCCAGCAAAGAAGACTATAAGCAAGCTGAAAAGAAAACCTTCAGGATGGGAGAAAATAATAGCAAATGAAACAACTGACAAAGGATTAATTTGCAAAATATAAAGGCAGAGTAAAAAACTTAATACCAGACACAAAAAACCCAATCAAAAAGTAGGAAAAAGACCTAAACAGACATTTTTCCAAAAAGACATACAGATGGCTAACAAACACATCAAAAGATGTTCACATCACTCATTCAGTTCAGTCACTCAGCTGTGTCCAACTCTTTGCAACCCCATGAATCACAACTCGCCAGGCCTCCCTGTCCGTCACCAACTCCCGGAGTTCACTCAAACTCATGTCCATCACGTCAGTGATGCCATCCAGCCATCTCATCCTCTGTTGTCTCCTACTCCTCCTACCCACCATCCCTCCCAGGATCAGGGTCTTTTCCAATGAGTCAACTCTTTGCATGAGGTGGCGAAAGTACTGGAGTTTCAGCTTCAGCATCCAATGAACATCTAGGACTGATATCATTTAGGATGGACTGGTAGGATCTCCTTGCAGTCCAAGGGACTCTCAAGAGTCTTCTCCACCACCACACTTCAAAAGCATCAATTCCTAGATGCTCAGGTTTCTTCACAGTCCAACTCTCACATCCATACATGACCACTGGAAAAACCATAGCCTTGACTAGACGGACCATTGTTGGCAAAGTAATATCTCTGCATTTCCATATACTATCTAGGTTGGTCATAACTTTCCTTCCAAGGAGTAAGCGTCTTTTAATTTTGTGGCTCCAATTACCATCTGCAGTGATTTTGGAGCCCCCAAAATAAAGTCTGACTGCTTCCACTGTTTACCCATCTATTTCACATGAAATGATGGGACCAGATGCCATAATCTTCGTTTTCTGAATGTTGAGCTTTAAGCCAACTTTTTCACTCTCCTCTTTCAGTTTCATCAAGAGGCTTTTTAGTTCCTCTTCACTTTTTGCATAAGGGTAGTGTCATCTGCATATCTGAGGTTATGGATATTTCTCTCAGCAATCCTGATTCCAGCTTGTGCTTTCTTCCAGCCCAGTGTTTCTCACAATGTACTCTGCATATAAATTAAATAAGCAGGGTGATGATATACAGCCTTGACATACTCCTTTTCCTATTTGGAACCAGTCTGTTGTTCCATGTCTAGTTCTAACTCTTGTTTCCTGACCTGCATACAGATTTCTCAAGAGGCAAGTCAGGTGGTCTGGTATTTCCATCTCTTGCAGAATTTTCCACAGTTTATTGTGATCCACACAGTCAAAGGCTTTGGCATAGTCAATAAAGCAAAACTAGATAGTTTTCTGGAACTCTCTTGCTTTTTCAATGATTCAGCAGATGTTGGCAACTTGATCTCTGGTTCCTCTGCCTTTTCTAAAACCAGCTTGAACATATGGAAGTTCATGGTTCACATATTGTTGAAACCTGGCTTGGAGAATTTTGAGCATTACTTTACTAGCATGTGAGATGAGTGCAATTGGGTGGTAGTTTGAGCATTCTTTGGCACTGCCTTTCTTTGGGATTGGAATGAAAACTGACCTTTTCTAATCTTGTGGCCACTGCTGAGATTTCCAAATTTGCTGTCATATTGAGTGCAGCACACATTATCAGAGAAATGAAAATCAAAACTGCAATGAATATGACCTCACACCTATCAGAATGGCCATCATCAAAATGTCTGCAAGCAATAAATGCTGGAGAGGGTGTGGAGGAAAGGAACACTCTTGCACTATTGGTGAAAATGTAAATTGATACAGCCACTATGGAAGATGGTATGGAGATTACTTAAAAATCTAGAAATAAAATAACAATATGACCAAAATTAATATTCCCATCAACAATGCAAGAGTGGTCCCTTTCACCACACTCTCTCCAGAGTTAATTGTTTGTAGACTTTTTTGATGAAGACCATTTTGACTGGTGTGAAATGATATCTCATTGAATTCCATTTTAGTTCAATTTATCAACAGGTAGCCTTTGACTGTATGGATCACAGTAAACTGTGGAAAATTCTGAAAAAGATGGGAATACCAGACCACCTAACCTGCCTCTTGAGAAATCTGTATGCAGGTCAGGAAGCAACAGTTAGAACTGCACATGAAACAACAGACTGGTTCCAAATAGGAAAAGGAGTACATCAAGGCTGTATATTGTCACCCTGCTTATTAACTTATATGCAGAGTACATCATGAGAAACGGTGGACTGGAAGAAACACAAGCTGGAATCAAGATTGCCAGGAGAAATATCAATAACCTCAGATATGCAGATGACACCACCCTTATGGCAGAAAGTCAAGAGGAACTAAAAAGCCTCTTGATGAAAGTGAAGAAGGAGAGCAAAAAAGTTGGCTTAAAGCTCAACATTCAGAAAACGAAGATCATGGCATCCAGTCCCATCACTTCATGGGAAATAGATGGGGAAACAGTGGAAACAGTGTCAGACTTTATTTTTTTGGGCTCCAAAATCACTGCAGATGGTGACTGCAGCCATGAAATTAGAAGACGCTTACTCCTTGGAAGAAAAGTTATGACCAACCTAGATAGTATATTCAAAAGCAGAGACATTACTTTGCCGACTAAGGTCCGTCTAGTCAAGGCTATGCTTTTTCCTGTGGTCATGTATGGATGTGAGAGTTGGACTGTGAAGAAGGCTGCGTGCTGAAGAATTGATACTTTTGAACTGTGGTGTTGGAGAATACTCTTGAGAGTCCCGTGGACTGCAAGGAGATCCAACCAGTCCATTCTGAAGGAGATCAACCCTGGGATTTCTTTCGAAGGACTGATGGTAAAGCTGAAACTCCAGTACTTTGGCCACCTCATGTGAAGAGTTGACTCATTGGAAAAGACTCTGATGTTGGGAGGGATTGGGGGGCAGGAGGAGAAGGGGACGACAGAGGATGAGATGGCTGGATGGCATCACGGACTTGATGGACGTGAGTCTGAGTGAACTCCGGGAGATGGTGATGGACAGGGAGGCCTGGCGTGCTGCAATTCATGGGGTCGCAAAGAGTCAGACACGACTGAGCGACTGAACTGTACTGAAATAGAATGTATATGTTGTTTATTTACATTGTGCTAAGCAAAAGACAACCACATCAATTCTCAGTATTATCTCAATATCTCATTTCCCCTCATACGCAAACCCTTTAAGAGAAGGATTGACTGTTAGCAATTTTATTATATTTTGTTTTAAATTTATAGATTTGAGTCCTGAAAAGTTTTATGCAGATGACAAAAGTAGATGGGATTTGAAGGAATTTTGTTATAGCAATGTAACTCAATTATTTTGATTACAATGTGAATTATATGCCAAAAGTCACAGTGTTCTATCATTAATAATTATTTTTAATAATTTATTAGCTGACAATATTATTTTCTCCTTCATTTTTCTTGAAAGCAAAGAGTTGGAAATGTCCTGTTTTACATAGTGATTTGTTTCTCATTCATTTAAGTCATTCATATTCTCACTACTGATACCAATGTATCAAATTGTTATATTTTTGGCATACAGGGGTTTTACATCCCTGGGCAATGCACTCTGTTAATATTAGGGAATGTGTGAGAAATATACCTTCCTTTTATAATTTGGAAGATGAAAACTTCTGAAGGTGAAATAGGAAAGGATGAAATCACAGATGGTTTCCTCAGGAGAATTAGTTTTAGAAGAGAGTAGAGACAAAAGTGCTACACTCAATATGGCAGCAAATTTGGAAAACTCAGCAGTGGCCACAAGATTAGAAAAGGTCAATTTTCATTCCAATCCCACAGAAAGGCAATGCCAAAGAATGCTCAAACTACTGCACAATTGCACTCATCTCACACGCTAGTAAAGTAATGCTCAAAATTCTCCAAGCCAGGCTTCAGCAATAAGTAAACCATGAACGTCCAGATGTTCAAGGTGGTTTTGGAAAAGGCAAAGGAACAAGAGATCAAATTGCCAACATCCGTTGGATCATCAAAAAAGCAAGAGAGTTCCAGGAAAAAATCTATTTTTGCTTTGTTGACTATGCCAAAGCCTTTGACTGTGTGAACCACAATAAACTGTGGAAAATTCTGAAAGAGATGGGAATACGAGACCACCTGACCTGCCTCTTGAGAAACCTATATGCAGGTCAGGAAGCAAGAGTTAGACCTGGACATGGAACAACAGAATGGTTCCAAATAGGAAAAGGAGTACATCAAGGCTGTATACTGTCACCCTGCTTATTTAACTTATAAGCAGAGTACATCATGAGAAACACTGGGCTGGAAGAAGCACAAGCTGGAATCAAGATTGATGAGAGAAATATCAATAACCTCAGATATGCAGATGATACCACCCTTATGGAAGAAAGTGAAAAGGAACTAAAAAGCCTCTTGATGAAAGTGAAAGTGGAGAATGGAAAAGTTGGCTTAAAGCTCAACATTCAGAAAACGAAGATCATGGCATCTGATCCCATCACTTCATGGGAAATAAATGGGGAAATGGTGTCAGACTTTAATTTTGGTGGCTCCAAATCACTTCAGATGGTGACTGCAGCCACAAAATAAAAGACATTTACTCCTTGGAAGGAAAGTTATGACCAACCTAGACAGCATATTCAAAAGCAGATACATTACCTTGCTAACAATGGTCCATCTAGTCAAGGCTATGGTTTTTTCAGTGGTCATGTATGGATGTGAGTATTGGACTGTGAAGAAAGCTGAGCGCCCAAGAATTGAGGCTTTTGAACTGTGGTGTTAGAGAAGACTCTTGAGAGTCCCTTGGACTGCAAGGAGATCCAACCAGTCCATTCTAAAGGAGATCAGTCCTGGGTGTTCTTTGGAAGGACTGATGCTAAAGATGAAACTCTAATACTTTGGCCACCTCATGCAAAGAGTTGACTCATTGGAAAAGATCCCGATGCTGGGAGGAATTGGGGGCAGGAGGAGAAGGGGACGACAGAGGATGAGATGGCTAGATGGCATCACCAGTTTGATGGACATGAGTCTGAGTAAATTCCAGGAGTTAGTGATGGAGAGGGAGGCTTGGCATGCTGAGATTCATGGGGTCGCAAAGAGTCAAACACAACTGAGTGACTGAACTGAACTGAACTGAACTGAGAGACAGAAGTGTATATCTCAAAATCATGCCTTTAAGCTGTGTGTGTCTAAGTATCTCCTGGAAAATTATTACACATACACAATGGAACATTTACCCTGGGTGAAGATGTTGGGAACTTGTTCACTGAAGTATCCAAAACATCTAACATACTGCTTGTCAGTGCTCAAATTGAGGACAAGTGTACCTGTGAATAATGAATAAATGAGGTATATGAATGAAATCTATGTGTTTGGGTAGTATAATTGTCACCATATTATCAAAGAGGAAAATTAAATCAGTGTTAAGACTCCATCATATTCATTATTTTAGGTTGACTTCTCTGAAGTGTCTTGACAATGTTGTACAAAAGATATTTGATTGCATATAAGTGATGGTTCTCCTGGGACCTCATGAAAGTGAGTTAATGTGTCCTGGATGCTACTTACATAGATTTAGCTTCCAATTGGTTGAGATAATTAACATTGCCAGAGGAAATTTAAAATTATGAAATAGCGTTTCTTCTTCTTTTTTTTTTTTT
>SJYX01008860.1:147905-161610 GCA_006410675.1 Oreotragus oreotragus
CCTTCAGAATGGACTGGATGGATCTCCTTGCAGTCCAAGGGACTCTCAAGAGTCTTCTCCAACACCACAGTTCAAAAGCATCAATTCTTTGGCACTCAGCCTTCTTCACAGTCCAACTCTCACATCCATACATGACCACAGGAAAAACCATAGCCTTGACTAGACGGACCTTTGTTGGCAAAGTAATGTCTCTGCTTTTAAATATGCTATCTAGGTTGGTCATAGTTTTCACCAAATGCCAACAGAGCAGGCATTCAAAACATGTTTGTTAAAAAACAAACAAAAACACACCAAAAAGTCTGTTAAAATAACTGAGATCTAGGCACTTCCCTGATGATCTAGTGGTTAAGAATTCACCTTGCAATGCAGGGGACTTGGATTTGATCCCTGGTCTGGGAAGATCCCACGTGCCGTAGGGCAACTAAGCCTGTGAACCATAACTACTGAGCCCCTGGGATCCAGACAACTAGAGAGCCTGTGTGCCACAGCTACTGAAGTCCGCACTCTCTGGAGCCCACACGCCACAACCAGAGAATCCGTGCCCCTCAACAGAGACCCTGAATTATGCAACTAAGAAAGACCCAACACAGCCAAATAAATATTTTTTTTTAATAGCAGATCTACAGGAAAACTTAGTGAGATAGTTACGGGTTTTGAAATGTTCAGAAAAAGAGAAGAAAATTAAGTTCACGCTGAATTTCCTGAGAAAAGCATGAGGTTAAGTCATCCAAAATGGAAGGCATTGGGCTTCCCTGGTGGCTCAGATGGTAAAGAATCCACCTGCAATGCTGGAGACCTGGGTTGGGAAGATCCCCTAGAGAAGGGGATGGCAACCCACTACAGTATTCTGGCTTGGAGAATTTCATGGACAGAGGAGTCTGGCGGGCTACGATCCATGGGGTTGCAGAGTGGGAAATGACTGAAGGACTTTCACTTTCACTTTGATATGTACAGAAAAGGTTTGCAATAACTGCTTTAAAAATGTGTAAAGTAGTCAAGGGCAACAAAATAAGTGACCGAAGTTTTTAATTATGATTTGATTGGAAACCTTTCCAGTTCAGTTCAATTCAGTTGCTCAGTCATGTTCAACTCTTTGAAACCTGGCAACACGCCAGGCTTCCCTGTCCATCATGAACTCCCAGAGTTTACTCAAACTCATGTCCATCGAGTTGGTGATGCCATCCAACCATCTCATCCTCTGTCGTCCCCTTCTCCTCCCACCTTCAATCTTTCCCAGCATCAGGGGCTTTTCAAATGAGTCAGTTCTTTGCATCAGATGGCCAAAGTATTGGAGCTTCAGCTTCAGCATCAGTCCTTCCAATGAACACCCAGGACTGATCTCCTTCAGAATGGACTAGTTGGACCTCCTTGCAGTCCAAGGGACTCTCAAGAGTCTTCTCCAACACCACAGTTCAAAAGCATCAATTCTTCAGCACTCAGCTTTCTTTAGAGTCCAACTCTTACATCCACACATGACTACTGGAAAAAACCAAGCTTTGACTAGATGAATCTTTGTTGGCAAAGTAATGTCTCTGACAAATAACGATGGTCAGTCAAGGGCTGGCACTGAGTGTGTTACAGAACAGAGAAGAGGGCTAGAGGCAGAGAGAAGCACTCCGGGAGTGCAGCAGCTGGGGCTAAGGTCCTTTCAGGTCCCAGGAGGGGAGCACCAGTGCCTAATGACACGCTTGTCCACGGAGGCCAGGCTGGGCATGAGAGGGGTAAAACTAGGAGACCAACGCACTGGACAGTCGGAACAGGGTTAGAAAGAGGAGAAACTCAGAAGGAAGGCAATAAAGAAAGATTACCACTCAGGGGAAATAATGGGACTGAAAGGTGAGAAGATTATGGTCAGAGAAGAGGTTTCATCCACGAGGTTCGGAGCAACAAGTGCGCGGAACCCTAGGAGAGGATGAGCTCAGTGCTCAATCCTGAGTCCCTGGTGTCTCTACCCTTTAAATAGCTCAAAGATACGTAGCAGTACACAAAACAAGATCCACTAAGGCCAGCATCGCAAAGTTTCAATCCACTCAGAATGCGCAAGTCCTTATTTCTTCTTCTCTTGTTGCAAGTTGGTGGGTGGTTTGGAATTTTTATTAAATTATTCTTAGCTCTGGGACAGATGCTAACACATTATTGCAACCTAAGGAAGGAGGCCAAAAAATACTTCAAGATTCTATAACCTGAGGCTAGGGACTGAAATGGCTCATTTCTTTTACATTGAAACACTACTCGATGCAGGAAAACTCCCAAATATCCTCTAAGGTAATAGTTGTTTCCTTATTACCTTTTTAATGATACTGGCTCTCTAACCAATCAAAACCAAATACTCTACTTGGAGAAACTATTTATAAATAAGACTGCATAAAAACAAAGTCATACATATAAAGGTACAAACACATTTATACACATAAAAAATTCAATAACCCTCAAATTATTCTAGCAAAGCAGTTTTATGATGTTTCATAAAACTTTTTTAAAAAAATAAAGGTTCAACTGCATCTAAGAACAACTCTTGTAATCTTACAAAAAGACAGAAGTGTCACCCCCCAATTCTATACTGGTGAAAGTATCTGCAGTACTGGGGATATGAAATTCTTCAGAACTGAGGCAGCAGCTTGGGAGTGGAAAGACGACACGATTATTTGATATACAGATATATCTATTCCTGCTTTGATATTAACCTATATGTCAATGCTAATTCTATGCTTGGAGTTGATTTCATGAATAAAAGTGGGCTCTTCTGTGCACCCCTCTTATCAATTAAAGATGGAACTATTAATGGCTAGCATCTGTGCATTACCACAGAGACATGTAAGGAAGCATCACTAATTCTAAACTTCTTAATAACCAAACTATTTGTTCGATTTTGATTTTACTTACGAGACCTAAAGACAGGATCACATACTGAAAACTTATGCCGTCTCCTCATGCTGTTTCTCCATCTATCACACTGTAATGACAATGTCCTGAAAATATGTATTGCAAGTTTTTTGTTACTTACTCAGCCTCACATAACACCCCAAAGTCTTTGCCAGACCGAGAGAATCAATAAGGACACAATTGTGTTTTCTTTTCCTTGTCCTAAGTATGAGTTTGGGGAGAGTAATAAAGGCAATTTTCTTCATTTTAACAATGAAAACCATAAGCGTTACCACCGTAAGCTTCAGGTGGTAAGCAAACAATGACAGTTCCAGTCAAAAACGCTGACTGCTTGAGAAAGTTGGAGACAGCAGATGCAAACAGATTTATAATTTAAAAAATCTTGTAGGTGGAAATGTAATGGATAAACCTATCTCCAAAAGAAATAACCAGAATTATTTCTGGTTACTCACTGAACTGGGGAGAGATTTTCTCTCACCAACATGAGACACTAGGACAAATATACAATTACTAGATTTGGTACAAAAAAAACTATGGTTTTTGCATTGCTGAAATTTGCCATTTGATATTGGAATACATTCTAAATAAATGTGATTATGTTATACATCATTTTAATGCACACTTCTCACTCTAATAATTTTTTGCTAGTGACTCTGCTCAGGGGTTGCACAAAGAAGCAGCTCCACAGGACTTCCCAAAGCCAAGCTTGCACCAGAAAAAGGTCACGGTCACTGTTTGGTGGTCTGCTGTGGTCTGATCCACTACAGCTTTCTGAATCTCAGGGAAACCGTTACACATGAGAAGTATGCTCAGCAAATCGATGAGATGCACTGCCAGCCACAGCACCTGCAGCTGGCACTGGTCAGCAGAAAGGGCCCAATTCTCCGCGACAATGCCCAGCTTCACAATGCACAACCAACAGTTCAAAAGTTGAACGAATTGAGCTACAAAGTTCCGCCTCATCCACCATATTCACCTGACCTCTTGCCAACCGACTACCACTTCTTCAAGCATCTCGACAACTTTTTGCAGGGAAAACACTTCCACAGCCAGCAGGAGGCAGACAATGCTTTCCAAGAATTCGCTGAATCCTAAAGCATGAATTTTTATGCTACAGAAATTAACAAACTTGTTTCTCATTGGCAAAAATGTGTTGAGTGTAAGGGTTCCTATTTTGATTGATAAAGATGTGTTTGAGCCTAGTTATAATGATTTAACATTCACAGTTTAAAACTGCAATTACTTCTGTGCCAACCTAACAGCACAGAAGGAGACAGTACAGGGAAAAGCAGGTGAACACCACGGTCAGAATATCACTGCCGAATCAAAGTGGATGGAAATATGTAAGAAAACCAGAACATGGGGTTACCAGCAAAGGTTCGGGAGGAAACATGGAGGAAAAATATATGAATGGCCAACGGCCAACTCCACTCTGTGTCAAATGCCCTGGCTGTAAGAAGCCTGCATTCCTCAGCATTCACTCATGACTTTGGTCACTGGCTTCCCAGAAGAACGGGAAACTGGTTCCCAAACTCTCAGGGAACCTGAACACAGACTATGAGGCAGAGACTTCGTCTTGTTTTCTCCTGGAAGCCTTCATCAAACAGCATCAATATTACCACCGACTTGAATAGCTGAGGTTGTGTCTGCTGTTTGCTTTTTAATCCTCTTTCACATCCATGTATTAACTTTTACAATTAAGAAAACATGTGAACACCATCAAGAAAGTGAAAAGACAACCCTTAGAATAAAAGAAAATAGTTACAAAATGCTGCATCTGATAAGTGATTGATATCCAGAATATATAAAGAATTCCTAAACTCAACAATAAATTAAAGCAAACATCTCAATTCAAAAATGGGCAAATGAGGGACTTCCCTGCCAGTCCAGCTGTTAAGATTCAGCACTTCCACTGTAAAGGGAGCAGGTTTGATCTCTGGTTGAGGAATTAAGATCTCACAAGCCACATGGCATGGCCTAAATAAATAAATAAATAAATTTGAATGGGCAGAAGCAAGAGGGGTTCTGGGGAAGATGGCAGAGAATTGGTCTCCCCACCTAGAAAACAACTGCACTGCCAGAATCTGTGAGACATAAATATCTGGAAGTCTGGAGTCTGTTGAAGGATTGCAATTTCCAGGGGAAGACCTAACTGTAAATTACGGTTAATTTACGTCAATTTCAGCTCTGAGCACTATGGCAGTTACCATTCCCCCCAGCCACATGGCAGACAGCTGTGTATGGTTTCTGGAGCAGCTTGTACACAACCTGAGAGAGCCAGGGTGAGCAAAAAAGACTCTGTCCTCCAAATACTCACGAGTTGTGCTGTAACGGCTGACAGCTGCTCCTGATCCCAGAAGCGCAAAGGGGCCGGCAGTCAGTGTTGTATCTCTTTCCATTGTAAGCCCCTCTCCCTGAGGCTGAAGTGAAATTATGGGAGTTTATAAGGCCAGTGCCCTTTCCCTCACTCCCCTGCCATTTTTCACATTTTCTCCTCTGGGGAGCCAGATATTGAAGACTACAACATTCAAAAGCAACTGCATATACGGGCAAAATAAGAAAGTGGCCATATATACTCTGGGAAAGGTTCAGAAAAGACCTCAGAAGATACTGAGTTTACACTTCAGCCTAATTTTCAGCACAGGGACAGTCTACAACATTATCACAACAACAACAAAATAACAGAAAATAGAAAATCCTGGAGAAGGGGGAAAATCTGATTTCCAGAGTTAGATACAAATGTCCAACATTCAACAAAAAACATGGCTTACAAAGAAACAGGAAAGCAAGGTCCATTCAGAGGAAAAAATAAATCACTAGCACAGTAACTGTCCCTGAAAAAGACCTAGTGGCAGATATACTAGACAAAGACTTTAAAACTAACTTAAAGATTCTCAAGGAACTAAAGGAAGATGTGGAGAAAGTCAAGAAAATGATGCAGCAACAAAATGGAAATATCAATAAATATGCATCATGGAAATCCTAGAGTGAGGAGATAAAGGGACAGAAAGAATATTTGAAGAAATAAAGGCTGAAACTACCCAAATCTGATAATATGAATATGATAAAAGACAGCAATATAAAAATCCAAAAGGTTCAATGAGTTTGAAGTAAGTTGAACTATGATAAACCTAGACAGTGTATTAAAAAGCAAAGACGTTGTTTTGATGCTCAAAGCTATAGTCTTTCCAGTAGTCAGGTATGGACATGAGAGTTGAACCATAAAGAAAGCTGAGTGCTCAAGAATTGATGCTTTCAAACTGTGGTGCTAGACAAGACTCTTGAGAGTCCCTTGGACTGCAAGGAGATCAAACCAGTCAATCCTAAAGGAAATCAACCCTGAATACTTATTGGAAGAACTGATGCTGAAGCTCCAATACTTTGGCTACCTGAACAGCCAACTCATTGGAAAAGACCCTAATGCTGGGAAAGACTNAGACAAGACTCTTGAGAGTCCCTTGGACTGCAAGGAGATCAAACCAGTCAATCCTAAAGGAAATCAACCCTGAATACTTATTGGAAGAACTGATGCTGAAGCTCCAATACTTTGGCTACCTGAACAGCCAACTCATTGGAAAAGACCCTAATGCTGGGAAAGACTGAAGGCAAAGGGAGAAGAGGGTAGCAGAGGATAAGATGGCTGGAGAGCATCACTGATTCAATGAACATCAACTTGGACAAACTCCTGGAGATAGTCAGGGACAAGGAAGCCTGACACACTGCAGTCCCCAGGGTTGCAAAGAGTTGGACCCAACCCAGTGACTGAACAACAATAAGACGAGCTCAGAGCCGTATTATAATCGACCTTTCAAAAGACAAACAGAGAAACACTGAAGTATCAAGAGAGAAGCAAAGGATCACATACATGGGATCCTCAATAAAATTTCCAGCAGACTTCTCATGGGAAACTTTGGAGGCCAGAAGCAGTGGACTGGTATATCCAATACGCTAAAATAAAAACACTCCAACCAGGAATCCAATATCCACCAAAACTGTCCTTCAAAAGTGAGGGAGAAATTAAGACATTCCTAAATAAATAAAAGTTGAGGGAGTTCATGACCACTAGACGCAATCTGCAAGAAATGCTTAAGAGAGTCCTACAAGGTGAAATGAAAGGACACGAGACAGTAACTTAAAGCCATACAGAGAAATAAATATCTCAATAAAGGTCACCATATAGGCAATTATAAAATCTTGTATTATTGTAACAGTGGTTTGTAACTATACTTTTTGTTTGCTTTCTATTGGGTAAGCCAAAAAGTTTGTCCTGAATCAGTAATCAAGAATTTCCCAACAAAGAAAAAGTCCTGTACCTGACAGCTTCACTGGTGAATTCTGTCAAATATATAAAGAAGAACTAATGCCAATCCTTCTCAAACTTTTCCAAAAAATTTAAAAGGAGGGATCACTTCTCTAATTCATTCTGTGAGGTCAACACAACCCATACCAAAGCCAGAAAAAGACTCTACAAGAAAAGAAAACTATAGACCAGTAACTCTTAGGAACACTGATGCAAAAATCCTCAACAAAATACCAGCAGACAGAATTCAGGAGCAGATTAAAAGGACTGTACACTATGACCAAGTGGGATCTATTTCTAGAATTCAAGGATGATTCAACATATGAAGCTTAATCAGTGTAACATGCCATGTCAAAAAAAGAAGAAGAAAGGAAAACACTATGAGATCATCTCAGTTGAAGGAGAAAAAAATTCTTGACTAAATCCAACACCCTTTCATAAAAAAAAAAAAAACTTAATAAAAGTAGAAGAGAAGACAACCATCTAAACATAATAAAAGTTATATATTAAAAACCCACATCAAACATCACACTCAAAGGTGAAGACTGAAAATTTTCCCCCTAATATCAGCAACAAGGCAAGGATGTCTGCTTTTAGCATTTCTGTTCAACCAGATTCACTTTTATTCACCTCTCATTCTACTGGAACTTCTAGCCAGAGTATGAGGCAAGAAAAAAAAAAAAAAAAAAAGGCATCCAAATTGGAAAAAANACTCAAAGGTGAAGACTGAAAATTTTCCCCCTAATATCAGCAACAAGGCAAGGATGTCTGCTTTTAGCATTTCTGTTCAACCAGATTCACTTTTATTCACCTCTCATTCTACTGGAACTTCTAGCCAGAGTATGAGACAAGAAAAAAAAAAAAAAAAAAGGCATCCAAATTGGAAAAAAAGATGTAAAATTATCTCTTCGGGGGACTTCTCTGGTAGTCCAGTGGTTAAGACCCCAAGCTCCCAATGCATGGGGCCCAGGTTCAATCCCTGGCTAGGAAACTAGACCCCAGAAGCCACAACTCAGAGTTCACACACTGCAACTAAAAGATCCTGTGTGCCGCAACTAGGACCTGGTATAGCCAAAGAAACACACAAAAACATTCTTTTAGTTATCTCTTTTTGCAAATGATATGATCTTAGATGTAGAAGACTCTTTAAAATCCCACCCTAAAAGCTACTAGAACTAATAAGTGAATTCAGCAAAGTCACAGGATACAAAGTCAGAACACAAAAATCAGTTGTATTTCTATATACATATAATGAACAATATGAATACAAAAACAATTCCATTTACAATAGTATCAAAAAGAATAAGATAAAATTAAGGAGGTGTAGACTTGTACCATGAAAACTATAAAACACTTCTGAAAGAAATTAAAGATATAAATAAATGGAAACACATCCCATGTTCATGGATAAGAAGACTTGATATTGTTAAGATGTCAATACTACTCAAAGTCATCTACAGATTCAATGCAACTTCTATCAAAATTCCAACAGCATTTTTTGGCAGACATAGAAAATTCATACCAAAATTCATGTCTCTAGGAGCTTCAAATAGCCAAAAAGATCTTGAAAAAGAAGAACAAAACTGGGAGATTCACAATTCTTAATTTCAAAATTTACTACAAAGTTATAGTAGTCCAAAAAGTGTAGTATTGGCATAAAAACAGAGAGACCAATGGAATACAATAGAGAGCCCAGAAATAAACTCTTGTATATAGGGGCAAGTGATTTTTGACAAGAGCACTAAGAACATTCAATGCAAAAAGAACAGAAGACTGTTGGGAAAACTTGATACCTATATGTAGAAAAATGAAGTTGGACCCTTACCTAACACCATACACAAAAATTAACTCAAAGTTAATCATGGAGCAAAATGTTAAGACATAAAACAATAAAACTCTTAGAAGAAAACATAGGACAAGAGCTCCACAATATTGGATTTGGCAGTGATTTCTTGGATGTGACACCAATGACATAGGTAAGAAAAGAAAAAAATAGACAAATTAGATTTCATGAAAATGTGTTAAATTTTGTGCATCAAAAGACACTACTTAGTAACAGGCAACCATGGAATGGAAGGAAATATTTGCAAATCACATATCTGATAAGGGACTGATAGAATATATAGAGAACTCTCAAAACTCAACAACAAAAAAGCAAACAATCTGACTCAAAGGTGGGCAAGTTCAGTTCAGTTCAGTCGCTCAGTCATGTCCGACTCTTTGCAACCCCATGGACTACAGCAGGCCAGGCCTCCCTGTCCATCACCAACTCCCAGAGTTTACTCAAACTCATGTCCACTGAGTCGGTGATGCCATCCAACCATCTCATCCTCTGTCGTCCCCTTCTCCTCCCATCTTCAATCTTTCCCAGCATCAGGGTCTTTTCAAATGAGTCAGTTCTTCGCATCAGATGGCCAAGTATTGGAGTTTCAGCTTCAGTATCAGTCCTTCCAATGAATTTTCAGGACTGATTTCCTTTAGGATGGACTGGCTGGATCTCCTTGCTGTCCAAAGGACACTTAAGAGTCTTCTCCAACACCACAGTTCAAAATTATCAGTTCTNTGATCTCCTTTAGAATGGACTGGTTGGATCTCCTTGCAGTCCAAGGGACTCTCAAGAGTCTTCTCCAACACCACAGTTCAAAAGCATCAGTTCTTCAGTGCTCAGCCTTCTTCACAGTCCAACTCTCACATCCATACATGACCACAGGAAAAACCATAGCCTTGACTAGACAGACCTTAGTCGGCAAAATAATGTCTCTGCTTTTGAATATACTATCTAGGTTGGTCATAACTTTTCTTCCAAGGAGTAAGTGTCTTTTAATTTTATGGCTGCAGTCACCATCTGCAGTGATTTTGGAGCCCAAAAAATAAAGTCTGACACTGTTTCCACTGTTTCCCCATCTATTTCCCATGAAATGATGCTCTTTATAGCATTGGACCTTGCTTCTATCACCAGTCACATCCACAGCTGGGTATTGTTTTTGCTTTGACTCCATCCCTTCATTCTTTCTAGGGTTATTTCTCCACTGATCTCCAGTAGCATATTGGGCACCTCCCGACCTAGGGAGTTCCTCTTTCAGTATCCTATCATTTTGCCTTTTCATACTGTTCATGGGGTTCTCAAGGCAAGAATGCTGAAGTGGTTTGTCATTCTCTTCTCCTGCGGACCACATTTTGTCAGATCTCTCCACCATGACCCGCCCATCTTGGGTGGCCCCACACGGTATGGTTTAGTTTCATTGAGTTAGACAAGGCTGTGGTCCGTGTGATTAGATTAGTTTTCTGTGATTATGGTTTTAGTGTGTCTGCCCTCTGATGCCTCTCACAACACCTACCATCTTACTTGAGTTTCTCTTACCTTGGGTGTGGGGTATCTCTTCAAAGGTGCTTCAGCAAAGCGCAGCCACTGCTCCTTACCTCGGACGAGGGTTTATCTCCTCACAGCCACCCCTCCTGACCTTGAATGTGGAGTATCTCCTCTAGGCCTTCCGGAACCCGCACAGCCACTGCTCCTTGGACATGGGGTTGTATAGTATGAAAGAATATTCTGGATTTTTGACCAAAATTTTCTTATATATCTTTCTTTTTTCTATGTGAACCACCATGGTAACATTACAATAAGCTTATCTGCCATAAATTTTTGTAGTAATTTCAAAAATTCAGTGTTCTTATTTGTTTTTTGCTTTAGCCAAAAGGCCTTCCCTGGTGGCTCAGACAATAAAGAATCCACCTGGAGAAGGGACTGGATACCCACTCCAGTATTCTTTTCTGGAGAATTCCATGGACATAGAAGACTAGTGGGCTATAGTCCATGGAGTCACAAAGAGTTGGACATGACTGAGTGAATAACACTTTAGTCCATACCTATCTTTAATACCTCCTATTGGTTTGATAATGTATAAAATAAATTTTAGTTTCTCAATAAGTTTTTTTATTACTGATATCATTTAACTTAAATGAATAATGATGCGTTTATACTTATATGTATGAATTTTGTTAGTGTTGTTTTTGTTGTCACCTAGTTATGTCTGATTCTTCGTGACCCCATGGACTGCAGTATGTCAGGCCCCCTTGTCTCTCACCATCTTCCAGAATTTGCCCAAGTTCATGTCCATTGCACTGGTAATGCCATCTAGCCATCTCATCCTCTGATGCCCTCTTCTCCTGCCCTCAGTTTTTCCAGCATCAGGGACTTTTCCAATGAGTTGGCTCTTCACATTAGGTGACCAAAACACTGGAGTTTCAGCTTCATCTTCGGCTTCAGTTTTTCCAGTGAATATTCAGGGTTGACTTTGTTTAAGATTGACTGGTTTGTTCTCCTTGCTGTCCAAAGGACTCTCAGGAGTCTTCTCCAGCACCACAGTTCAAAAGCATCAATTATTTGGCGCTCTGCCTTCTTTATGGTCCAGCTCTCACAACTGTACATGACCCTTGGGAAGATCATAGCCTTGACTATATGGACCTTTGTTGGCAGAGTGATGTCTTGCTTTTCAACAAACTGTCTAGGTTTTTCAAAACTTTACTGTCAAGAAGCAATTGTCTTCTGATTTCATGGCTGTTGTCACCATCCATGGTGATTTTAGAGCCCAAGAAGAGGAGATCTGCCTCTGCTTCTACCTTTTCCCCTTCTATTTGCCATGAAGTAATGGGGATGGAGTCTATGATCTTAGTTTTTTTTTTTTTTTTAATGTTTAGATTTAAGCCAGCTTTTTATACATCATAAGATCGCCTTTTAGAAAACTAAAAGGTAAAAGTTTTTAACACATTTCCAAAGGAAGTTATTTCTTTTCTAATATATTAAAATTTTCTAAGACATTTGAAGTTATTCAAATAATAATTAAATATCATAAATTTAAATCAAACATTCAAATAAATCTAAAGATAATTTGGATAAAAGTTAAATTACAATCATCATTTAAAAATAAAATTAATAGCAAAATCTACCACTAAATGACACTTTATAAATTTTAAAAATTGGTATCATGCTTCCTGTATACCTAGCTTAGTGATGTGAGTGTGAAATTACTTCAGTCATATCGGACTCTTTGTAACCCCAAGGACTGTAGCCCGAAAGTTTCCTCTATCCATGGGTTTCTCTAAGTAAGAATACTGGAGTAGGTTGCCATGCCCTCCTCCAGGTGGTCTTCCCAACCCAGGGATTGAACCCACATCTTCTGTGTCTCCTGAATTGGCAGGCAGGTTATTTACCACAGAACCACCAGGAGGCCCATATATCTAGTGTTAAACAAGTTTAAAATGAGTATCAATTATTTCTTTCAAAATGTTTCTCAATTGCTGTGTTCATCTAATGTCAGTGTATGCTAACTCATAAGTACCTCTAGAATTACAAATTGGAACAAAAAGCGAGGCAAGAAAACAGACACAGCGCTGTTGAGAAATCATTCTTTCCTGTGCAAAAGTCCATTAAGCTAACACTTATCAAAGAAAATTTTGATACTTCACTTTTTATATGCAAGCACTTTTGGTGATGAGTCCCTCCTTCCTTTTAAAGCTTTAACAACTCCAAGACTGGCAGTGATCTGATCCTCAAATCTTTTCACTTTCTGTGGCCCTAGAACTAGTTAAAGAAAAGGAAATAAGCCTTTTCTTAGGGATAAAACAATGTTAAACATAAGACTGAGTGTCTAGAGTTAGGGGTGCATGGTATCAGTGTTGAGAGATAGCTCTCAAATGACATCTTGCTTGAATTTAAGAGTGCTCTGGTAATAAAACTGCTTTTAGTTTTCAATGGTATGCATTTGTATAAGAAAACATTCCAGGAATATTACTTCATCATTTCTGTATAAGATACTTTCAGGTATTTGTGAGTGGAGTCAGATCATAGACAAATCAGTTAACATAAGTTAATATAATATATTTTTCTTAGAATAAATAGAATAAAATGAGACATATTGGGTTAGGGGGCCAATGTGTGTTCTAAAATTAAATATTTTATGAGTTTGAAATCTGGTTTCTCTACTACAAAGCCACAGTCATCAAGACAGTATGGTACTGGCACAAAGACAGAAATATAGATCAATGGAACAAAATAGAAAGCACAGAGATAAATCCACACACATACGGACACCTTATCTTTGACAAAGGAGGCAAGAATATACAATGGAGTAAAGACAATCTCTTTAACAAGTGGTGCTGGGAAAACTGGTCAACCACTTGTAAAAGAATGAAACTAGATCACTTTCTAACACCACACACAAAAATAAACTCAAAAGGGATTAAAGATCTAAATGTAAGATCAGAAACTATAAAACTCCTAGAGGAAAACATAGGCAAAACACTCTCCAAAATAAATCACAGCAGGATCCTCTATGATCCACCTCCCAGAATACT
Organism: Oreotragus oreotragus; assembly: GCA_006410675.1. Lineage (NCBI taxonomy): Eukaryota > Metazoa > Chordata > Mammalia > Artiodactyla > Bovidae > Oreotragus > Oreotragus oreotragus. Next base: position 161,443 of record SJYX01008860.1, read on the forward strand.
GGAAATAAAAGCAAATATAAACAAATGGGATCTAATTAAAATTAAAAGCTTCTGCACAACAAAGGAAACTATAAGCAAGGTGAAAAGACAACCCTCTGAATGGGAGAAAATAATAGCAAATGAAGCAACTGACAAACAACTAATCTCAAAAATATACAAGCAACTTAT
>SJYX01008860.1:163060-179787 GCA_006410675.1 Oreotragus oreotragus
AAAGAAAAGAAATCTGGTTCCAGCATTTCAGAACAGTTCTGTATTTTGCCTTCCATCAGAGAGGCAGGCTGTATCTGCATTCAATGGACATCATTGGTCTTTCTCTGTTTTTCTTCCTTCTTCCTCTCACTAATCTGGTCTCCTTAGATTTGGGACCTCTTCTTCCCTCCAGGGATCCTTTCCTTTATGTTGATTTCTGGTTTAAGTCGCAGGCAATGGGTTTCTTCTAACTTTTTTTTTTTTCAAGGAACTTGGAGTATAGAGGGAGAAAGGCAGGAAAACTCCTTTTTTTGGTCCAGCTCCAAAATAAAACAAATTTAGAGTCTTGGGGGTTTTGTTTTTGAGTAACATAAATTCATTGCATTAATATCCTTAAAGAGTCTTTAATTTCTCTGTGATATCAAATAATTTTTTCTATTATCTTGGCTAATTCTGGGCTAGAGTGTCTGGAAAGTGGTGGTAAAATGCCAAAAAGGAGTTAGGGCTCGGGAACACTATTCATACATATAATATGAACATATATACATATCAACATTTATATATAGAGAACATTCATATATAAGAATATTCATATATATATAAGTGAAAGTGAAGTCGTTCAGTCCTGTCCGACTCTTTGTGACCCATGGACTGTAGCCCACCAAGCCTCTCTGTCCATGGGATTCTCTAGGCAAGAATACTGGAGTGGGTTGCCATTTCCTTCTCCAGGGGATCTTCTCAACCCAGGAATAGAACCCAGGTCTCCCACATGGCAGGCAGATGCTTTAACCTCGGCTCCACCAGGGAAGCCCTTAAATACAAGAATACAGTCTCTCAGAAAACCTCCTATAAAGACACAGAACTTCAGATCTAAGTACTAACATCAAAGATTTCAAGGGAGAAAAAGAAGCCAGGTTGAAAGAAGGGGGATGTATATATACAGTTTGATGATACTTGTCTGGCAGAGTTGTGCTTGGAAAGATATGAGCAATACCTGTGAAACACCTTGTATAAAATACATAATTGACCAATTGTGGTTATGATTCCATTTTAAGTTTTTTAAGTACCACAGTCATGCTAGCAAACATTAATTATTACCTGTTATAACTGTTAATATCGCCAAGTCTAGGTTTTTCTTCACAAAATAACATCTGCAAAATGTGGGGGTTTAATTTGCTGAGGTTTCTGTCTTCTGTTGTCAAACATAAATTTCCCTATTTCCTAGTTTCCAATTTATACCTTTAAGTGTTTTGAGAATTGAAAAAAAAAATAAAGCTTTACTTTTTACATCATCTAATTAATTGACCTTTCAGAAAAATATCACATCAAGACTAAATTTCATTTGGTAAGCCAGAATTTATGACTGCAGCTTGAAAGGTGACTTGAGTATATTCTGTGTCACACTGAACTCCTGTGTCTACAAAGGACACCAATGGAGGCAACTTCAACAAAGCTGTGCTTGTCAGGTTTGTAACCTAATTTAATACCCCTATGGGCTTTACAGTAGATATGTGGGGCTCTGTATAAACTGAGCTAGCTTGGTTGTGGTGAGGTAAACATCCATAAAACTCCATGATTAAAGTGAAGCATTATATCTTGTTCAGATACGTAGTAATTGTGAGCTTCAGTTGTTTGGGAACACATCTTTGCTCCTCTTCACTCAGGAAATCAGATTTCCGTGGGAGGGGTAGAAAGATATGACGAATCATGTACCACCCATCTTGAGCTTCCCCAGTGGCTCGGCAGGTAAATAATCCACCTGCAATGCAGGAGATGCAGGTTTGATCCCTGGATTGAATAGATCCCCTGGAGGAGGGTATGGCAACCCACTCCAGTATTCTTGCTGGGAAAATCTCATAGACAAAGGAGCCTGGTGGGCTACGATCCATGGTGTCAAAAAGTTATACATTACTGAATTGACTGAGCATGCATGCACTACCTCTCAAAGACTTCTATCTAAAAGTGACTCTTCTCTTCACATTTCATTGGCTCAGTTAGTAATGATTAATCTCAAGGAGTTAGATGGCTTCAAGGAGTTACCATAGGACAAGAAAAAGAGAAATAGACACATGGATAAATGTTCTCTGAAACCCACATTGTGCTGTAGTGGTTTTTCAAACAAAGTTATGTTTTGAAGCTTTATCAGATAGCTGTGGTTACCAAATGTGTTACTTAGATTGATGAAACATCTCCATACTTTATTAAGTAAAGTAAAATTACAAGTAAAGTAAATTAACTAGAGTAAAATTACAAAAAAAATAAGTGAAATTTCATTCTGATTTCTCATTGTTCAAACTTGGCTGGAAGCCAGAGAAACAAGCTTAGTGAGTCTTATTTCAGTAAGTCCACAGGAAAATAGTACCTATTCACAGAAAATTGCTTTTCTGTATTCTATATTAGTGTAATTTTTCTAATCACCACTTGTCAACCATGTTTCAATAACAGTATCTGTGTTTCAATCAGACTATTCTCCATCTTTTAATTTAAAATTAGAACTGGCAGAAGAATATTTAAATGAATTATGTCAGCAAAGAAAAATAAGATATTTGAGTTTCATAACAATAGAAAGTTTAATCCCTTTCATAGTTTTAAACAGTGTCATTTCTACATGCAGTCTTCAGGGAAACACATTTATATATTAATGCTATATTTGTACACTTAATGCTTTATATAATTTTTAATTTTATAAACTGGAAGGTTTCTTTCCTCAGTCAAAACCAAGCAGAAAGGGGTTAGCAATGCATTAAGTGTATACATAGTACCCATCTGGATGTAGCATTTCTAGGATATACAGGTAGGTTAAAAATGGAAAATCACTTCCATGTTTGCTTTCTGTTCTGAATTTTAATATGGCTCTGTGTATATAACTGAGGAGTGGGTTGTGTGAAAGTATAAACTTATGATTAAACCTGAGGCCTCTTAAGAATTTGATAAGTTACATGTTAATGTAAGGAAAACCAGATTGATTTAGGCATTTTGATTTTTGCATATTATCAACTATATAACTTATTGAATATTAGCATTTATAATTAGATAGTGATATATTTATAAACTGTTCCAGGGGTATTTAGCAAATAAGTAGAAGAAGACTAAGTGAGCTATTTATTATTCAGGATAATTGATCCATTCCAATCCGCTTTAACTGTGAATTAACAGGAATAACAACAGCAAAAATATTTAAACATATTTTTGTGATAGGTGACTTTATTTCTTCATGTTCTAGAAAAACAATGAATTGTTTAGTTTACAGTATTTTTCTTTCCAGCAGTATGAGGAGTCAGGAACTTGAAGTATCAGGAGGCAGGATCCTAGAAGTCATGTAGGTTGAAATTCAGTCTTTCACACTAACCTCATGAGAGTAAACTGTAGACACATCCTCTGTATATTATCAAGGTTGCTAAGACAGAGTACTTGAGTCATTTTTGATATTGCTTTGTTTGATATAAAATCATCACTGCCTTCGTTGTATTTGATAATAACTGATATTGCTAATATATTTACTTTAATCAGAAATCAACCACTCATGCAGAGTTCTTTACACCATTATCTCAGTTAATCTGTATTGCAAATATCCCAGCAAAATAGTTGTTATTAGACTTGACTTTAATAATGAGTAGCGAGGTACTCAGAGAACATATGTGGCATTCCCAGAGTCTCCCATCTAGTCATCAGAGGATTTAGTATGCAATGTTGGACTCTAGCACACATTCCTCTTTGCAGGTATTATACTGAATAGCTGGTGGATTAGAACAAGGACCAACAAATTAAGACCTAAAAAATTTTATTTTCTTCTTATTCTGAGTGAAAGGAGTGTATCTTTTTTTTTTTTTAATCAAGTAGTCTTAAGTTTATTTCCATCCTTATTATGAATATTGGGACAGATAGAATTTTCCAAAAATATCTACAATATTTAGTATCTCCTATTCTACTTTTTTCCAATGTGACTGAAATTTTGCCCATTGAGAGGTGGGTCTTGGGGTCTTAGCCCTTTGAGTCTGGCAAATGTGATGTTCTGCTGTTTCCTAATCAAAGTCCAAAAAGACATCACAGTTCCACAGGGTTCTCATGGGATGCTTGCTCTTGGAACGTGGCCGCCATGCTCTGAGGAAAGCCAAGGACCCCATAGAGAGGAACCAGGGTCCATACCACTAGTTGAACTGCCAGCTGAAAGTCAGTGCCAACTTGCCAGCCTTGTGAGTGAGCCATCTTGGAAATAAATCCCTTATTCTAGCCATATCAGCTGATACTATGTAGTGCAGAGATAGTTGTCCCTATTGGACCCTGCCTAAATTGGTTATCTAGGACCAGAATAAATCATTGTTGTTTCAGACACTAAGCTTTAGGGTAGCTAGTTAAGTAGCAATAGATAACTAAAATGGCTATCTAAGGTACAATTTTCTCCAAAGACAGTTTCAAATTCTATATATTTAAGGTAAATCAGCAAAATGATTTAATAGGTATTTGTAAGGGGTTTTATTTGCCCATGTTCATAGCTACTTATATAGGATATGACTGTTTTTTGTCTAAACTACTGTAAAATATATCTTTAGCCTAACAGTAGATAATTACCTCATTAACTCATTAAAATCTTTTCTGTTATTGAGAAAGAATGCATTTTAAAAGACTACTTTTATAACAGAAATATTTTAAAACCTCTGGTTTGGCAGGAAAATTTAAAGCTCAAAGGCATTGGTTGTATTCATGAAGCACTTTTCTTATTAATTGTTAGAGAATGCCAAGGTCCCTTGTGGAACACATGGCAAAACAAGCTGATTAAGAGGCTTAGTATTATTTTTAAATTACTTAATTGCCATTTAATGAAATAGGGAGCTCTGACTTCCACGCTACCTAATAAAATGGTTACTCTGCAAGGAATGAATTGCTGGTTGCATTGACCTTGCAGAGCAAGCTGGGTTTAGAGAAGCCACATAATACTTTTCTACAATGATGGTATAGGGACTGAAAGCCATATTCCTGGAAATGTGCATGTTAGCATTTATATCCCTTTTATAATTGCTGAAATAATGGCCAACATACATTAAGAAATGTCTGGGTATTCCACTGGGTGCCCTGATTGCAGTCAAACCACACATATGAACACCTCTTAATTGCCAAAGTAATTTCTAAGGAACTAAAAACACAGTTCATTTGCTTTTCCACCCTGCCCTTGGGAACCTGCAATTCTGCTTCATTACAACCACTCAACCTTTAGCCTTCATCTATTTCAAAATGGTTTGCAGTGTTTTAAATATAATAAAATAGCAGCCATAGGCAGCCATGCACAAATCTGTTATTTTTGTTACCACTGCTGCTTCCAATTTTGAAATTAGCTAAGGTTAAAGCCAAGAATTTAGCTACATTAGTGCATTTTTATTATATGTGTCTACTTTTAAAAATATATGTGTATATCTCCTCTTGCATTTAATGAATATAACTTTCCTAGCAGATCTGAGAGAGTAAACGTCTGTTTGAGAGGGAAGAATACGCTACCTTCTGTTTTATTTACTGCAGCATCTAATCAAACCAACTAGGCTTCCTAGGTGGCTCGGTGGTTAAGAATCTGCCTGCCAATGCAGCAGACACAGGAGATGCCATTTGATCCCTGAGTCAGGAAGATCCCCTGAAGGGAGAAATGGCAGCCCACACCAGTATCCCTCCCTGGAGAATCCCTTGGACAGAGAAGCCCAGTTGGCTATAGTCCATGGGGTCATGAAGAGTTAGACCTGACTGACTGAGCACAAAATCCAACCAACTACCTTGGTAAGGAAAAAGAATTTGAAGAAGGTGCATTTACTCAGATTTTCAATCATTACTACTAAACATTAATTACTATGATAAATTTACCATCAGGTTAAAAAATAAGTCTATGTACTAATTTCTTATATCTGTATATACATACTTATGTATATACACACACACATCAGTTCAGTTCAGTTCAGTCTCTCAGTCATGTCTGACTCTTTGTGACCCCATGGACTGCAGCATGCCAGGCCTTCTTGTCCATCACTAACTCCTAGAGTTTATTCAAACTCATGTCCATTGAGTTGGTGATGCGATCCAACCATCTCATCCTCTGTGGTCCCCTTCTGCTCCCACCTTCAATCTTTCCCAACATCATGGGTTTTTCAAATGAGTCAGCTCTTTGTATCAGGTGGCCAAACTATTGGAGTTTCAGCTTCAGCATTAGTCCTTCCAATGAATGTTCAGGACTGATTTCTTTTAGATGGACTAGCTGGATATCCTTGCAGTCCAAGGGATTCTCAAGTGTCTTCTCCAATACCATAGTTCAAAAGCATTAATTCTTTGGTACTCAGCTTTCTTTATAGACTGACTCTCACATCTATACATGACTACTGGAAAAACCATAGCCTTAACTAGACGGACATTTGTTGGCAAAGTAATATCTCTGCTTTCTAATATGCTGTCTAGGTTGGTCATAACTTTTCTTCCAAGGAGCAAGAGTCTTTTAATTTCATGGCTGCAGTCACCATCTGCAATGATTTTGGAGCCCTCCCCCACAAAAATAATCTCTCACTGTTTCCATTGTTTCCCCATCTATTTGCCATGAAGTGATGGGACCAGATGCCATGATCATAGTTTTCTGAATGTTGAGCTATAAGCCAACTTTTTCACTCTCCTCTTTCACTTTCATCAAGAGGCTCTTTAGTTCTTCTACACTTTTTGCCATAAAGGTGGTGTCATCTGCATATCTGAGGTTATTGATATTTCTCCCAGCAATCTTGATTCCAGCTTGTGCTTCATCCAGCCCAGCATTTCTCATGATGTACGCTGCATATAAGTTAAATAAGCAGGGTGACAATATACAGCCTTGATGTACTCCTTTCACACGTACACCTTATATAAATATATACACATGACAGTAGTATATATATGCATCTTACATTTACACATGTGTCATATATATATGATATATATATCTTCTGATAATGATTATTTAAAATTTTAATGTCCATCTTTTATTTACTTTCTTTACCCCACTACCATTATTTTCATTTTTCACTTTTTGTTTTCATCCAATAGCCTTGCAGCTCTGTCACTGTATAAGCTACCTTCTTCCTGTATACATTGCTTATTTATTGAAAATCACCTATAATTAATTTCTTCAATCTCAGATACCAATGCCCAGACTTGCCTTTTCCTCATAAACTCTTAATTCAGGTTGAGTTTATGATGTGCTTTTGGTGAATGAAAAGGATCCCCCAAAACTTTCAAGTCAACTAGAAAGATATATTCTGTTTCTAGTAATTCAGTTAATTGGTTGTAATAACTGATAGCCATCTTCAACCTCACCAAGAGGAGAGTATGACTAAGAATGAAGACAGGCTAAGAGATTCACATAGATTTGACTAGTTCAGTTAAGTATTGAGATCCAACATGGTTTAAGTTATGGATCTCTGCTTCATAAGTCAACATCTCTCCTTTTCTTGCCACTCCTACCACCCCAGACAGACTCTTTTCTGCTGTCGTTAAGTCAGCTTCAACTCTTTCTCTTGCTAGCACATAAAAACTTTCTGAGTACAAAATTCCTGCTATTCTTTTTTGTTCACACATTTCTTCCCTTTAGATCTTTCTCTAGTGTATCCCCCAACCCAATGGTCTATAAAATTTTATTCAACTGACTTAACTTTTTCTCCCTTTCCCCCCCTCAATTTTATGTGTCACTGTCTTCTCTATTTCCTTTTGTATTCCTTCCACAACAGTCACAAGCATCATTCTTTTGCCTCCATACACTCTTTCATAAGCTTTGATGAAAACTAAGATATCCTTGCCAAATTATGAGCAAGGAAGACACCTTTAGTAAACTTAGCACGTTTAAGCAAATTCTAGTGAAAAAATAGAGGAAGTATGTCCTTTTTTAAAACATTATTTGAGGGCAACCTATCATTTTCTATCTCCTGTGAAGTTTTACTTCCGTGCCATCATCCTTAGTTTTAGCAACTAGCCCATTTAAGAAACAGTAAAGTCCAGAATCCTTTGGATCCCATAAATTATTTTGAAATATATATGCAAATTAAGGGAAACCATGGGTATAATTAATAATAATTCAACACAAACAAATAATATTGTTATATTCCATATATTAAAGCTTCCATGGTGGCTTAGATGATAAAGAATCTGACTGCAGTATGGGAGACCTGGGTTCGATCCCTGGGTTGGGAAGATCCCCTGAAGGAGGGCATGGTAACTCACTCGAGTAATCTTGCCTGGAGAAACCCCATAGAAAGAGGAGCCTGGTGGGCTACAGGTCATGGAGTCTCAGCGTCAGACACAGCTGACTGACTCAGCATAGCACATTCCATATATTACATACATGAAATATAGAAAAGCCTGAGTAGCAATGCATAATATGTGGCGTTTTCATAAATGATTAAATCTCCTCACATTCAAAACTCTATTGAAAATTTCTTTCCAAATATCATTGAACTGAACTATATTTATAAAAACCAAATTAAGTGTAAATTAAAGAATGATATAAATGGAAACCAACATATTATCATCATGTTTAAATGACAATCAAAGTTCATTATCCTTCAAATAGGAACTGACCTTACCTTTCCCTTGATCAAGATTTTCATTTATTTGCCCCAAAACCTTCACCTAAATTAAATGAATGCTTACAAATAAATGTGTGATTGTAGCTGACTGTGACAAGTTTCACAAATCATCTGGGTGACACTCAAAAATTCTAGATAACTTTTTAGTATTCTTCAGGTGTAAAAGGTCAAGAAATTCATTTCAACAAACAGTCTAGTATACTTTGTTATACCATGAGAACTAAAATATTGAATTAGTCTTCCTTCTTGTGCTTATAGCTAGAGTCTATTACAGGAGAAAATCTGAGCACAATATTACCCTGTTATAAGAACTATCAGGCTTCCCTAGTGGCATTGATCATAAAGAATCTGCCTGCAATGAAGGAGACTTGAGTTACATGTCTAGATGGGGAAGATCTACTGGAAAAATGAATGGCTACCCACTCCAATATCCTTGCTTGGAGAATTCCATGGACAGAAAAGCCTGGCAGGCTACAGTCCATAGGGTTGCAAAAGAGTCGGCCATGACTGAGCAACTAACACAAGTACTATCATAATAACAAAATTTATTATAAGAAGATAAGACTACGCTATATCTCACTATTTCTGAGATAAGTACTTTTTTCTTTTCGAAGAAAAGCAGTGACAAACTGACAGTGTATTAAAAAGCAGAGACATTACTTTACCGACAAAGGTCCATATAGTCAAAGCTATGGTTGCTCCAGTAGTTATGTATGGATGTTAAGAGCTCGACAATAAAAAAGTCTGAGCACCAATGAATTGATGCTTTTGAATTGTGGTGCTGGAGAAGACTCTTGAGAGTCCCTTGGACTGCAAGGAGATCAAACCAGTCAATTCTAAAGGAAATCAGTCCTGAATATTTAACAGAAGGACTGATGCTGAAGCAGAAGCTCCAATACTTCGGCCACCTGAGGCAAAGAGCTGATTCATTTGCAAAGACCCTGGTGCTGGGAAAGACTGAAGACAGGAGGAGAAGGGGATGACAGAGGATGAGGTGGCTGAATGGCATCACCTACTCAATGGCTCAGTGGACATGAGTTTGAGCAACTCTGGGCTCAAACTGGGAAGTCTAGTGTGTGCAGTCAATGGAGTTGAAAAGACTGGGACAAAACTGGGAGACTGAACAACAAAAAGGTGTGAAATGAAATGTTTCTGCTCCATGCTTTACCAGTAAACAAGCCTTTTAGAAATGCACATTCCTAAGCCCAGGTGAAACAGAGCCAGCTATTTGCAAGCCACCAGCTACTTCCTCCTGGTAAGCACTGAGGAGCTGGAAAGATATGAGAGCCTGCTATCTGCCATATCCACCATCTTTTAAGGTAAATAAGGAATTAGGATGTGAATAATCAAGGAAGCAGGATTGGCCCCAGCTAACTAGATGCATATGAAAGAAATGATTTCAGCAAGCCTAGACACTTGCATCTTCCCATATATAGAAGATCCCTAAATCTCTTCATGTGAGAGATCTGTTTTTTCCTTAATTAACAGTAACCTTTTGTTATTCACATTACCTACCCTTCGCAACCAATGTGTGTATATATACCTGGTCCTCCCCTGCCTCTTTGGAGTCAGCTCTCTGGGGATCACCTGAGATGCTGTCTCCTGGCTGGAGTCCTAACATACCCACTGAATAAAGTCTAACTCTGAACTTTTAGGTTGCTTTTTTTTTTCCTTTCTTTTTAGTCAACATAGGTAATGAAAGATACCAACTAATGAAGTAACATTTGGATACTGGCATGAGGAAGTACTAAGTACTGGATGGAGGTAGTAAAACTATTTCAAGCAGAACATTCAAAGTGTTCAGAGAAATGAAAAAGTAAGAGAATACTGACAAAAACTTTCTCTTTGACCAAACTTTAATCAGGCTTCTCTGAACCTTGATTTTGACTAGGCCTAGATTTTGGCCCCTGTCTTTCTTTTGTTCTACCTAGCCCAACTTTAGAAAGAATGCTACTAAGTCAGTTTAGCAAGAATTCTCTCAACTGTGATATCTGATCAATTTCCTCATCTCTTCACCTTTAATGTATAAATCCTTGGCCTGCCTTTAACAAGAATCCTGTTTAGGTGAGTTTAATAAGAATCCTGCTACACTTGATGTCTTCTCTTAATAACTTTCCATGCATTGATCATTTGTATTGGCTATGAAGCCCCAGCTGCATTTCTTGTATTCAGAGTTGAACACAGTTGCTCTTCCTTTTACGACAACCTTATGGTGATAGTCTTTGCTCTGCTCGGCCTGCAGTATCTTAGCTCCTCAGTCACTCAATCAAGTGTCCAACTAGCACTCTCTGCAGCAGAACATGAGTCTTACCACAGGACTTACAAGGAAGTTGGGTGATAGTTTTGAATGAATTATTTGCAATTTTAACATTTCAGAATAATTTTTTCTTTAATAATATGACACATCTGAAAATCTTTATTCAGTATGACTGAAAAAAATGTGGAAATTCAAATTTTTCCTCTGTTTAAGGGAGTGTTTCCAGAGACTGATAGGTAAATATTAAGCATAATGTCGACAAAATATGATAAAGTGCAAAATAAAGCCACAGAAAAATATTTTAGGCTCTTGGAGGCTCTTTAATTCTAATTTGATAGGAATTGGGAAGGTTTCAAGGAGAAAGAAATAGTTTAGCAAGCCATCAGGTTAGAATAACATGTCAATAAGAAGAGAAGGGAGTGACAGTGAGAAAATATATTTAAGCCAAAGGGAAATGAGTATTTTAAGTCATTGAATCTTAAAAGCTTGGAGGCTGCTGGAAAATTGAATGCAGTCAGCACAGTGGATAAGGTAAGTTTTGCATTTGAAAAAGTAGAGTGTGAGAAAATGCAGCTTAAAATTTGTTTAAAGATGACAGGTTGGACACGTGTCTCCTTTCATTCCCTGCCCAAATCTCATGTAAATGACATAAATGTCACAAAATGGCATATATTGTAGGAAAAAGAGGCTGAATAAAGAGATCATAGTAAAATATTTTGAAAAATGGAAATAGATGAGTGATAATTGTCATGAGTGATATATCTTGAGATGAGGGTGTTTCTTTAGAACAGAATTCAATAGCTTTTAAAGGGAGACAATATAATCAAAATCTCTATAGCATATCCACAAAGTCCAGCATAAAATATTTTAAGTATATATGTATTACATATATTAGACATGAAAGAAGAAAAAAACAAAAACAAAAACAAAAAACCAGGACAATAATTAAGAAAAAAAAAAAAGGATTGATCAGTAGAAACTGGCACCATAATAACTCAAATGTTAGGATAGCAGACAATGATTTTAAAACCCTATCATAAATGTTCAAAGTAATAAAGAAAATCCACTTGCCAGTTCAGGAGATGCCAAAGAAGTGGGTATGCTCCCTGGGTCAAGAAGATCTCCTGGAGTAGGAAATGGCAATCTGCTCCAGTATTCTTGACTGGATAATCCCATGGACAGAGGAACTGGGCTGCAGTCCATGGGATCACAAAGAGTCAGATACAACTGAGCAACTGCGTACACACACACTGATGGACCTAGCGGTCATCATACTAAGTGAAGTAAGTCAGACAGAGGAATACAATTACCATATGATACCATTTATATGTAGAATCCAAAAAATCATACAAATGAGCTTATATAAAAAACAGAAACAGACTCACAGGCTTAGAAGTGAACCTTATGGTTACAAAAGTGGAAAAGTAGAGGGAGGAATAAACTTGGAGGTTGATTTTAACATATAAACACCATTATATATTAAATAGTAGTAAAACAGGCAACCCCTTGCAGTGCAGGAGACCCTGTTTCGATCCCTAGGTCAGGAAGATTCCCTGGGAAATCCTATGGACAGAAGAGCCTGGCAGGCTACAGTCCATGGGGTCTCAAGAGTCAGATACAACTTAGCAACTAAACTGACCAATCAAAATAAATAAAATAGATAATCAACATACTATATAGCATGGGAAACTCTACTCAATACTTTGTAATAACTTAAATAGAAAGATAATCTGAAAGAGAGTAAAAATATGTATAAATGAATCACATTGCTGTACACCTGAAACTAACAGTACTGTTAGCCAATTATATTCAAATATAAAGTAAATTTTTTAAAATATACATATGTATTTATAATAAATAAATGTTTTTGAACAGTATATGTATATGACAGAGATTTCCTGATCTACTTTCAAAACAGTCAAATGCTTATAGAAGTGTGATAATTTGCTTTGGAAAAAAAATATAAAAGACTGCTAATAAATTTCTGTTTGGACTGCCTCTGTAATTTATGCCTGAAATCTGACAGGAGAAAATAATAAATAAGTCTTTTTAGCTTTACCTTGTAATTTTTCAGATTTCAGTCACACTTTAATCATTATTCTAAGAGTAGAAGCATAATCAGATTAAGAAAAAATAGATAAATAAAAACTATGCCTTCCACAATCACGTTAAACAACCAATGCACATAACCTAAAAGATTATATGTTCAGATTCTGATGTTAAGGATGATAAATCATTTACATCTGTCTAAACATCTGTTGTAAATTTATCTGCCAAATTCTTTGCAATTAGGAAATACAAAAATCTCAGATTATGTAAATAATTATGTATATGTTGATCCTGGAGTTATAAAGTAAGAATGTCAAAATGTCTTAAAGTAATGAAGTGTTTGAAAGGATTTCTAAAATGTGAAATCCACTAGAATGCCATTGTTTCTTGAAAGATTTCAAGTATATGATATAGATGTATTCATGACATATTACAAAAAAGCAATCATGTAACCTGGTATTTTTTCCTGAGAAGATTATATTAAACATCATCAAGAACAACCACATTGGGAATACCTTTCCAAACCTTCAGTCTTTTAAACATAAGCATCTGGAGGGAAGAAGAAAACTGTGTAGGATTTTTTTTTTTTTTTCATGTCTATTGAGGGGCTGACAAACAAATGCAGACCTCATAAAGTCTTGGCATCAGCAACGACTTAGCATTTTATCCAACTACCTTTGCCAAGGTCTGGATTCACTGACAGAGAAAGGGTGAGCTGAGTTGAGAAGCAAATTCACTCAAAGTCTGTTTTCAATATGAAACCCAAGAAATGAGACCTTATTTTGTGTTGGAAAAGAGAGACAACATTTTAAGGAAAAGAGATCTTTTATCAGTCATACACTTACAATGGTAAAGCTCTTGCTATCAAATTATTGTAAGAATAAAATTTTATTATTAGTTTTTATTGTATATTACTCTACTTGAGAAATGAAGGAAAAAAACAAAAGCAATTGTTTTAATCAAATGGGGGAATAGCTTGAGAAGCTAATCAGGAAAAATCAAGATAACACTAAACTGCTCTGAGTACAAAAGGAAGAGCAATGGCCAGAGAGGATATGATGCGTTTGGAGATACAGATGATGAGGTTCAGATGACAAATGATCATGCAGAGGCAGAAAGGGATAATTAAGAAGACTTGTTATGTGATAGGAAATGCAGTCTCTAATCTACACTTTTAGGAAAGCTTCAGTTAAATCTACCTTCTTATCAATGCCTTCTGTGTTTATTTCAATGCAAAAATATGTGAAATATTCTTCACATAAGATTTTTTTCTCTTTATTATACCCTAGTTGCTCAACTCATTATCAGAGAGAAACTATAGAAATAATTTAAAATCAGACTTGTTAATACTGGGATTGCAGACTTCAGTTTTCAGTAAGGTTACCAGAAGCATACTAAAGTATTTTTGATTGTGAAAATCTAAGAAAATTTTCAGGCTAGAAATGATGCTGAATTCTGCCTCTGTAAACCCACAATTTCTTAAGACATCTGAGTTTTTCTTGGCAAAGGAGAAGAGGTATGGAGCAGATACAATTGGGAATAGGATCCACAAAAGACTGGTATGTATGTGTGTTCACTTGCTCAGTCGTGTCCAACTCTTTGTGACCCCATGGACGGTAGCCCACCAAGGCTCCCTGTCCATGGAATTTTCCAGACAAGAATACTGGAGTGGGTTACCATTTTCTACTCCAAGGGGTTTTCCTGACCCAGGCATTGAACCCACGTTTCTTGCATCTCCTATATTGACAGGTGGATTCTTTACCACTATCCCACCAAAGGCTGGGCTGCTGATAAAGCATAAAATAAATTTGAAATCACGTATGTCAGCTACATACCACCAGACACTAAGGCAATTCCAGTGCCAGAGATGATCATGGAAGACATAGCAAGAAAATGCCATGAATTGTTGCAGTGTTGGCAAGTGAGTGACTGAGATTAAGAGAGTTAACAGAGCCTGAATTAGTATAAGTAGATCCAAATCTCCCAAATCATTGTGTTCTCTATGAGAATATCAATTGTACTTGAAAGGATTTGGGGCACTGTGGACATTTTCTAGGATCCTTGTGTAAAATCTCCAAATATTTCAATGGAAAGGGGGATAAAGGATTTCTGAATATATGGATATTAAGAACAAATGCTCAACACAACAAGAAACTTTAACTTGTTGCATCAAGATAGAGTTAAAACACTATTATAAAAACCAGATATCAAAATTATTATAGTTATTATAAGAATAAAGTATATTTTAAGATCCAATTATAAATGCTATGAGAATCTTAGGGTGTTGCCTGATCTCAAGCCTCAGCATCCTTTCTCTCTCAAGGAATACTTAATCCTATATACAGCTCTCCTCTCTTAAGATGGATTTTAACTTTAGACAAAGGGATTTTAAAAGCTGCTGCAGGCTTCCCTGGTAGCTCAGCAATAAAGAATCTGCCAGTAATGCAGCACTTGTGAGAGACATGGGTTCAATCCCTGGCTCAGGAAGATCGCCTGGAGAAGGAAACAGCAATCCACCTAGTTTTCTTGCCTGGAAAATTCCATGCAAAGTAGCCTGGTGGGCTACAGTCCATAGGGTCACAAAGAGTTAGACACAACTGAGCATGCATGCACAATGCTAACACTTTGAGTCATGTTATACTTGACTGCAATGCAATCTTCTTCATGTGACATATTTCTTCAAACATGATTTCTTTTCCCCTCAAAGACCTTCTCTAATTTGTTATGATAAAGGGCTTGCTGCTTCCTTATGCACAAGTCCCTGTGTTAGTAACCCATCAAAGATCTTGTTTCTTTAGGACTCAGTTCCTACCTTGCTTGATCTTTCAATACTTTTTTCCCAGAACACATTTGTGTCTGTGACTCTGTTGTGGTCTGGTAAATTCCATGACACTCCTTTCTGCATCAGTGGATAAATCCTCCTCCAGAATTCACCACAAGCCAGGATTTACCTGCTTGTTAAGATTCAGTTCAGTAAGTCAGTTCAGTCACTCAGTCGTGTTCAACTCTTTGCAACCCCATGAATCGCAGCATGCCAGGCCTCCCTGTCCATCACCAACTCCCAGAGTTCACTCAGACTCACGTCCATCGAGTCAGTGATGCCATCCAGCCATCTCATCCTCTGTCGTCCCCTTCTCCTCCTGCCCCCAATCCTTCCCAGCATCAGAGTCTTTTCCAATGAGTCAACTCTTCACGTGAGGTGGCCAAAGCACTGGAGTTTCAGCTTCAGCATCATTCCCTGCAAAGAAATACTAGGGCTGATCTCCTTCAGAATGGACTTGTTGGATCTCCTTACAGTCCAAGGGACTCTCAAGAGTCTTCTCCAGCACCACAGTTCAAAAGCATCAATTCTTCAGTGCTCAGCTTTCTTCACAGTCCAATACTCACATCCATACATGACCACTGGAAAAGCCATAGCCTTGACTAGACAGACGTTTGTTGGCAAAGTAATGTCTCTGCTTTTGAATATACTATCTAGGTTGGTCATAACATTTCTTCCAAGAAGTAAGTGTGTTTTAATTTCATAGCTGCAGTCACCATCTGCAGTGATTTTGGAGTCCCCAAAATATAGTCTGACATTGTTTCCACTGTTTCCCTATCTATTTCCCATGAAGTGATGAGACCAGATGCCATGATTTTAGTTTTCTGAATGTTGAGTTTTAAGCCAACTTTTTCACTCTCTACTTTTACTTTCACCCAGAGGCTTTCTAGTTCCTCTTCACTTTCTGCCATAAGGGTGGTGTCAGCTGCATATCTGAGGTTATGGATATTTCTCCTGGCAATCTTGATGCCAGCTTATGCTTCCTCCAGCCCAGCGTTGCTCATGACATACTCTACATACAAGTTAAATACACAGGGTGACAATA
>SJYX01008860.1:182625-194935 GCA_006410675.1 Oreotragus oreotragus
GTATAAGAGACAGGTACAGAAATTACTTCTTCTGTTTACTGGGCTATCTCCCATCACCTTCACATGAAATGCATCTCCCTAACAGTTGGGTTACACAGTCTAACTCTTCTATCTGTTTTGCTGAAACTTTTCCTAAGACAAGAGATCTAGATCTAAGAACTGTTGCTGCAACTATTCCAACAGCATCCCAGAGCATGATATCTCAGAAGATGCCTTGGGAAACCCCAGGTGTAGAGTAAGAGTAGGCTCAGAACTTCAGAATGACCATCAATCTGTTTATTCATTAAAAAGTTATCTACTACCTTCTATAGGGCAGGCACTGTACTGGGAAGTTCATTCAAAATGGCTATGCTTTTCAGTCTTATAGTTTATCTGCTTAAAATAGTTTCAAAACAAGTCTGATAGAAGAAAATACTAAAATTTTATATCAATGAGAAAAGGAATAGAGGTTTTTGTGACTTGTGCAGTCTTGTAAAGCTGATAATGATTTCACTTAGTAATTTCTGTATGCCAAACACTGCACTAAGTTATTTTAGATTTGATATTTCTTTATATCTCTTCAAAAAACTTGTTGGATAGGTACTATTGTTATTTTTATTGTAAAAAGGGGAAAAGTATTCTTGCCTAGAAAATTCCATGGACTGAGGTGCTTGGCAGGCTACAGTCCACGGGGTCACAAAGAGTCAGACATGACTTAGCAACTGAGCACACAGGAGAAAAGGCAACATAGCTAGTAAGAGATGAAGCCAAGTTCTGCACCCACGCAGTCTATGTCTAGGACCTTCCTTTACTACTATGTTGGAAAGCCTGAGCTCTGATCCAGAGACCTTTTGAAAAAAATCATGATCAAAAGGAGCCTCTCTTTTCCCTAATTATTTCTTTGCATAAGCACCATTCTAAAAACTTATTTCTCAAAACAATGATTTAAATTTTTTGTTCATTCATTGAATTACTTGCATACCCTTGCTTTACAGTAAGTATATATTCTCTTAAATGCCACTATCAACAGAGACTCATTATTTCTCCTTAAATCAGTTTGCAAATGACTGTACAACTCTTCTCCAAGCTGAAAGACTTCAATTTTCATGTGTAATTTTGCTAGAGATGAACTATAGCTAGACTTAATAAAATATTTTTGACATACCAGATTATTAAATCTTACTTGTAAATGATCGAATTGATTTTTTCATGATCTCTATTTCATAGACAAGAGGTAGACTGAATGGGATAAAAAATGTACTTATATTTATATATACTTATGGTATTGATTTCTCCCTCATTGGATTCCATCACAATATATTTAACAGAAATTCTGTAAAGTGAATTCACTTTCCCAATGAATTCCATCATAAAATTAGAGACATGGCCTTTCAGAATAAAGCTTACAAAGAGACATTTTAAAATATTTCAGTATTTTTATTATTTTTATTTATTATTTTTATTAGAGATGGTTCATAGCAAAGTCACATCCACTGGGATTGTACAAACATTTTTTGACACTTGTATAACATGACTCTGTGGTCCTGGAATATGTCTTTTCTTTTCCTCTGGCTCCATTCAGTTCAGTAGAGTCTAGTAACAAAAGATGCCAATAAATACTCCACACAAAATAAGCTTTATTGGTAATACTACAAAGTTATAGCTGAGACAAAAAGTAAATATTAGTAGAACAATTTAAGTAGAAGAGATAAAAAGATTTAGTGTTTGGGTATTTTGCTGAAAATGACAAAGGAAAACTTTTAGTTTATATCTTCAAATATGCACATATTTTAATAGTTCACTTGTGTGCATGTTAAAGGGGAAAGAAGTTATTAAAATATATGTGGATTTTGAGATATTTGAAATATAACTTATAGGACTATGTAATAAATCTTGATAAGAATTACAATAACAGAATCAAGGAATTAATATAGCTCCAGTGTATTAAATTAAGATGACATCAGCTTTATTTTGCTCATTCACACAATTACATTTTATAGTAATATTTAGAGACAGGAGCATCAAAATGATAATATTCAGAATGGGAAAAGATTTAGAAACAATTCATATTTAAAGAAGAGCTAAAGAAGGAGAGGACACTTACAGGTGTGATGGTTCAGTTGAGTTCAGTTCATTTCACTTGCTCAGTCATGTCTGATTCTTTGCTACCCCCTGAACTGCAGCATGCCAGGCCTCCCTGTCCATCACCAACTCCTGGAGTTCACCCAAACTCATGTGCATTGAGTCGGTGATGCCAACCAGCCATCTCATCCTCTGTCATCCGCTTCTCCTCCTGCCCCCTATCCCTCCCAGCATCAGGGTCTTTTCCAAAGAGTCAGCTCTTTGCATGAGGTAGCCAAAGTATTGGAGTTTCAGCCTCAGCATCAGTCTTTCCAGTGGACGCCCAGGACTGGTCTCCTTTAGAATGGACTGGTTGGATCTCCTTGCAGTCCAAGGGACTCAAAAGTATTCTCCAAAACCACAGTTCAAAAGCATCAATTCTTCAGCGCTCAGCTTTGTTCACAGTCCAACTCTCACATCCAAACATGACCACTGGAAAAACCATAGCCTTGACTAGATGGACCATTGTTGGCAAAGTAATGTCTCTGCTTTTTAATATGCTGTCTAGGTTGGTCATAACTTTCCTTCCAAGGGGTAAGTGTCTTTTAATTTCATGGCTGCAATCACCATCTGCAGTGATTTTGGAACCCAAAAAGATAAAGTCAGCCACTGTTTCCACTGTTTCACCATTTATTTCCCATGAAGTGATGGGACCAGATGCCACGATCTTAATTTTCTGAATGCTGAGCTTTAAGCCAACTTTTCCACTCTCCTCTTTCACTTTCATGAAGAAGCTTTTTAATTTCTCTTCACTTTCTGCCATAAGTGTGGTGTCATCTGCATATCTGTGGTTATTGATATTTCTCCTGATGTACTGGTATCTGTTTGCAAATAACTGAATAACTGTAATGAAAACAAACAAAAGTGGATTAGGTGTCAAAAGTTGAACAAATACTGAAATTTGAAAGTGTATAGATTTCTATTCAATATAAGAAGCAATTTTTTAATGATTATAATTGTTCCAAATAGGAAAAGGAGTACATCAAGGCTGTATATTGTCACCCTGCTTACTTAACTTATATGCAGAGTATATCATGAGAAATGCTGGGCTGGATGAAGCACAAGCTGGAATCAAGATTTCTGGGAGAAATACCCATAACCTCAGATATGCAGATGACACTACGTTTATGGCAGAAAATGAAGAAGAACTAAAAAGCCTCTTGATGAAAGTGAAAGAGGAGAGTGAAAAAGTTGGCTTAAAGTTCAACATTCAGAAAACTAAGATCATGACATCTGGTCCCATCACTTCATGGGAAATAAATGGGGAAACAGTGGAAATAGTGGCTGACTTCATTTTTCCGGGCTCCAAAATCACTGCAGATGGTGATGGCAGCCATGAAATAAAAAGACGCTTACCCCTTGGAAGGAAAGTTATGACCAACCTAGACAGTATATTAAAAAGCAGAGACATTACTTCATCAACAAAGTTCCATCTAGTCAAGTCTATGGTTTTTCCAGTGGTCATGTGTCGATGTGAGAGTTGGACTGTGAAGAAAGCTATGCACCAAAGAATTGATGCTTTTGAACTATGGTTTTGGAGAAGACTCTTGAGAGTCCCTTGGACTGCAAGGAGATCCAACCAGTCCATCCTAAAGGAGATCAGTCTTGAGTATTCATTTGTAGGACTGCTGTTGAAGCTGAAACTCCAATCAATAATTTGGCCACCCGATGAGAAGAGCTGACTCATTTGAAAAGACCCTGATGCTGGGAGAGATTGAGGGTAGGAGGAGAAGGGGACAACAAAGAATGAGATGGTTGGATGGTATCACCGACTCAATGGACATGAGTTTGGGTAAACTCCGTGAGTTGGTGATGGACAGGAAAGCCAGGAGTGTTGCAGTTCATGGGGTCGCAGAGTCGGACACAACTGAGTGGCTGAACTGAGCTGAACTGAACTGAATTGTTCCAAAATGAATCCTTGTGTCACAAGTCTGTTCAATCAATAATAGAATAATATCTCTTTCTTCCAGAAATACTTATCTGTAGAAATTTTATACTACTTTTAAAAAGTGTGTTTAGTTTTCAAGGCATAGGCGAATACTCAACAAAATTTAGAAAGCATGAAACTTAAAATAATATTTAGTAACATTAATTTTAGGACACAAATAATCACAAGAAATTTTTGATATGCACCCAGAGTTAGTAACTATAAGTGACCTAGCTCAAAATGTTAGAAGAAATCTAATTAGCAAGTCAAGGATGATTACTGGTGAGACTGGTATCTGTACTATGATGTGAAGTATAAGGAAAGGATAAATATACAAAAAAAAAATGGCTAATGGAGTGGGCAAGGCAGAAGCAAGAGAATAAATCAATGTGAAAGTATAGGTCACTAGAGGTGTCTGTAGTACAGAGGAAAAAGCAGTGAGACGTGAATACAACAGGTGAGGAGTCTGCTTATGTGTGTGCTCANAAAAAAAAAATGGCTAATGGAGTGGGCAAGGCAGAAGCAAGAGAATAAATCAATGTGAAAGTATAGGTCACTAGAGGTGTCTGTAGTACAGAGGAAAAAGCAGTGAGACGTGAATACAACAGGTGAGGAGTCTGCTTATGTGTGTGCTCAGTTGTTCCAGTCATGTCTGACTCTGTGCAACCCTAGGGACTTGTAGCTTGCCAGTCTCCTCTTGTCCACGGGATTCTCTAGGAATGAATACTGGAGTGGTTTGCCACTTCTTTCTCCAGGGGATATTCCTGACCCAGGGATCAAACCTGCCTCTCTTACACCTCCTGCATTTGCAGGCAGGTGCTTTGCCACTAGCACCACCCAGAAGCCCTGAGGAATCTAGTGTCTGGCTTAAACACATATGATTTGTCAGGACCAACTAAAAGCCCCCTGGTAGGCCAACCTCTTAGGCATTCTACATTCCTATACTGAGTAGAGGCCTTTCTGGGCCTTTATCAGGAAAGGGTAGTGGGGAGTGAGGGAAGAGCAGAGGAGAGGGGAGGGGAGGAGAAATCTTGAAAATACTCTTCTTCTATCTGACTTATAGCTCAGTACTTTTCTACTCCCATCCTTCCTCCTTTCCCTCTCTCAGCCTGCAGTTTCATAAAACCTGCAGAAGCACTTTGTTCTGGGCTTCATCAGTATTGAGCCAGTTCTCCACCTCTGTACTGATCTATCTGACTTTCTGTTGGTGCCACCTCCTGAGAAAAATGCAACAGTGGGGTCATCAATGCTTTCTCTCCTGTAGCCTGTTGCTTATATATCACAGTATGTGACTAAAGATATGATTGTTCCTTTCATTTTGGCTTGTTATTTTATCTGACACCTGGCACCTCAGCTTCTCCAGCTCAGCCCCATATCCTACAAAAGGAAGGATGTGATCATTCAGATTATTCTAAGTAGTGTGGAGGTTTTCCTAAAAGTAACCCACATGAGTAATAATAGTGAGTGTTAAAATTAGTCTTTGGCAGTGGTTATGAGAATGCTGGATGACTTTGGCATCTCTCTAGGAAGTAGACTGCATAGAACTAGATGATTGGTAATGTAAAATTATGGTAAGTCATGAAGAGTAATTGGGCTTGATTTTCAGATTTATTTCATGAGGCTTTGGGTAGCCTGAGATGTTCACTCACATGATAATACTGAAAGTAAATCAAGTATGTATGGGAATAATTTAAGNCTCTCTAGGAAGTAGACTGCATAGAACTAGATGATTGGTAATGTAAAATTATGGTAAGTCATGAAGAGTTATTGGGCTTGATTTTCAGATTTATTTCGTGAGGCTTTGGGTAGCCTGAGATGTTCACTCACATGATAATACTGAAAGTAAATCAAGTATGTATGGGAGTAATTTAAGTTTGGAGTATGAGTAGGTACCTGTGGGATATGCAAATAAAAATGGTCAGAATTCGCTTGACCAATCACACTTATATTTAAGAGAAAGAGGAAGAGAGAAAGAGAGGGAAATAGAGAGAGACAGATTGGGAGGGGGGAGGTGGTGGGAGAGAGAAAAATGGAAAGAAAAGCTAGCTTCTTAAAGTATATTCAGAGAATTTTTAAAAGTAAAGTCAATATATATATCAGCTCAGTTCAGTCACTCAGTCGTGTCCAACTCTTTGCGGCCCCATGAATCGCAGCATGCCAGGTCTTCCTGTCCATCACCATCTCCCAGCGTTCACTCAGACTCACATCCATCGAGTTGGTGATGTCATCCAGCCATCTCATCCTCAGTGGTCCCCTTCTCCTCCTGCCCCCAATTCCTCCCAGCATCAGAGTCTTTTCCAATGAGTCAACTCTTCGCATGAGGTGGCCAAATTACTGGAGTTTCAGCTTTAGCATCATTTCTTCCAAAGAAATCCCAGAGCTGATCTCCTTCATAATGGACTGGTTGGATCTCCTTGCAGTCCAAGGGACTCTCAAGAGTCTTCTTCAACACCACAGTTCAAAAGCATCAGTTCTTCACAGTCCAACTCTCACATCCATACATGACCACTGGAAAAACCATAGCCTTAACTAGATGGACCTTAGTTGGCAAAGTAATGTCTCTGCTTTTCAATATGCTATCTAGGTTGGTCACAACTTTTCTTCCAAGGAGTAAGCATCTTTTAATTTCATGGCTGCAATCACCATCTGCAGTGATTTTGGAGCCCCCCGAAATAAATTCTGACACTGTTTCCGCTGTTTCCCCATCTATTTGCCATGAAGTGATGGGACCAGATGCCATGATCTTCATTTTCTGAATGTTGAGCTTTAAGCCAACTTTTTCACTCTCCTCTTTCACTTTTATTGAGAAGCTTTTTAGTTCCTCTTCACTTTCTGCCATAAGGGTGGTGTCATCTGCATATCTATATGGTCGCTAATAACAGTTTAAAATCTTCAAAAAAAAATACTATAAAGAAAAGGGAAATGAGAAAGAATTCTGGGGCTATTCCCAGTATATAAGGCCTGGAGTATGGAACAGATGAAATACACTAAAATGTAATGGTCGGAAGAAAATTTACCTCATTGATTTCTAAATTTAAAATTTAAAACTCACCAGAGGATTTTCTTCCAAATTCCCCAAAACCCAAGTTTCCCCTCACTTTAGGGTCTCTGAAACAAGTAGTTTTTCTCTACTTGGAAAATACCTACTCCCTGTCTTCCCCTACTTCTGCCCAGCCATCTACTGTATGCTTGTTGGCCTCAATTTAAAAATCCTTCATCCCTAAGGTGTGTAGAAAAAAAATCACGAGGGTGGAACTAGACAGTCTACTCAAATTCCGACTCTTGGTACCTTAAATCTCTGTGACATTGGCAAGTCTCTTATCCTGTCTGCACTTGAGCCTCTAGTCATTTTAAAATAGAGAATAAGGATTAAATATCAGAAGCGTATAGAACAGTGCTAGACCAGAGTAAGTGCTTAATTAATTTTCACAACTACTGTGCTATTCTCTCAGCACTTGGTTTTCCCTACAGTAGACTTGAAATCCTGGAAGAATAGGGACCATGACTGCCTCCTTAATTACTCTCTCCAGGACTTAGGATACAGAATATGCTCAATAACTCTTGGTGGAATAAGTGACTCAAGATTGTTTTCCAGTTTAGCTGCTTGTGGAATTTTAATCATTTTTTAATAGGATGAATACTCAAAGACTATATTTATTAATCAGGTTATATACAGTTTCAAGGCTTCCCAAGTGGATCCATGCTAAAGAATTCACCTGCCAATTCAGGAGACATGGGTTTGATCCCTGATCCCTGGGTCAGAAAGATCCCCTGGAGAAGGGAATGGCAACCCACTCCAGTATTCTTGCCTGGAAAATTCCATGGACAGAGGAGACTGGCAAGCTATAGTCCATGGGGTTGCAAAGGATCAGGCATGATTGAGCACACATGCATGTGGTTTCAAGGATAAGAAATGCTGGTTTGCAAATCCAGCTTCTGTTTCAGCTCAGAAAGAGTTTCTTTTGTTTATATTGCTACACTTCTTCTGTTTTCTTTGCCTTGTTTTCTCTTTATGTAATAACTATAATTTATAGGTGAACCCCAAGATGTATCCTACAGATCTATCTCTTTGACATACTTTACATCCTCTGATTTGGGAGTATTTTTAAATGGTGGCTTTTAATTCACAACCTACTTTCTGCAGAGAAAATCTGATTTTATTTATTCCAGTGTGCGTTTAATTTGTTACACTCACCCGTTTCTTTTTGTTGTTCAGTTGCTAAGTCATGTCCAACTCTTTGGGACCCTATGTACTGCAACATGTCAGGCTTCCCTGTCCTTCACTATCTCCCAGAGTTTCCTCAAATTCGTGTACATTGAGTCAGCGATGCCATCCACCATCTCACCCTCTGCTTCCATCTTCTTTTGCCTTTTATTTATGTATTTATGTTTGTAGCTAGTTAGTATTTCATCCTATTCCTCCCCAGTGCTTGTCAGGTCTATTACTACTGATTCACATTATCCTTGTTTCTCATATTTAACAGAGGCGATGCTCTCTTGAATCTCTCTTAGGGCTACTGTGCAGGTATTAAATAATCTTTTTTTAATAGAGTACATCACACATAATGTAAATATTTTCCTCAGTCTTCTGATGCCATCACTCCTCTGAACCATTCAAACTTCCTTCCTTCCATAAACAAAACAAAGCAAAGAGTGTTGCTCATCATTCAGTTATACAAAGAGTTAAGGCACAATCCACTGCAATCAATCCTGGACAGTGTACCCTGAAGGGAATTCAGGGTAAAAAATCAGAAAGAAATATTCTGTGCTTTGGGGGCAATAGATAGTTCAGATGCATATCTAAGGAAGAATTTCAATGACCTCAGTTTCTTGTATTTTTCCATACACAGCAAAGCACTAAAATCATTAACTTGAAGTTGTCAGTCCTGTTTGGTTAGCAGTAATCTCTTGCTTGACTACATGTATTTCCCAACTTTAAAATTCATACATACACACACACACACACACACACACACAAACACACACACACACACACACACACTCCTCTACCTCTGAGGAGCAGTTCCTCAAAACTATCTGAGACACTGTCTCCCAGGCTATAATCCTCACTATAACTGAAAGTCACTGCTTGTATGTTGTGTATTTTTTTCAGTTGTTATTTTGCTCCACCCTTCTTTCCTAATGTAGGGGAGGAAAATAATTTTCTCTTTATCCTTCTTAGTTCTTGGCTGAGATCACACTGTAATAAAATACATATTAAAAGGAGAAATACAGAAGTTTAATAACATGTACCATCCTATTCAGTCATGTCTGACTCTTTGCCACCCTATGGACTGTAGCCCACCAGGCTCCTCTGTCCATGGGACTATCAAGGGAAGAATACTGGAGTGGGTTGCCATGCCCTCCTCCAGGAGATTTTCCCAAAGCAGGGATTGAACCCATGTCTCTTAGGTCCTGCATTGTCAGGTGGGTTCTTTATCATTAATGCCACCTGGGAAGCCCATCATGTATATCTCCTGTATATATGGGAGATATCCTGGAAGACTGAGCAACTCTCAGAAATGACCCAAGCCACCATCTTAAATACAATCATCAACTGAAGACAAAAGAACAAGGTATGGTTGTTGTGAAGATTTAAATCAGCTATTTCTCCATTGGTAAGAATTTCTGGAGATTTGGTCATCCTCCTCTTCCTGCTACAGAGAGGGAGATAACTTTACAAATGGAGAGGTGTTTGTTTTTTTTTTTTAATAAATGTAAATATAAGAAGGGTCATGTCTACCCTGTTTTCAGAGTTTTCTTATCTTTGCTGCTTCTTAAAAATTATTAGCCTAAAATGATCTTTATGCCAAAGAGGCATATTTTAGAGTGACAAACCCTCTCCTTTCTTCCCTCCCTCCCTTCTTCCTTCTTTTCTTCCTTCCTTTTCTGCCTACTTTTTCTTGATTGAAGATTGATCTATATGACAAGTTATCAAATGTATCTTTTATCTATGTATAGTTTCATATATTCTGCCACCATTTTCTGCCGCTAAGTCTTAAATCCAGGAAGCACTGTGAAGACTTAGATAGTTCCTAGATAAAGCTGGTATTCAATAAACACAGCTTATTTTCATTCAAAATGTATTATAATTTCCCCAGTAGAGTAAGAGTAATCTTGGTTTCAGGCCAGGAACACTTCTGTAGAGTCATGACTAAGAGAACAGGAATGAAGTTGAGAAGTGGTTGAAGCTATGAGTTAAGGAATACTATTCCCAGTGTACCAACACTGCCTGGACACATGGATACAAACAAAAGCTTTGGCCAAAGTAACTTTGTGCCCTTTGCCCCACACTCTAGAGTCTTGTAGTTCTCGCACAGGTCATTTATCTTCCCAACAATTGTTTCCTTTATGATGCTCTCTCTCTCCTGCCATCTATCTTGATGGCAGACAAAACAAAGTAAACTGATAAATTACAGGTAGCAGTGTAGTCAATAAATGTCTCAGATCCCCAAATTTGTTTTACCATGTCCACCCTGAAAAGATTGATAAATTCAAGTATGGAGGCCTGAAATTTTCTTATGACATAAGGGAGGGAGTAATGATTGAGGAATATCATTTGCTTGATTAGAATCAAAGTTATATGGCTTACTAGAAAAATGACCACAAACTAGGGAAAAGAAGAAAAATCAAAGAACTATTTCTTTAATAAAACTACAATATATTATCTTTGTTTATATAATATGAGGATGGAATTTGATAACAACACTCATGATTAAGGTAAAACATGGCGATTCATGACTAATGCACTAAAATGATAAAAATGAAAAATAAAATCTTTAATCAGATGAATTAACTCTACAAGACAATAAAGCATAAAAGAAGAATTAGTAGCTAAGGCCAAGGCAATTCTAAATATAGGTAAATGGGAATGTAGGAAATAAAGACCACATAATTGAGAATTTAATTTTTTCCTGTGTGACTTCCATAACTCTGTTAATTTTCATTCTTAAGCTTCTCAAAGCTTGAGTTAGTATTTCACTTCACATGGACAGTGCCAGTTTATTGCATATTTGGGATCTAGAAAGCAAGAATATTCCCTATTTTTCAAAATAATACCATTTTCAGTGCATCTGATAACCACCATATAACACCACTCAATAGAACAGCTACAGACTTATTCCACTTTTATTCTTCCACCTTTGTTTATGTCATTATTTGCCCTACATCTTGTTATTAATTCTTTGTGCATTACCAGGCTACAGTGGCTCAGTTTGGCAAGACTTGAATTTTGTTTAATACAGTTTAATTAAGAATATTTTACTGTGCTCAGAGTATACTGGTTACCATAACACAATTTCTCTGATAGTACTCTAATATTACTTGAAAACTTAAATGGATCACTTTTATTGGTTAATATTACTTTCAGTAAAACTCTTAGGACCATATATTACGTAACACTATCTTATCAGCTATGAAAAATGCTGAATCTCAAAAAAATATGTAAATTTAGATCATAATTTGAAACTTGAAGTGTACTTTAGTGTGAAAATCATCTTAATTTAAATAAACATGTAATAGAGACCATCTTACTTCCCATTCTAAAGCAGAGTCCATGGAGTTAGAAACTAAATGAAACCAACAAGAAAAACATTATTAATTCATTCCTTTATTCAATAAATATTTATTGACCATCTCATATGTGTTATGTTACCTTCTAAGTACTAAATTATGGCTAGAATGGTAAAGGTCCCTACTTCATTGGAGTTATCCATTTAGAACTTGAAAATGTAGCATTGACAGGTAGCTTTTGCCTCATTGTTACTAAAGCATATATAATTATTTTATTATGTTCTTGGTGTTGCCAGTCCAGATGGTCATCTATATCTATTATTTACCTCAGAGAATGGCCTTAAGTAGGGCTCACTAAGCTTTTAGAAGCCTGGACCTATTAGGACAATGGAAATAACAATGAAACAAAATGCATGTGCTGGTGTATCTGCAGACATTTTGCCTAAGCAACAGCAGGTTCTCATCAGTATTTGTCACTTTGTGCTGACCCTCATTTGTGTTTACTTGTGGGCAATGAATTTTATTCTTATAAAGCCCTCTGGATGATGTCTGTATTTTGCAATTATAAATTTTTCACACATTGTTTTCAAAACAGAACACTACAATTAACTTTAGAATGGCAAAAAGGCAATCTTTCCCCATTTTGCCAATAATACACTGCAATCTCTCATTTTTTGGTGGATCTTGAACCATAAAATGTGAGCCACATTTACAAATAAGTTTTCTAGTAAAAAAATCAAAAGAAAGTTCATGTTTAAAAGTCAAAAGAAA
>SJYX01008860.1:209204-220865 GCA_006410675.1 Oreotragus oreotragus
GAAAGTTGGACTGTGAAGAAAGCTGAGCATCGAATAATTGATGCTTTTGAACTGTGGTGTTGGAGAAGACTCTTGATAGCCCCTTGGACTGCAAGGAGATCCAACCAGTCCATTCTGAAGGAGATCAACCCTGGGATTTCTTTGGAAGGAATGATGCTAAAGCTGAAACTCCAGTACTTTGGCCACCTCATGCGAAGAGTTGACTCATTGGAAAAGACTTTGATGCTGGGAGGGATTGCAGGAAGGAGAAGAAGGGGACGATAGAGGATGAGATGGCTGAATGGCATCACTGACTCGATGGACGCGAGTCTGAATGAACTCCGGGAGTTGGTGATGGACAGGGAAGCCTGGCGTGCTGCGATTCATGGGGTCACAAAGAGTTGGACATGACTGAGCAACTGAACTGAACTGAATGGTCTACTGGTTTTTCCTACTTTAAGTCTGAATTTGGCAATAAGGACTTCATGATCTGAGCCACAGACAGCTCCTGGTCTTGTTTTTGCTGACTGTACAGAGCTTCTCCATCTTTGGCTGCAAAGAATATGATCAATCTGATTTCAGTATTGATCATCTCATAATATATATACTTAGAGTCATCTCTTGTGTTGTTGGAAGAGGGTATTTTGTATGACCAGTTCATTCTCTTGGCAAAACTCTATTAGTCTTTGGCATTGCCCTGCTTCATTCTGTACTCCAACCCAAATTTGCATGTTACTACAGGTATCTCTTGACTTCCTACTTTTGCATTCCAGTCCCCTATAATGAGAAGGACATCTTTTTTGGGTGTTAGTTCTAGAAGGTCTTGTAGGTCTTCATAGAACTCTTCAACTTCAGCTTCTTCAGCACCATTTGTTGGGGCATAGACTTGGATTACTGTGATACTGAGTGGTTTGCCTTGGAAATGCACAGACATCATTCTGTCCCTTTTTTTGAGACTGCATCCATTATTGCATTTCAGACTCTTTTGTTGACTATGATGGCTACTGCATTTCTTGTAAGGGATTCTTGACCACAGTAGTAGATATAATGCTACATCTTTTTTGGGTGTTAGTTCTAGAAGGTCTTGTAGGTCTTCATAGAACTCTTCAACTTCAGCTTCTTCAGCACCATTTGTTGGGGCATAGACTTGGATTACTGTGATATTGAGTGGTTTGCCTTGAAAATGCACAGACATCATTCTGTCCCTTTTTTTGAGACTGCATCCATTATTGCATTTCAGACTCTTTTGTTGACTATGATGGCTACTGCATTTCTTGTAAGGGATTCTTGACCACAGTAGTAGATATAATGCTCATCTGAGTTAAATTTACCCATTCCGTCCATTTTAGTTTCCTGATTCCTAAAATGTCAATGTTAACTCTTGCCATCTCCTGTTTTTACCACCCAATTTAACTTGAAATTCATGGACTAACATTCCAGGTTCCTAAGCAATATTGCTCTTTACAACATTGGACTTTACTTCCATCACCAGTCACATCCACAGCTGGGTATTGTTTTGCTTTTGCTCTGTCTCTTCATTCTTTCTGGAGTTATTTCTCCACTTATCTCCAGTAGCAAAGTGAGAACTTACAGACCTGGGGAGTTCATCTTTCAATATTCTATCTTTTTGCCTTTTCCTAATGTTCATGGGTGAAAAAGCGGGCTTAAAATTCAACATTCAAAAAAGAAAGATCATGTCATCCAGTCCCATCACTTCATAGGAAATAGATAAACAACTGAAATAGCGACAGACTTTATTTTTTGGGGCTCCAAATTCACTGCAGATGAAGAATGCAGCCATGAAATTCAAAGACATCTGCTCTTTGGAAGAAAAGTTATGATAAACCTAGACAGCCTATAAAAAGCAGAGACACTACTTTGCCAACAAAAGTGCATATAGTCAAAGCTATTGTTTTTCCAGGAGTCATGTGTGGATGTGAGAGTTTGACCATAAAGAAAGCTGAGTCCCAAAGAATGGATTCTTTTGAACTGTGATGTTAGAGAAGACTTTTGAGAGTCCCCTGGACTCTAACAAACCAATCCATCCTGAAGGGAATCAGTCCTGAATATTCATTGGAAGGACTGATGTTGAAGCTGAAGCTTCAACATTATGGCCACCTGAGCTGAAGGACTAATTCACTGGAAAAGACCCTGATGCTGGTGAAGATTGAAGGCAGGAGGTAAAGGGGACAACAGACGATGAGATAGTTGAATAACATCACTGACTCAATGGACATGAGTATGAGCAAGGTTGGGTGTTGGTGATTGACAGGGAAGCCTGGCATGCTGCAGTCCATGGGGTCACATATTGTAGGACATGACTGGGTGACTGAACTGAACTGAACTGCATCTGAAAAGACCTGTAAGATTCATATCCCACTTACAAAGGATCCTCTAGGGAAACCCAAAGGAAACAAGATAAATAATGCAAGGACATTACAGGACATTTTAGCCTCTGATGCCTACAGCTATGAGGACATGTGATGTCCAGTCACAGGGTGCCACATCTTTTTCCCTTTTCATAGTTGTCATGTGGGCCTCTATCATCAATCTGATTTGAGGACTCAGGGTCTCTTGCCTACTCACATTGCACTGAAATATTTTTGGACTAGGGTTTTTCAATTATGAATACTTATAGAATATGTATAACCTAATAGGGATGAAGTCTAAAAGTTTATATTTCTCTCTGAGTGGATGTGTAAGTGTTAAGCAGTTATTTCTCCACTGTCTCCATTGATGAATGTGTATGTATGTTCAGTCACTTTATTCGTGTCTGACTCTTTGCCACCTCATGGACTGTAGCCTGTCAGGCTCCTCTATCTATGGGATTCCCCAGGCAAGAATACTAGAGTGGGTTGCCATGCCCTCCTCCAGGGGAACGTCCCAACCCAGGGATCAAACCTGCATTTCCTGTGGCTCCTGCATTGCAAGTGGATTATTTACCACTGAGCTACCTGGGAAAGCTCCCATTAATGAATATTCTTATACATTTTAGGAAAAATTTTGGTAATGGTGTTTCTAAGACCATTATCGAGGTGTCCATTTTCTTTAAAAATTTCTTTCTAAACACACACTAATATAAATACAATACAATGTTTACTTGGTTGATTCTCTGGACTACTTGGTTATAAGAAAAGCATTTATGTAAGAAATATAGTTCATGTTACTCTGGATATGACACCTGGAATTTGATTGCTCCCCTCAAACCATTTTGTTTATGCTTAGATTCTGCACTGTATTGTAGGTAGCTGGCTTTGCTGTATAACTGATGTGCAAATAGTTGTATTTTTCACTTTCTTTCTCACTTTACATTTAAAAAAGAACATGTGAAACAGCTAAATCAAAACCCTCACTAATATCCATGATGAATAAACAAATACATTAATTATGCTTCTTTAAACTGTCAGTTACTCAAATAACATTTCTACCTAATTTACATTCATGAAAGTTCATATTTAATCAAGGATTTAAATATATATATGGAAGGAAAAAAACTTATGGGAAAAATAATAAACTAAAGCTAAGAGATTACCAAAATCCTGACAGACATTTCTCTTAAATGTGAAGTTGATAAAGAATTTAAGTCTCTTTCTTCAGCTCCACACATCCATACAGATTCTCAGCCAGCTCCAGATTGTTGCTATAACCCCAACTTCAGACAGAAGGTCACCTTTATCTTGTAGAGAAGACTTCTATGTACTTTAGTTCTGACAGTAACCCTAGGAAACAAGTTTTCAAAAATAATAAACACAGACCGCTTGGCACAAAATTCCTGTGAACTCTCTATTGAACTGATTCTTATTTGTCTACCATTTGAACTTTTCAGTTTCTTTGTTTCAACAGTTATAATTATTAGGACAAAAATTTGCTGGAGATGAGCAGGGACACAAATCGCCATTGGATGCATGGTTAACTGAGGAAAATAAATTGAAAGTATTCCTTAATATTAGAGTTTACAAGGTATTTTATATTACATGAGTTAAAGAGAAATTGCAAACTTCATCAGACTCCTCACATAAATCCTTAGAATTGGAGCAGTGAATAAAATGTTCCAAGTCAGTCCAGAAGACCACATACAAACATCTGGTATAAACTAGAAATTGAGTTCAGGTTTGTATATTATTCCATGAGTTTCCCAAGGGAAATAGAAGTACAAAGGAAAAAGTAAAAAATGAACATTAATGTTTGATGTATTAGATCAGTAACTCTCGTCGTGAAGATCTAGGCAAAGCACCATGATACAAGGAAAGTGTTCACTCAGAAGACTACAATAGCAGCAGTCTTGTCATTGTCAACCTAGTCTTTGTTAAATACTAAGTACAGTATGCTTCACACTTTAGAGCTTCTTTGGTGACTCAGTGGGATATAGAATCCACCTGCCAATGCAGGAGATGAAAGTCTGATCCCTGAGTCAGGAGAAGGAGGTTTGATCCCTTGGAGAAAGAAATGGCAACCCACTCTAGTATTCTTTTTTTTTTTTTTTAATTCAAGGATAATTGCTTTACAGAATTTCAATGTTTTCTGTCAAACCTCAACATGAATCAGTCATAGGTACACATATATCGCCTCCCTTCTGAACCTCCCTCCCATCTCCCTCCCATCTCCTTCCCCATCCCACCCCTCTAGGTTGATATAGTGTCCCTGTTTGAATTTCCTGAGACATACAACAAATTTCTGTTGCCTATCTATTTTACAAATGGTAACGTAAGTTTCCATGTTACTCTTTCCACACATCTCATCCTCTCCTCCCCTTTCCCCATGTCCATAATTCTATTCTCTATGCCTGTTTCTCCATTGCTTACCTGTAAATAAATTCTTCAGTACCATTTTTCTAGATTCGGTATTTGTGCATTAGAATACAGTATTTATCTTCCTATTTCTAACTTACTTCATGCTGTATAATAGGTTCTAGGTTCACCCACCTCATTAGAACTAACTCAAATACCTTCCTTTTCGTGGCTGAGTAATATTGTATTGTGTATATATACCACTACTTTATCCATTCATCTGTTGATGGACGTCTAGGTTGCTTCCATGTTCTAGTTAAGATNCCTATTTCTAACTTACTTCATGCTGTATAATAGGTTCTAGGTTCACCCACCTCATTAGAACTAACTCAAATACCTTCCTTTTCGTGGCTGAGTAATATTGTATTGTGTATATATACCACTACTTTATCCATTCATCTGTTGATGGACGTCTAGGTTGCTTCCATGTTCTAGTTAAGATAAATAGTGCTGTAATGAACAATGGGATACATGTGTCTTTTTCAATTTTGGTTTCCTCAGGGTATATGCCTGGGAGTGGGATTTCTAGGTTGTATGGTGGTTATTCCTAGTTTTGTAAGAAATCTCCATACCGTCTTCCATAGTGGTTGTATCAATTTATATTCCCATCAACAGTGCAGGAGTGTTCCCTTTTCTTCACATCCTATCCAGCATGTATTATTTGTAAAGCTTTTGATGATGGCCATTCTGACCAGTGTGAAGTGATATCTCAGTGTAGTTTTGATCTGCATTTCTCTAATAATGAGCAATGTTGAGCAACTTTTCCTGTGTTTGTTAGCCATCTGTATGTCTTCTTTGGAGAAATGTCTGTTTAGGTCTTGTTTGTACTTTTTGATTAGGTTGTTTGTTTTTCTGGCATTGAGTTGTATTAGCTGCTTGTATATTGTGGAAATTAATCCTTTGTCAGTTCTGTCATTTGCTATTATTTTCTCCCATTCCGAGAGTTGTCTTTTCACCTTGCTTATAGTTCCATTTGCTATGCAAAACCTTTTAATCAGGTCCCACTTGTTTACTTTTTGTTTTTATTTCCATTACTCTAAGAGGAGGATTTCATAGAGGATCTTGCTTTGATTTATGTCATTGAGGGATCTTGCTTTGATTTCTGTCATTGAGTGTTCTGCCTATGTTTTCCTCTAAGAGTTTTATAGTTTGTGGCCTTACATTTAGATCTTTTATCCATTTTGAGTTTATCTTTGTGTATCATGTTAGGAAGTGTTTTAATTTCATTCTTTTCCTTGTAGCTGTCCAGTTCTCCCAGCACCATTTATGGAAGAGGCTGTCTTTGCCCCATTGTATATTCTTGCCTCCTCTGTCAAAAATAAAGTACCAATGTAAGTGGATTAAATACTCCAACTGAAAGACACAGACTGGCTGAATGGATATCAAAAAGACCCATATGTATGCTCTCTACAAGAAATCCACTTCAGATCTAAAGACATATATTGACTGAAAGTGAGAGGATGTAAAAATATATTCCATGTAAATGGGAAGTAAAAGAAATCTGGAGTAACAATCCTCA
Organism: Oreotragus oreotragus; assembly: GCA_006410675.1. Classification (NCBI taxonomy): domain Eukaryota; kingdom Metazoa; phylum Chordata; class Mammalia; order Artiodactyla; family Bovidae; genus Oreotragus; species Oreotragus oreotragus. Next base: position 215,490 of record SJYX01008860.1, read on the forward strand.
AATCAGACAAAATAGACTTTAAATAAAGAAGATTATAAGAGATAAGGAAGGTCACTACATAATAATCAAGGGATCAGTCCAAGAGGAAGACATAAAAATTTTAATTATCCACTCCAGTATTCTTGATATTTACCTGAGAAATCCCAGGGATAAAGGAGCCTGGCAGATTATAGTCCATAGGATCAAAGAGTGAGACATGACTGAGTGACTGAGTACACATGATTCATGCTTTGCACTAATTTCTCAATTAATCTTTAGAATAATCACATGGTACAGACTTTTTCTTTTTTTTTCCCCATCTATCAGATAAATCTATTTGATTTATCAGACTAATCAACCTTATCTGGCAAATAAATCAACTAAAGTTTCAAACAGTCAGTTACTTCAATATCACAAAGGTATTAAAGGTGGAAAATTTAGTTCCTGAGCCTTTACTTAAAGCTTTAGGACTTACTTAAATACTATACTCCATCTAAGTGTATATGTAATATGTATTATAGTATTTAGCCCTTACTTAAATACTGTATTCCATCTAAGTGATCTTTGAATCATCTGTATTATTTTCTGAGAAAGCCCACATTTATTAAATGAATGTCTCCAAGTAAAAGTCTTGAACAATCTACTGAACTTATTTTAAATCTCTTCTGAATATTCTTCCATTGCAAGCTATATCTAATGATTTCAAAGTCATATTTCTACTTATATCTGGAAATCTTTGAGTTGAGAGCTCTGTTTTCCAGGGTAGTTGCTACTTTTTTTCTCCACATTTACCCAGCCAAAACGTTTTCCTTATGAAATATTTAAAATTGGTATTCACAGTTCTCTTCTCATTTTGCTTCAGTGGTAGAAAATCCATTATTTGGATAATTTTTGTGTTTATATCTTCATTAGGAATAGAAATCCTGATTTATTTCCACTGAATATTTTATTTTGATGTCCCTTTTCCATTTCCAGTAATTTTTTGATGAGTTTTTAAAATTTCAAACTTTTAAATTGATGTAGTTCACAATATGTATATTTGGAAGAATGGAGATATCTACATATATATCAGGATGTTAGTGATAGGTACTGACTTTTGGAAATGAAAAAATAGCTTGGTTGAGACTAAAGATTTTCAGATATTAAATATAAATTTGGAAAAAATTTTTAAATTCTACTATTTGAAGAAATTAGAGATATATTAAAAGTAGCCAGAAACAAGGGAGGAAAGGAGTCCACCCCTATTAAAATAAGGATACTACATTAGGAAAGCCTTGTATTTGTGTGGCTTTTCATGGCAAGGCAACTAGAATTCAAAGGAAGAGATAAGTGTTTGATTGAGCAGTCTTTGGAATGAATTTAGGATTGTCAAAGAACCTGAAGAAGCAAGGGGAAATCTTGGAAAGAATCTTCTAGCAAAGAAGCCTCAAGGGTTCAGCTGACCTCAGAAGCATGCATGTGAATAAGAGACTCTGAAGATTCTGGTGGAAGGTGGTATCAGTGGTCAGGCTGAGGAAATGGAGACTTTTGATTGTGACCTACCACAAGGATGTGTATTTATTTTCTGTCACAGCATAATAAATTACCAAAAATTTGGGTTGCTTAGAAAACACTCATTTGTTATCTCATAGTTTCTATAACTCAGAAGCCTGGTCATAACTTAGCTGGACCCTCTGCTTAGGGTCTCACAGGTTGTGAAGCATCAACTGGGGCCAGAGTATCCTTTGAAGACTGAAATAATCTCCTAAGCTCACTCTCTCTTTTGGCAAGGTTAATTTCTTAGCATTTTTTCTCAGATCCCAGAGTTCATCACCTGAACTTTCCTAATATTAGACCCTTCCTGTAATAAGGCAGTTTGCTCTAGGACCAGCAGGAGAGAGTCTTCCTAGTCTAAGGCAGAGTTCTATATAATATAAGATAATGGGTATGGCACCGTATCATTTTTGCCATATAATGTGCCATAATGATGGAGAAGGCAGTGGCAACCCACTCCAGTACTCTTGCCTGGAAAATTCCATGGACAGAGGAGCCTGGTAGGCTGCAGTCCATGGGGTCGCTAAGAGTCAGGCATGACTGAGTGACTTCACTTTCACTTTTCACTTTCAAGCATTGGAGAAGGAAATGGCAACGCACTCCAGTGTTCTTGCCTGGAGAATCCCAGGAACAGTGGAGCCTGGTGGGCTGCCATCTATGGGGTTGCACAGAGTAAGCCACGACTGAAGTGACTTAGCCTCAGCAGCAGCAGTACCATAATGAAGGGAGTGATATCTTGTCTACTTTGCCATATGCTATTGGTTAGAAGTAAGTCACAGATTTTCCTCAAATTGATTATCCAGGCTTGAACACGGGGCCATTCTAGGATATGTCTGCCACAGAAAAGTAGAGTTGAGTTTAGTCAAGTTAATGCCTACCAGACCAGAATATTGTGGATTATTAAAAAAAAAAACAACAGTCTCTATTGTCTACTATCCAAGATGCCTAGTTTACAATAAATATTTCCTTGAGATAAGCATAAAAGGAAAAAAAAAAGAGTCATATTCTAAATTAAAGCAGTCCATTGAAATAAACTTGAGATGAAACAATTTGAAATTAACTGACAGAGAGAAATAAAGGCCAAATGCAATGAGTAATTGTGAACCTGGGGCTTCTCTGATGGCTCAGTGGTAAAGAATATGCCTGCCAATGCATGATCCCTAGGTTGAGAAGATCCTCTGGAGAAGTAAATGGTAATGCATTCCAGTATCATTGCCTAAAAAAATCCCATGGACAGAGGAGCATGGCAGGCTACAGTCCATGGGGTTGCAAAAGAGTCAGACATGACTTAGAGACTAATCAACAACAATCATGAATTTAATTCTGGACAAGCTAAGAAAATAATTATAAAGAACATTAGTGAGACAACTCATACAATTTGACTATATATTATAGCTTAAGTATTCAGAGTACATCATGAGAAACTCTAGGCTGGAAGAAGCACAAGCTGGAATCAAGATTGCTGGGAGAAATATCAACAACCTCATATATGCAGATGACACCACCCTTACGGCAGAAAGTGAAGAGGAACTAAAAAAACCTCTTGATGAAAGTGAAAGTCGAGAGTGAAAAAGTTGGTTTAAAGCTCAACATTCAGAAAACGAAGATCATGGCATCTGGTCATATCACTTCATGGCAAATAGATGGGGAAATAGTGTCACACTTTACTTTGGGGGGCTCCAAAATCACTGCGGATGGTGACTTCAGCCATGAAATTAAAAGACGCTTACTCCTTGGAAGAAAATTTATGACCAACCTAGATAGCCGCTTACTCCTTGGAAGAAAAGTTATGACCAACCTAGATAGCATATTCAAAAGCAGAGACATTACTTTGCCAACAAAGGTCTGTCTAGTCAAGGCTATGGCTTTTCCAGTGGTCATGTATGGATGTGAGAGTTGGACTGTGAAGAAAGCTGAGCACTGAAGAATTGATGCTNGATGGACGTGAGTCTGAGTGAACTCCGGGAGATGGTGATGGACAGGGAGGCCTGGCGTGCTGCGATTCATGGGGTCGCAAAGAGTCAGACACGACTGAGTGACTGAACTGAACTGAGCTGAACTGAACTTATAGACTCTCCTTATTTGGATCATATGTCTTTATATTTACATATACATCACTTAAAGTATATAATATGTCCTATGAAGGTCAGGAAAAAGAGGTGTTTTCTACTACTACCTTCATCTCAGTTAAAACACTCAGATTGTAAATAATTTCTTATCTTTTTTTTTTNAGTGACTGAACTGAACTGAGCTGAACTGAACTTATAGACTCTCCTTATTTGGATCATATGTCTTTATATTTACATATGCATCACTTAAAGTATATAATTTGTCCTATGAAGGTCAGGAAAAAGAGGTGTTTTCTACTACTACCTTCATCTCAGTAAAAACACTCAGATTGTAAATAATTTCTTATCTTTTTTTTTTCTGTGTGTGTAGTTAGTGTATATTTTAAATTTCTTCATGATTAATATCTATATAACCAAATGTCAAATTTTAGGTTAAGACCCAAGCATAAATATATTACATAGACTTAAATTTTATTTACAGGGTTGTCAATATAGTCTTATTACTCTATTTCATTTTTGATCTTTAATGAAGTACCTGTGAGTTATGATGTGGAAAAATGTCAGGATGAGAAAATGATGATCTCCATTTTTTTCCTAGCCATGACATTTCAGTATTATGAGCTATATCTCATAAGGTCAGGACTGTGTGACCTATTTTGCTGTACTCATTATCTACTAATCCCAAAACAGAGGCCAAGATAAAAGAAGGAGTACATTTTGAAAGGATTGCTGGCCATGGCTTTATATGATGTGTTGCCTGGATGAATGGGGAGCTATTGCACATTGGCTTTTCAAGGTGAGAAAACCCAAATTGTCATAAAAATTAACTCATGCTCCACCATTAAAAAAAAAACAAACTAGCAGTAAGATGATCTCTTACCACCTTGTACCACCTTTTTGTATGCCAGAGAGGAAAAGTGAAGCCATGTTTTTATGGAATCTCTTCTTTTGCCTCATGAGCATACATTTGTGAGGATAGGGCTGAAATACAATTCTAAAAGTATCACAAAATTATTTTCATTTATTTTTAAAACTATCCTATCATGACAAACAATAGTAAAATATCACACTGAGAAAAAAGGAGGTAAGTGAGTGGGAAGGCTGTGCTTTTCCTATCAAAATGCAACTTTTTTTTGCAGTGCAGAAATAAAAATAAATTCAACCTCAAGACATAAGCATATGCTTTAAATTGTACTGAGGTTTCCTACTAGCTATTTTGTCTAAAAGCTTCAACTTCATAATGCAGTGTTAGGCTACAATAAAAGCAAAGAACTGTTTTGAAAAAATCTCTCAGTGGTTTTTTTCAAACAGGGATTACTGCTGTCTCTTATACACATCTAGATGTGTATAAGAGACAGCCCAAATTCAGATCCAGCACTTCTCAATTATCAAGGTGTCCAATTGGCTTGGGAATATTAATTTCATTTTTTTGTGGTCAGAGATTAGATTTGTTATTTTCTTATTATAGTTCCTTGAACTCCCCTTGTTCCACAAATATTTATTGAATATTTATTGGACAATCACATATATATTGTATAGTTAACTGGGTCTGACACTAATGAGACTATAAGTAATTAAAAAGCACCAATTTTGAGACTTGTCTTCCAATACAGTATAGTATAGTATGTCTTCTAGTATAGAACTGGTATTGCTCTCTGGGTCAAAGACTCCTCCTTGGATTCAGTCTGATCTCAGGTCAACTTTGAACCTCAGGTGATTCCTGAAACTTAGAGCTGGATTGCAATTTCACTGTCCAAGAAAGAATTCATAAAGGGATCCTTGGCTTTCAAAGATC
>SJYX01008860.1:221894-236553 GCA_006410675.1 Oreotragus oreotragus
GGGAGGGGGGTTCAGGATGGGGAACACGTGTATACCTGTGGCAGATTCATGTTGATGTATGGCAAAACCAATACAATATTGTAAAGTAAACTCCAATTAAAATAAATAACTTTATATTTTAAAAAATTAAAGAAAAAGACCTATGGACTCTGGTGACAGTAAGTAATACTGGTACTTATAGTTTGATAATCAATTTGTGATTTTTTAATTTTTTTGGATGGAAGAGGTACTGATAATCACTTTGAATGGGCAACAGGGAATACACAGGGTACCTATCTAGCATGTAGGGTTGAAGAAAATTGCCACTATCTGCAATGAACTTCTGATGCTAACTAGTAGAGTAATCATATATATTATAGGTTAAGGGAACAAACTCCTACAAGATATTTTTTCTTTAGATACCAGCCACAAGTTTGGGGCTCCCTAGGTCACCAGTTCTTCTGACAAATGCCATAAATTCAAGAGCTATCCATGCCCCTTCACATTCAATAGCTCACTAAACAGCTCACAGAACTCAGGAAAGTGCTATACTTAAATTATAATTTTAATAAAATAGTACAAATCAAGAACCAGCCAAAAGAACAGACCCATGGAGGGTGTTCTGAGAGGTCCCAGATTCAGAGCTTTCATGTCTCCTGGAATATGGATGCATATTGATGTGTGTTCACCAACTAGGAAGCTCAATTTTACTGAGCCAGTTTTACGGAGATTTTATCATGATGCTATGATTTGTTGAATCCTTAGCACATAACTGAACTCCATCTCCAGCTCCCTTCACTTCCCTGGAGGTCAGGTTGATATTACCTGGCTCAGAGTCTCAACTCTATTCACATGGCTGATTTTTCTTGCATTGCCAGAAATAATGGAAACCCATCACGATTCACTTTTTTAAGATAAATTCAAATGTTGCCCAGGAGCCTAAGAATTTTTTAAAGGCACTCTCATTGCTTTTTATCACTTTGGAAAATTCTAAGGGTTTAGAAATTCAGGGTTTGAGGGCTTCCCTGGTGGTTCACATGGTAAAGTATCTGCCTGCAATGTGGGAGACCTAGGTTTGATCCCTGGCTTGGGAAGATCCCCTAGAGAAGGAAACGGCAACTCACTCCAGTAGTCTTGGGCTGGAAAATTCCATGGATGTAGGAGACTGGTAGGCTACAGTCCATGGGATCACAAAGCGTTGGACAGGACTGAGCAACTTCACTGGTTAGAAGCTCAGAGCAAGAGTCTGATGAGGTTTAGGAAAGGCAGGATTTTCCTGATGACTCACCATCAGAAAGTACAGTGAAAAGATTTCAGGATGAAGGAAACAGTGGGGTTTATCAGAAAGTACTTTTGAAAAACTATATCAGGATTTAAGCCAGGAGATGAGAACTGAGCTGAACGGGTGTCTCCTGCATTGCAGGTGGATTCTTTACCAACTGAGCTATCAGGGAAGCCTGAGATAACTGAACTCCTGGTTATAAATTCAAATTGCCCTATAGAAAATAAGGAGATTAATGCTGATGGTATTAAGGTGAAAAGTGATGTTAAGGCTGTGAATATGATGTCAAAGCAAGTATTTGACAAAGTCTTTCATGAACCATCCAGAGCTTTAAGACTCACATTAAACTCATGTGTAAAGGAGCTGTGGAGGATGGGAGTGGTTTAAAGATCTCGATGAATGCTAAAACTGGTAACCTTAAGATATTGAGTAGCCAAGGAAAAAAAATGCCCCCCCTTTTCCCACATAACCACTATCCTAACTTCTCACATCATAGATTATTTATTGGATTTCATATAAAGGAGTTCTAAATTATGTACTCTTTTTGTCTCTGCCCTCTTTTACATAGTAATAAATCTTTAAAAGTTTGTCAGCTTATAGTTTCTTCATGTAGCTGCTTATATCTTACAAAATATTTTATTACATATAAATTGGGATACTGTGCTCACCTATGATGAAAAATAATGTGTTCCATGTTATAGAACATAGCCATTAAGTGACAAAGCTGATTTAAATGGATCATTTCCCAGTTTGAAATTCAACCCCATTTAGCTCTGTGTCTCTCTTTTTGCAGGGAGGGGAGTTTATTTTATAGAAACTTATATTCAGGCCCTGTATATAATATCTAAAATATACTAAACAAACAAACAAACTGAGGTATGTCTGAATAAGGAAGTGAAGTCCCATTAGATGAACTGTCTCTTCAAGTTTTCCTGATTTTTACTTTTTTTTGATTTATAAATATCCTTGATCGGTTTCTACATCATTATGCCAAAGAGGACTCAAGAGAAAACTGAGATTATCTCATATTATGTATCCATTTTGAAGTTAACAAGACTTGTCAGGAACAATAATTCTTTGTTTTCATTTAGGATTCAGCTTTCAACAATCTAGAGAATGCTTCCTTTACAAACTCATTTTATGAACACTTATAGTGTCCCTACCTATCAGGTTAGTTGCTAGGGGTGAATTGAAATAATTCAATAAAATGTAAATAAAGTGCTCAGTATTGCAAATGTATTTGAAGGTGGATTTTTATTACTTCACTAGCATATTAAAATAATGGTAGAGCAGATTTTAAACAAATCATAAACCAGCCTTGATACTGTCTCTTATACACATCTAGATGTGTATAAGAGACAGGACCTATGGACTCTGGTGACAGTAAGTAATACTGGTACTTATAGTTTGATAATCAATTTGTGATTTTTTAATTTTTTTGGATGGAAGAGGTACTGATAATCACTTTGAATGGGCAACAGGGAATACACAGGGTACCTATCTAGCATGTAGGGTTGAAGAAAATTGCCACTATCTGCAATGAACTTCTGATGCTAACTAGTAGAGTAATCATATATATTATAGGTTAAGGGAACAAACTCCTACAAGATATTTTTTCTTTAGATACCAGCCACAAGTTTGGGGCTCCCTAGGTCACCAGTTCTTCTGACAAATGCCATAAATTCAAGAGCTATCCATGCCCCTTCACATTCAATAGCTCACTAAACAGCTCACAGAACTCAGGAAAGTGCTATACTTAAATTATAATTTTAATAAAATAGTACAAATCAAGAACCAGCCAAAAGAACAGACCCATGGAGGGTGTTCTGAGAGGTCCCAGATTCAGAGCTTTCATGTCTCCTGGAATATGGATGCATATTGATGTGTTTTCACCAACTAGGAAGCTCAATTTTACTGAGCCAGTTTTACGGAGATTTTATCATGATGCTATGATTTGTTGAATCCTTAGCACATAACTGAACTCCATCTCCAGCTCCCTTCACTTCCCTGGAGGTCAGGTTGATATTACCTGGCTCAGAGTCTCAACTCTATTCACATGGCTGATTTTTCTTGCATTGCCAGAAATAATGGAAACCCATCACGATTCACTTTTTTAAGATAAATTCAAATGTTGCCCAGGAGCCTAAGAATTTTTTAAAGGCACTCTCATTGCTTTTTATCACTTTGGAAAATTCTAAGGGTTTAGAAATTCAGGGTTTGAGGGCTTCCCTGGTGGTTCACATGGTAAAGTATCTGCCTGCAATGTGGGAGACCTAGGTTTGATCCCTGGCTTGGGAAGATCCCCTAGAGAAGGAAACGGCAACTCACTCCAGTAGTCTTGGGCTGGAAAATTCCATGGATGTAGGAGCCTGGTAGGCGACAGTCCACGGGATCACAAAGCGTTGGACAGGACTGAGCAACTTCACTGGTTAGAAGCTCAGAGCAAGAGTCTGATGAGGTTTAGGAAAGGCAGGATTTTCCTGATGACTCACCATCAGAAAGTACGGTGAAAAGATTTCAGGATGAAGGAAAGAGTGGGGTTTATCAGAAAGTACTTTTGAAAAACTATATCAGGATTTAAGCCAGGAGATGAGAACTGAGCTGAACGGGTGTCTCCTGCATTGCAGGTGGATTCTTTACCAACTGAGCTATCAGGGAAGCCTGAGATAACTGAACTCCTGGTTATAAATTCAAATTGCCCTATAGAAAATAAGGAGATTAATGCTGATGGTATTAAGGTGAAAAGTGATGTTAAGGCTGTGAATATGATGTCAAAGCAAGTATTTGACAAAGTCTTTCATGAACCATCCAGAGCTTTAAGACTCACATTAAACTCATGTGTAAAGGAGCTGTGGAGGATGGGAGTGGTTTAAAGATCTCGATGAATGCTAAAACTGTTCACCTTAAGATATTGAGTAGCCAAGGAAAAAAAATGCCCCCCTTTTCCCACATAACCACTATCCTAACTTCTCACATCATAGATTATTTATTGGATTTCATATAAAGGAGTTCTAAATTATGTACTCTTTTTGTCTCTGCCCTCTTTTACATAGTAATAAATCTTTAAAAGTTTGTCAGCTTATAGTTTCTTCATGTAGCTGCTTATATCTTACAAAATATTTTATTACATATAAATTGGGATACTGTGCTCACCTATGATGAAAAATAATGTGTTCCATGTTATAGAACATAGCCATTAAGTGACAAAGCTGATTTAAATGGATCATTTCCCAGTTTGAAATTCAACCCCATTTAGCTCTGTGTCTCTCTTTTTGCAGGGAGGGGAGTTTATTTTATAGAAACTTATATTCAGGCCCTGTATATAATATCTAAAATATACTAAACAAACAAACAAACTGAGGTATGTCTGAATAAGGAAGTGAAGTCCCATTAGATGAACTGTCTCTTCAAGTTTTCCTGATTTTTACTTTTTTTTGATTTATAAATATCCTTGATCGGTTTCTACATCATTATGCCAAAGAGGACTCAAGAGAAAACTGAGATTATCTCATATTATGTATCCATTTTGAAGTTAACAAGACTTGTCAGGAACAATAATTCTTTGTTTTCATTTAGGATTCAGCTTTCAACAATCTAGAGAATGCTTCCTTTACAAACTCATTTTATGAACACTTATAGTGTCCCTACCTATCAGGTTAGTTGCTAGGGGTGAATTGAAATAATTCAATAAAATGTAAATAAAGTGCTCAGTATTGCAAATGCATTTGAAGGTGGATTTTTATTACTTCACTAGCATATTAAAATAATGGTAGAGCAGATTTTAAACAAATCATAAACCAGCCTTGATATTGGTGCATAATTTAGTTCAGAGTATCTCTTACCTTTTAGCATCAGAATTATTTTATACATATTTATTTTATTTTCTATGATTGGTATTTATTAACATTTACTACATTATTCAACCAACATAACTTTATCATAATGTTACAATGGACCCAGAGTGTACCATATTTTAGATCTATAATGATCTCTAATATACTACTCTACTGTCCTGACAAAATGTCATTTTTCATTATGAGGGAGAAGCTTCTCTACTTTCTATTCTAATGCTTTCATCATGACTTTGATACGCCAATGCTCCTCTTCTCCAAGGAGAAAGAAAGGAAGAAACTATAGCAATAATTACCAACTGCACAAGTCATTATCGTTATAATAGAAATAAAATTGAAATGGTAAGAGCATGGCATTATTCACATTTTCTGCCTGCTTTGTTAATGATCATATTATCTTTGAAATCCTCATAGACTTATTTTGAAGTGTAGATGTCATAATACCTAAAGCATCTTAGGATATGGAATCACACCATAAGCCACTGATCAAATCTTCTAGGCCAAGTCTCCAGGTGTATCACAGCTCTGATCCTATGACCTCTCAAAAATGTCTTTCTGAAGAGTTAATAGAGAACAGATGTTAACTAAGGCAGCAGCTGTTACCATTAGACAAATGGGAAACTGGCAAATGAAGAGGGCAGAAACTCTTTAAGGAGACAATCCAATTCCTTAAAAAACAGCAATAAGATATTTTGAAAAGGTCAGAAAAAGGTGCACAAGCATGTGTTTTTGCACATGTATATTCATTAAAAATCCTTTCAGAAAATAACTTTCACTGAAACAAAATTTCTCATATTCATTTGAAATAGTCTGGTCTTGATAATTATGAAAGGAGATTTTTCTACATTGGAAAATATAAAATTCAGTTTTATTGGGTCTTCAAGTTTGTATTTTTCATTTTTAGTAAAGTCAATAATATTTTCCTGATGGTTTAATGTGTTCCCTACCTAATGATGCAAAACTCAGTGGAAAAAAAGTGCAATATTGTTTTTCTCAGTCTAGAACCTCATCTTTCATTAGTGGGAAGAAATATGTGAGCATACAATGCAATGACTGCTTCTAGAATTGATGGATAAATTAATCTTCCTGACAGGAAAGTTCTTAGAAGCAAGAGATATTTGACTTGGGTTCTGAAAAATGAAAAAATAAAAATACCATTTTATTTTAAAAATACCAAATTTTTCCACAAGAAACACTGAACCATACACAGAGTCTTGAAAGTTAGAACCTGAACAAAATGTAAGAACTGGACAGAAGAACAGAGATTCTTAAATTGTAGTGTGCATCAGAACCATTTGGAATTCTTGTTAAAAATGCAGACACCTGGGTCGCATCAAGGACATTCTAATCTATTAGATCTGGTGTGGTATCTGGGGTTCTTCATTTTACTAAGCACTTCTTATTTTATATTACTCTGATGAAATCAGAGGGAAGATTGCACTTTGAGACATGTTTCTTTCAATGAATGGTTCTTGAAGTGTGGTCTCCAGACCAGCAATACCACCATTATTAACTGGAAATTTGTTAGAAATGTCAGTTCTCAGCCCTACTCCAGCTTGGCAGAAATTCTGGTGGTTGGGTCTAGCTATCTGGGCTTTAATAAGCAATTTGGCTGATTCAAAATTTCAGGTTGTAGTGTAGTATGTTGCAGTTGGCATAGATTCATTGATGAGTGCTCAGTAAAGTTATATAGTCTCATTCTGAACATAAGAAATCCCTTCAGTGGAACTCAAGGGAGTGACAGTGACATTGAGATTCATTTTTTATATTGTTCATATTTTCTCAATGAGTGCATAAAGTCATCCATTGGTAAGTGCAGTTGCTCAGTCGTGTCTGACTTTTTGTGATCCTGTGTACTGTAGCCCACCAGGCTTCTCTGTCCAAGGGATTCTCCAGGCAAGAATACTGGAGGGGGTTACCATTTCCTTCTCCAGGGGATCTTTCTGACCCAGGGATCGAACCCGGGTCTCCCGCATTGGAGGCAGACGCTTTAACCTCTGAGCCACCAGGGATATATCTGCTATGGTGTGGGTAGGGTAAAATTTCTTATTTGGCTTTTCCAAACAATGAAGAATAGATGCTAGTCATATATGAAATGATGTTTTTGGAAATATCAGACAGTAATCCTTTTCTATATCTTTTCTTGTCAGTAAATATAACTTTTCATCTTGAACTTCAAATGCCAAAGTTGCTATGTGAAAAAAAAAAAAAGATGTAAGAACAAATATATCTAATTTTTGTCCCCTTCTACAATATGGATGGGGCTTCCTGGTGGTGCGGTAGTAAAGAATTTGCCTGACATTGCAGGAGATGCAAGAGACATGGGTTTGATTCTTGGGTTGGGAAGATTCCCTGAAGTAGGAAACGGCAACCTGCTCCAGTAATCTTGCCTGAAAAATGCCATGGACACAAGAACCTGGCAGGCTACAGTCTATGGGGTCACAAAGTGTTAGACCTGAGTGATGAGCACACACACACATTCTGAATATGCAGATTTATTTCTCAATGGACAGCATGACAGAAATCCTCAAATATGAGTGGAAATAATACTCTTGGAAGGCTAGGATTTAGTCTTTGTTCTTTTTCTCTTCCCTCTGTTTCTTCCCTCTAACCCTTCAGGACTGTTCATGTCCTTTGTGAGAAAGAAAGAGGCCATGTTTAGCCCCTACTTCCCAAAGAGCTCTTCTGAGTTGTTTTTTGAAATAGCAAGCAGTCAATGGTTTTTAGGGCAGAAATAAAATATGTTATAGAACTATAGAAAACTCTAGATTCTTCATTTTTCATTGCTCTTTGATTGATTAGCAGCTATATTCCAGACAGTGTATTCAGAAATAGTTGTCAGAAAATTAATAAATGGGGATCCCTGGTGGCTCAGTGGGTAAAGAATCTGCCTGCAATGTGGGAGACCTGGATTCAGAACTGGGAAGACCCAAGTTTGAACCCTAGGTCAGGAAGATCCTCTAGAGAAGGAAATAGCTACCCACCCCAGTGTTCTTGCCTGGAGAATTCTATGGACAGAAGAGCTTGGTGGGTTACAGTGCATTCAGTTGCCAAGAGTCGGATACGAATGAGTGACTAACAGATACACAAATTAACAAATAAAGCAAGTTTCTTATAATCTGCAGCTCACAATCTTCTGATACCTGCCAAGGTATAATACCTGCCAAGGTATTACAGCTAAAAAAATACTTGGACCTGAGAAAAATGTTATTATTTATATCATAGCACAGATATACTCAATTTCAAAGTACTTATTTGACACCCAGAGGTGTCAGCATATGTATTATCATCTCTTTATGTTTTACAACATAAATGCATGACATTTACTGTCTTTAATTAAAAGGAAGAAGTGGTTTGCTTTGACTTTGTATAGGTTGGTATTATGTTATTTCTCCCCAAAATAAACATAGGATTAAGTTAGAAGATGACTTAGAAATTCTTACTGAAATTGCAGGAATGAATTTTTGGTGTCAGGGTGATCTTCTTAGACACAGATGAGCCTTTGGATCCAAGCAGAATTAGGTTAAAATCTGAGTTATGTCACTTCACGCTGTTATTTTAACCTTTCTGAAGCTGTTGCTTCATCTGTGCATCTGTGAAGTGGTGATAATAAATACCACAATATATTGCTACAGAATAATTAAGTAAGATGACGTTTGTAAAGAGCCTGGCATTTGGTTGGTGCTCAATAAATTTTAGTTTTATTTGACATGCATTCTCTTTAATGCCTTTCCCTTTCATATGGAGCCATGTGTCAGCCATTAAATGCTTGCCGCTCCATTTCACACCATATCTCTTTGAGGTCTAAGAAGTCTATCTTAAAAAACAAAAATTATTATACAAGATACTGTTTCCCTATTGTTCAAACAGTGCATGAATATTGGTGTGCATCTACCATATACCATGCATGCGTTCTCAGTGGTCCCAAGAGGCAGTTGGATTGGGTGGTGAAATGTAGGATTACAGACTACAGAATTGAAGTGATAGATGGTTTGGACTGACCAATATTTAAGACCAGAATGGCTAGGATCATTAAATGGAATTACATGAGGGGAGTTAAGCAGTTATAAGTCAATCAACATTTATCTTTTAGTGTTGACATTAACTAGTTCTCTGAGGTTTATTGTAATATACAAAACTCCCTCTGTTTGCTATCTGTATCTTCATTCTATTTTGACTTTTTCCATCATTATTACAGGCTTCCCAGGTGGCGCTAGTGGTAAAGAACCCACCTGCCAATGCAGGAGACATAAGAGACATGGTTCGATCCCTGGGTTGGGAAGATGCCCTGGAGGAGGGTGCGACAACCCACTCTAGTATTCTTGCCTGGAGAATTCCATGGACAGCGGAGCCTGACGGGCTACAGTCGATAGGGTCAAAAGAGTCAGACACGACTGAAGCGGCTTAGGACACAGAGATATCATTATTACTGGTAAAAATTAAGATTCTGCTTTTTTTTTTTTATTGTAACATGGGGGAGTAGGAAGAAAAATTGAGAATCACTTCATATTTTAAATTGAGTCTGGGAAACAACCTGACAGATATGAGTGCTTGTAGTTAGTGTCTGTTTACCAAAACTGAGAACTACAATGAAAAGATACCTTTCTACTGGTTTGCTGATAATAGTAGTTCTTTCATATTTATTAAATAAAGAAACAGTTAATTGCATCATGCTAGACAGTGCTGTACATCCTAATGATATAGAGGATGAGTAAGTCTCTATCTTGTTGTGAGGAGCTCAAGGTTCCAGAAGGAGTACATCTGGTTTCCTTTTCCAAAGAGTCAGTTCACAGTGAAGCAAAATTGCCACTTAAATGACAATTCTCTGCCTCCCAAAAGAAAGAGTAGAGATTCAATAAGAGGATGAGATTAAGGAGGAACATAGACTTTTCTTTTTTGTCTGTTATGTAAATCATAATAGGATTTTAGTAAGTTATTTATTAGAAAGGAAAAATAGTAAGGCAAAAGCAGAACAATATTTGCTTTCTTTCCTCTATATATTCTACAGGCTTATAAAGGCATGTGAGAAACACAGTCTTTAAAAGATTCATATAATGATGTTTTGTGCATCACTGACAAAATGAAGACATTATATATCATATGAGTGCTTTGTAAAATACTATGATTAATACAATTAATTTCTGATAAGAAAACATTAATACAATGTACTAGTTCTATATTTACTCCAGTTTTCTTTTTTAATACATCAAAAAATACGCTTCTGGGGAATTTCTGATGCCAAAAAAAAAAAAAAACCTCATGTGAAAATGAGCCATATATTTACATATGAATAAATTTCACATTAGTAGTTGGGGCTGCCAATTTTGAAAATAAATACTTCTTGATTTAATTTAAAATCTGAACTGTATTTCAGCAGTAATCTTTGCATGGTTTGTATCCCTTTGTGATGGATGTATATACCCAATGAACATGTTTTGAGATATAAAAACCATAATCATAAAGATTCACTTTTGGATCCACTCTTGTGTTAAGATTATTTTATCTGAAAAAGTCTACACACTTTTATAGAGTAAGAAAATTTCAGGGAATAAAAAAGAAGAGAAAATCCAATAACATTTTTAAGTAGCACAAAGCCTTTAAAAGATATCTCACCACTCTTTGAAACAAACCTTTCAGGTAAACTGCTGTCATTTTTATCACCATGGAAGTGAAGGTGAAAGTCGCTCAGTTGTGTCCAATTCTTTGTGGCCCCATGGACTGTATAGTCCCTGGAATTCTCCAGGCCAGAATACTGGAGTGGGTATCCTTCCCTTTCTCCAGAGTATTTTCCCAACCCAGGGGTTGAACCCAGGTCTCCCGCATTGCAGGCAGATTCTTTACCAGCTGATCCACAAGGAAAGCCCAATACTGGAGTGGGTAGCCTACCTATTCTCCAGGGGATCTTCCTGACTCAGGAATCCAACTAGAGTCTCCTGCATTGCAGGTGGATTCTTTACCAACTGAGCTATGAGGGAAGCCCATATAACAAGGAAAACTAGACTTCACTGAGATTAAATGATAATTATTGACACACTACATTAGATGGTATAACCAAAAATGAGTTTCCTAACTTAGAGCCTGTTTCTGTTCTTTCACTAGAAAAGGGAATGCTTTGTTTTCTACTCAGAAATTTTGTAGCTTTCAGATATTCAAATTTATTTGTTTTAATAATATCTATAGAAATAGTGAAGATCTACCAAGAAATAGATGATTTTGTTCTTTTGTTCTCCCTTTAGCCTAGATACCCCACATGGTATCTAGTACTCACCGTTCTAACCTATCCATACGCCTATTCTCCAGACAAAATATGAAAAGTGATTGCTATACATCTTTAGAGATTGTGATTTGAAAGCATCCCTGGAGAATGAGCAGACAATACCTTGTTAGCTAATTCATCAATTGCTGCTTTCTATTATCTTCCAGATACTTAAATACTTTTCCAGTTTCACTCTTGATCTGCTTCTAGAGGATGGGATATAATATGTCTACCAATGAATAGCTGGGATAGAGAGCTCCAAGAGCTATCACAGCCTTCTACTGTCTGCCAGGCAACAAGCATGGGAAAAAATGTAATATTATAGCTGGAGTAAACTGTAGGTGAAGGTTAAGCCAAAATGTAGAAAGAGTTCAGCTTCTTCTATCAGCATTACGTCTTGCTCTAATTATGTGAACTAACCAAATGGCTTTCATGTTTGAATCATTTTGATGAGGTATTCAGTTTTTGCAGCCAAACTCGCAGAGTCTGACACGACTGAGCGACTGAACTGAACTGAACTAACATATTTTGAAATTCTTGGTTTAAAGCATTTAGGTATAAATGCCATTTTGTATGTAAGTGGATCCATTAGGATGCCTTGTTTTATTCATACTATCCTCATCTATGATTTAAATTTCTTCCTTCGTTTGTAAGATCTATAGACTTTTAAAGGTATGCAGCAATTTTTATTCAGAGACCCCTGCTTGCATATTTATTTTTCCTTATTCAGCCCAATCCAGCTGTTTTACTAGATGACTTACTCTTTTTTTTAATACCATTTTTTCCTAAACTTTTTCCATTGCCTTCCTTTAAAATATCTGCTATGTTGCCAATAAATATTCCTGCATTCTTTACTTTTAAAACAAATGTTTACTCTGTTTCTTTGCCTGACCTGAAAACTACCTTTCCACAGATAAGTTAAGGTTTATTTTTATTCTCCATACCTGCTGGAGACTAAAGGCTTATCTCCCCCTTGAAGTTTACATGTGGTATTTGATGGTATTTGAGGGCGGGGCTTTGGGGAGCTAATGAGGTTTAGATGAGACCTTGAAGGTAAAGTCCCTATGACAGGATTAATGTCCTTACAAGAACTGGAAGAGATTAGAGCCCTTTATGCCATGTGAGGATACAGCAAGAAGGATGCAATTTTAAAGCAGGAATGGGACTCTCTAATCTTAGACTTTCTAGTCTCCAGAACTGTAAGAAATAATTGTCTATTGTTTAAGCCACCCAGTCTATGTTAACTTGTTGCTGCAGCCTGAACTGACTAAGATAAAACTTACTTCAGTTTTCTTATTCTTCCCAAATCTCAGAGACAGGGTGGTATTCTTCCAGTTCTCTACAACTCCATTTTCTTACATTACCTGCCAAGTCTTTTTAAAAGAAAAAAAATTTTTATTTTAATTTAAACCCTCTCCCATACTCATCACTGCCAAGTACAACTCTCTTAGGCTTTTCCCCCACAACACAGAAAGATCAAACATGTGTAAACTCCATCCAGTTTTATCCAAATAATGAGTCTAATGTCCTTGCCTTTTAGAACTTGGGCCTCTTTTCTTCCAGATCTTTCACCTCCACTCCACTTAAGTGCAGTGGCCATTCTCTTGGTATTGGGTATTATTTAGAATTGCTTCATCTAATATCAGAGATCAGATTCCTTGAGATGCAGAATTTGAGACAGAGATTAGTGGACAGGAATTTATTAGAAGCTGTTATTTGGATCAATTCCAGTGGAAGAGAAGGAAAGCAGTAGGAATGGGTCAGCAGGCAATTTGGTTTGAGTTGTTCTCTCCTTTAAATGCTTCGGTCAATACACAGGAAGTGCTAAAGCTGGAAAGCCATCTTACGTTGTCTGTTTAGAAGCAAGAGAGCATCCATCAGTCATTAGATGCAGTTGCCCCCAAAAGGGACCTGGCCTTAGGAAGGTCTACTTCTGTCACCCTAAGTCAGAGAGGAGGGAAAGTAGTTGAGAGTGTATTACCAGCAGTGCTTGCAAGAGCTAACAAAACAGTCCTTCAGTCCTGGAGAGATAACAGAATTGCATGATGTTATCAATTGCATTCCCTGTTACACTGTTCAGGGCTTCCCTGGTGGCTCAGAGGTTAAAGCGTTTGCCTGCAATGCGGGAGATCTGGGTTCGATCCCTGGGTTGGGAAGATCCCCTGGAGAAGGAAATGGCAACCCACTCCAGTATTCTTGCCTGGAGAATCCCATGGACGGAGGAGCTTGGTGGGCTACAGTCCACTATTCAGAAAAATACACTTCATATAAGTCCTGAAAATAGCAACTTCCAGGAAAAAAGGGGATAAATAAGTTCTGTACAAGGATAAACATGAAAACTTATTTTAATGATGTATTTGCTGAGGCACTGCTTCAGTAATAAAAGGTAGAATGTGAGTTTTCCATGTTACATTATCTTAGGATATTATGATCATTTTGCCTTAAAATTAGTCACATAAACATTTTTGTATCGTTCTCCCTTATAGGGAGATGATTTTGTATAATTTAGTGAATAGAGAAAATTTTTAATTAAAGTACACAATAGTAATTGCTGACTTCTGAAGAGCTTCACAAAGTGCCAAGAATTTTTGTTTCTAACATGTATTAAAATTCACTTAATTCTATTATTATCCCTGTTTTATAATTGAGGAGAATAAAGCTCAGAAAAAGGGTTAAGCTATTTGCCCAAAGTCACACAACTATGAATTTAACCTCAATAGTCTGACACTAGTGGCTATACCATTAAACATCAAGTTGTGTTGATTTTCTGATTTCTTCCTTGTAGTTCCAAGAATGGTAAGCAAAGCAATTTGTCTAAATATCCTGATTGGTGACTATTTCTAGAAATTGAATGAAAAGTTATATAAATTTCCCCTTAGAGTTCTGTCTCATACAGAGTGTTCCACAGAAAGATTGAAGGGAGTATTGCAAATTTGCTCTCACAACTGTTTATTTTTTATATCCTGGCTTTAAGATAAATTACTTTCAATTCATACAGAAAAGTGAAAATGCGTTTAAAAAATTTCTAGCATATTCACCTTGAAAGACTACAAAAATTTGAAAAGACAAAGAAAGGAACAGAATAAAAATATTTCTTTCTTCTTATTTACTTTCTTTTAAAGTAATTACTAGCTGAATCTTATTCTTCAAGAGGGAAAGTACAGTTATTGTAAAATGGCAATGGAAATGAAATCCGTCAGCTATTGCAAACCAACTTTGCTTGCTGTACACACAAACCTTGATGCTATACAATTCTCCAAATAATTGTAGAAGTTTTTTCTTGTTAATTTT
>SJYX01008860.1:278215-294369 GCA_006410675.1 Oreotragus oreotragus
AAAAAAAAAAAAAAAAGTATCTATTTGTGCATTTAATAGTAGTCAAACTATGTTCACATTTGCAGACTTGAAAGCCATCAAGCACAATGAAAGGGTTACTGTCAAGATTTCTTTCCCAAGCAAATGCAAATATTTCCTTGCCTTTTCATTGTCCAGTTCAGTTCAGTCTCAGCCATGTCCAACTCATTGTGACCCCATGGACTGCAGAAAGCCAGGCCTCCTTGTCCATCATCAGCTACCAGAGTTTACTCAAACTGGTGTCCATTGAGTCAGTAATACCATCCAACCATCTCATACTCTGTCATCTCCTCCCACCTTCAATCTTTCCCAGGATCATGGTCTTTTCAAGTGAGTCAGCTCTTCCCATCAGGCGGCCAAAGTATTGGAGTTTCAGCTTTAGTAGCAGTCCTTCCAATGAACACACAGGATTGATTTCCTTTAGGATGGACTGATTGGATCTCCTTGCAGTCCAAGGAACTCTCAAGACTCTTCTCCAACACCACAGTTCAAAGCATCAATTCTTTGGCACTCCGCTTTCTATATAGTCCAACTCTTACATCCATATATGACTACTACTGGAAAAACCATAGCCTTGACTAGACAGACCTTTGTTGGCAAAGTAATGTCTCTGATTTTTAATATGCTATCTAGGTTGGTCATAACTTTTCATCCAAGGAGTAAACATCTTCTAATTTCATGGCTGCAATCACCATCTACAGTGATTTTGGAGCCCCCTAAAATAAAGTCAGCCACTGTTTCCACTGTTTCCCCATCTATTTGCCATGCAGTATGGGACCGGATGGCATGATTTTAGTTTTCTGAATGTTGAGCTTTAAATCAACTTTTTCACTTTCCTCTTTCACCTTCATCAAGAAGCTTTTAGTTCTTTCCTTTCTGCCATAAGGGTGGTGTCATCTGCATGACTGAGGTTACTGATATTTCTCCCGTCAATCTTGATTCCAGCTTTTGCTTCATCAAGCTCAGCGTTTCTCATGATGTACTCTGGATAACCAGGGTGACATAATACAGCCTTAATGTACTCCTTTCCCTATTTGGAACCAGTCTGTTGTTCCATGTCCAGTTTGAAATGTTGCTTCCTGACCTACATACAGATTTCTCAAGAAGCGGGTCATGTGGTCTGGTATTCCCATCTCTTTTGGAATTTTCCACAGTTTGTTGTGATTCAACACATTAAAAGGCTTTGGCATAGTCAATAAAGCAGAAACATATGTTTTTCTGGAACTCTCTTGCTTTTTCAATGATCCAGCAGATGTTGGCAATTTGATCTCTGGTTTCTGTGCCTTTTTCAAAACCAGCTTGAACATCTGGAAGTTCTTGGAACACATATTGTTGAAGCCTGGCTTGGATTATTTGAGCATTACTTTACTAGCATGTGAGATAAGTGCAAGTGTGCAGTAGTTTGAGCATTCTTTGGCATTGCCTTTCTTCGAGATTGGAGTGAAAACTGACCTTTTCCAGTCCTGTGGCCACTACTGAGTTTTCCAAATTTGCTGGCATGTTGAGTGTAGCACTTTCACAGCATCATCTTTCAGGACTGGGAAAAGCTCAACTGGAATTCCATCACCTCCCCTAGCTTTATTCATAGTGATGCTTATTAAGGTGCAATTGACTTCACATTCCAGGATTTCTCATTTTTGGTGAGTGATCACAGCTTCATGATTATCTGGGTCATGAAGCTCTTTTTTGTACAGTTCTTATGTGTATTCTTGCCACCTCTTCTTTATATCTTCTGCTTCTCTTAGGTCCATACCATTTCTGTCCTTTATTAAGCCCATCTTTGCATGAAAAGATATGCAAAGATGGTATCCTTAATTTGGTATCCTTAATTTGGTATCCTTAATTTTCTTGAAGAGATCTCTTGTCTTTTCCATTCTACTGTGTCTTTGCACCGATTACTGAAGAAGGTTTTCTTATCTCTCCTTGCTATTCTTTTGAACTCTGCATTAAAATGGCTATATCTTTCCTTTTCTCCTTTGATTTTTGCATCTCTTCTTTTCACAGCTTTTGTAAGGCCTCTTCAGGCAGCCATTTTGCTTCTTTGCATTTCTTTTTCTTGGGGATGGTTTTGATCTCTGTCTCATGTACAATGTCATGAACCTCCATCCATAGTTCATTAGACACTCTGTCTATCAGATCTAGTCCCTTAAATTTATTTCTCACTCTCATGGTATAATCATAAAGGATTAGATTTAGATCATACCTGAATGGTCTAGTGGTTTTCCCTACTTTCTTAATTTTAAGTCTGAATTTGGCAATAAGAAGTTCATGATCTGAGCCACAGTCAGCTCCAGGTCTTGCTTTTGCTGGTTAAGAGAGCATATCCATTTTTGGCTTCAAAGAGTATAATCAATCTGATTTTAGTGTTGACCATCTGTTGATGTCCATGTGTAGAGTTTTTCTCTTGTGTTGTTGGAAGAGGGGGGTTCTTAAGATCAGTGCATTCTCTTGGCAAAACTCTATTAGCCTTTGCCCTGCTTCATTCTGTCCTCCAAGGACAAATTTCCCTGTTACTCCAGGTGTTTCTTGATTTCTTGCTTTTGCATTCCAGTCTCCTGTAATGAAAAGGACATCTTTTTTGAGTGTTAGTTCTTGAAGGTTTTATAGGTCTTCATAGAACTGTTCAACTTCAGCTTCTTCAAAGTTACTGGTTGGGGCATAGGCTTGGATTGC
Organism: Oreotragus oreotragus; assembly: GCA_006410675.1. Lineage (NCBI taxonomy): Eukaryota > Metazoa > Chordata > Mammalia > Artiodactyla > Bovidae > Oreotragus > Oreotragus oreotragus. The sequence goes on from SJYX01008860.1 coordinate 280,907, forward strand.
TGTGATATTGAATGGTTTGTGTTGGAAATGAACAGAGATCATTCTGTCATTTTTGAGATTGCAGGAAAGTGCTGCATTTTGGATTCTTTTGTTTACTATGATGGCTACTCCATATCTTCTAAGAGATTCTTGCCCACAGTGTTATATATATGGTCATCTGAGTTGAATTCATCCATTCCACTCCATTTTCACTAATTCCTAGAATGTCAATGTTCACTCTTGCCATCTCCTTTTTGATCACTTCCAATTTGCCTTGACTCATGGATATAACATTCCTGGTTCCTATGCAATATTGCTCTTTACAGCATCAGACTTTACTTCCATCACCAGTCACATCCACAACTGATGTTTTTTCTTTGGTTCTGTCTCTTCATTCTCTCTGGAACTATTTCTCTACTGATCTCCTGTAGCATATTGGGCACCTACCGACCTGGGGAGTTCATCTTTCAGTGTCCTATCTTTTTACCTTTTCGTACTCTTCATGGGATTCTCAATGCAAGAATACTGAAGTGGTTTGCCATTCCCTTCTCCAATGGACTACATTTTATCAGAACTCTCTACCATGGCCATTCTGTCTTGCGTGGCCTTACACAGCATGGCTCATAGTTTCACTGAGTTATACAAGACTATGGTCCACGTGATTAGATTGGTTAGTTTTCTATGATTTTGTTTTCAGTCTGTCTGCCCTCTGATGGAGAAGGATAAGAGGCTTATGGGAGCTTTCTGATGGGAGAGAGACTGAGGGGGAAATTGGGTCTTGTTCTGATGGACAGGCCCATGCTCAGTAAATCTTTAATCCAATTTTCATTGTCAATGCATAAATTAATGGCATGTGTGCTAAGATGCTTCAGTCACGTCTGACTCTTTGTGACGCTATCTGTGTAGTGTAGCCAGTCAGGCTAACTGTCCATGGAGATTCTCCAGGTAAGAATACTTGAATGGGTTGGCATGCCCTTCTCCAGGGAATCATCCCAACCCAGGGATCCAACTCTCATTTCTGATATCTCCTGAATTACAGGTAGGTTCTTTACCACCAGTGCCACGTGGGATGCCCAATCAGTGGCATAGTATAACTCAATAATGCATTATGCACAGTAGATGAGGGGACTCTGTTGGTGCCATCTTGAAGGTGTCATCATTGAATAATGTGGTACTGACACTTAAATATTGAATAATGTCAGAAGTTGAGTAAGTTTTTTGTCATGTTGAACACTGGACTCTTGCCTAAGAAATTGTTCTGTGATTCTGGTCATGTTATATTCCTCTGGAACTTCAACTCCATGCAATGAAGGTGGGTTTGGATGTTGATGTCTTTTCTGAATTGTATTTACCTCTTCAATGACTTTCTTTCTGGTACTGTTAACAGGACCTCTTTATCACAAACATTGTGAAAAGTTTATAAATGTACCTCTGATGGTGTTGCATTTGGCCTTTTTCTGTATGTCATTTTGACTTATTCAGGATTTTCCTTACTTTCCCTTCAACACCAATATTGAAGGGGAAGTAAGGGAAGGAAAGGAAGGAAGGAAGGAAAATTGATATTTACCAGCCTTATCCTGAATGATTGCAATACTATCCAAACTCTGACTAGTTATGCATCGGGCATTGAAGATTTTCCTCTCATCAGAGCATCAATACCTTTCACACCTATCTCAAAATGGTAACCAAAACCATTATAATTTAGCACTGGCATTTTTGCCTCCATGATTACAGTATTTCTACTGCATTTCACTGAATATTTTCAGAAAGATGTCCTATTTCTTTTTCTTTTATAGTTGACTGGCCTATGGTCACTGATTTCCTGGTAGGGGAAATCTTACTAATACCTTATGATTTAGAAACCTGGTTCAATATGACTGGATCAAGCACTGGGTTGGTAATACCAGCCAAGAGTGTGGTGGTCCATGCTCATTGACAGGGAAGTGTGGAAGTCACACCCACTAAAACGCTCCCAAATAGTGGCAAACACTTCATGCAATATACAACAAATATACCTTTACAGGACATTGATTCAAGGAAGACATCACCATTAACCCTGGATGATGGGATAGTTGTGGGGGGTTGATTAGATGCAAAACACCCCCTCAAATGGGAGATTTTACACCCAACCACTATGTGGTAAGAGAGTCACACCCATCTCATCCTCCTAAACAAGCAATACACTCTGTAAATTGTTTATGGCAGCCCATTTGCAGGCCCATATGCAGGCCATTTTACCTTGCACTTGACCTAGCTCTTCTTTTCAAATTCTACCCTTGTTGATACCAGCCACATCCAATCAAATGTCCAAGGAAATATTAATGCACCAAACATCACAAAATCTCATCCTTGACTTATTCTCTGTGCATTTCTCTATCTTAGGCCTATTTCTTGCATGCATAATTAACATAAATCCCACTCTTCTGCAAGGTTTAAATCCTGATGCAACCACCTAACCCAATATGCCATTATTAGCTAGACTGCAAAGGCAAGAGAGTTGCTATTGGCAATAGAACTACAAAATGGTTATTGGACCAATAAAACATGGTATTATTTTTTAAAATTTTCAACCCCATAAACCAAAAGTATAAGCAACTGTTATGGACTATTCAATTCCAGGAACATTTTCTAAGTGTGGAGGTTTTTTTACAGGAGCAAATATCAAGGACCATTTGTCATGACCAAATGTGCTCACAGATTTTTTTAAATAAAATCACATTTTAAACCTTTTAGTGTATACTAAAATATCTCAATGGACATTTTATGCAGAGCCAAATATCTAGTAATCAATTAACTGATTAAATAGAAGTTTCAATGTGTTAAAAATGTCTCCAAACGCTACACCAATATGAATGAATTAATACAGATCATCATGCAGAACAATGCTTTCTAGTTGAAATTCTGGAATTTCATTTCATCTGAAACAAAGCTTCAGAGTAAAATGTCACTTTATTATAAAAATATGAGGACTGATACTTCATTATTGAAAAATTGATTAAAGAATATACAGTGAGCTGTTAAAGTTGCTTCCATTTTTACCCTGGCAAATCACCTAATTCTGCTCTAGTTATAATGTTAGACTACTTCACTGTACCCTGACTGCAATACTCTCAATCCTTCCAGTGCCATTTGATTCATACTTCAGTACTGTAGAAATATCAGTTAGCATATGATATAGTTGGAATTAGGTTTAGAATTAGTTACCTTTCCTCAATCATCTGTCACCTCCTTCTCTCTTTATTCGAGTAAATTATCTTTCTATACAAATTCCTTAACTACTGAGGAACTTTCATGATTACCTCAGCCTTCACTGAACCCTTGCTCTAAACTACTTAGGTTATATGATTTAGCTTTAAATCAAATTACATGTAATTGTTCATTACTATTTTACAATGTATAAGATTCAATACTGATTCATTATATGCCTTACAGATGGAAAAATGTGGCTAGTATTAGATATATTAGTTATTTTTCTAACTATTTTTCACTCTTTCTTGAAGATAAATGTCATGCCTTTCCATTTTTTCACTGTTTTGGGGCCAGATTAAATGGATAGATGCAAAATGAATGCTATTTAATTAGTGCTATTTGCAATTAACCCTCGGTTGCATTAGCCATGCTAAATCAGAGAAGTCATGAACTAGGGGAACAATCCACTTTATTTTTATAATTAGTTTTGCTAAAAGTTTCCTTTGTTGTTTATAAATTTCAGAGCAAATAGGTAATTTATCTTGTTAAGTCTGCCTCATAAAGGAAGGGAGAGCTTCTTGGAGTCCCTATTGAATCTTCAGTACTACCTAACAGGAAGCATTACTTTCACTCTTGATGCCTGAAATTTTCACATCTATGCTTCTGTTCTGTCTCATACGACTTCTTGAAATAGAAAAGATAATTAAGGGCTTAGGTGTCATATATCTTTCCTGAAAGTGGAAACTGAAAAATGAATCTCTGAATTATTTTTCTTTTTCAGATCTGCTTGACTTTCTAGTATCTGCAGAAAAAGATTATTTTTGCTTATATAATGAAGTATCATTTTCTAAGTATCATCTAAAAAGAAAGGAGGATGAAGATGAGGAGCAAATTGATCTTCAGGAAGTGTTAATTAGGGTACAGACAAAAATATTCATAGCAAGACTGTCCGTATTAGCCACACTAGGAACTACTCAAATGGTCATCAAAAGTAAAATAAAAATTCACCCAATACAATATAGCACAACATACACAATGCACATGAATTGAACAAGCATTGCTGAACAAAGGAAACCAGCAACAAAGCATATTGCATGATATACTGTCTAAAAACCACACTGGTTTACCCCGGGGTATGTACTACCTACAAAGGAGTATAAGAATATTCTAGAACCCTCCTTAGGTTCTATTTCTAGATCTGGTTTTCAGTTACATGGATGTGTAAAATCTCTTATAAATGTCTATTGGGCTGGATCCTTAGGATATGTCTTATTTTCTGTATGTATTTTGTTCCTCAGTAAAAAAAAAAAAAAAAAGTTTAAAAAGAGGAAATAAGTATATTAAAATAGAAAATGGAAAGTATAGCAAGGTGCCCTTTCTCCAAATGCAAGTGGATAATTTTTTGTGGAAAAAATGTGAATGAAATCTATGAAGTTTCCTTTTACATATTTAATTTACTAACAACTTGTTATGTAAAGGGAAACATGGTAGATAGCAAATTGATATCAGTTATCAATTGCTTAATCCACATCAAAGAAAAGAATAGTATAGAGTTAGGCCTTCATGGGAAAAACACTAACATATACAAACAGACTTTATATTATGTGCAATTCCTAACTTTGATAATTCTATAGAAAAATTGTTGAGTAATGAACAAAATGTGTGCAAATAGACAGTATGTGGTTAGGCCTTGAGAAATGGGTAGGATATTTTTAATTCAAAATTTTAACTTAATTAAAAATTAATTTGTATTTTGAATTTAAGAAATTGTCTCAATAATGTTATTGAGATAATAACAGTTTCACATGCTGTTTTACATGAAATTATATGGAGAGGTCCTGTACCCTTTGCAAATTTACAAAGTGGTAATATTTGATAAAACTATGGAATAGTATTATGAAACATCGGCATTAATACAATCTACTTACTCAGATTTTCAAGACTTATGTAGTTTTGTGTGTGTGTGAAAATTTTTTTTGCAATTTTATCACTAATATTGGTTGGGGTGTGTGTGTGTGTGTGTGTGTGTGTGTGTGTGTGTGTGTGTGCACTCAGTCACTCAGTTGTGTCCAACTTTTTGAGATGTCATAGACTGTAGGCTGCCCAGCCCCTTTGTCCATGGAGCTTTCCAGGGAAGAATACTGGTGTATCCACCACCAAAGTCAAGGTGCTGAGCAGCACAAGCATCACAAGTTCTCCTTTTTGCTTTTTCAAAACCAAAATGCAACTCATCTCCTTCTCTTTACCCCGACCTTTCCCACATGTTCCCAACCCCTGGCAACCACTGATTTGTCTTCCATTTCAAAAATTCTGCCACATCAAAAATGGTACATAGATGGAATTGTATACTATGTAACATTTTGACTTTTTTCACTTCATATAACTGGCTGACGATTCATCCAAGTCATTGCATATATCAATAGTTTCCTTTTCATGACTGTGTAGCAGTCAATGATGTGGATGGGCCACAGTTTGTTTAACCATTCATCTATTGAAGGACATATGGCTGGTTTCAGTTTTTGATCGCTACAAGTCAAGCTGCTATGAACATTCATATGCATATGTCTGGTTCAAGGAAACGAAATGCAGGAGTTATATATGGAAATAAGATTAGGGTCATTAGGGTTGTGGCTTAAAAAAGGAAGACTTTAAAACACAGGTGAAGGTATTTAAACCTGCTACTGTAGCAAATAAATGGTCACTATCGGTTCCCTGGTGGCTCAGAGGTTAAAGCGTCTGCCTGCAATGCAGGAGACCTGGGTTCTATCCCTGGGTCAGGAAGATCCCCTGGAGAAGGAAATGGCAACCCACTCCAGTATTCTTGCCTGGATAATCCCATGGACGGAGGAGCCTGGAGGGCTACAGTCCACAGAGTCACAAAAAGTCGGACACGACTGAGCGACTTCACTTCACTTTAAAACACAGGTGAAGGTATTTAAACCTGCTACTGTAGCAAATAAATGGTCACTATCGGTTCTTTAGCTGATAAGAATCCTGATGTGATAACCCTGGTGATAATACTGAAGAGAAACTAGATGCCATTGTTCTCAACCTGAATATTAAACTCACATGAAGAACTTCAGAAAAACCCAGTGTCTGGGATGCCCCATAAACCAATTAAATCAAATGTTCTTGGACTGGAACTCAGGTATCCATATTTTTCAAAATTTCCCTGGCTGAACCAAGCTGGGGCACTCCTGGACTAAAGGCAGGTGACACAGTCGTGGGGTTGCCCCTGTAATCCAGGGGTGAAATGAAAAAGAGGGTTTTTTTTTTGTTGTTGTTGTTCAGTCACTCAGTTGTGTCCAACTCTTTGTGACCCCATGGACATCAGCACACTGGGCATCCCTGTCCTTCACCATCTCCTGGAGCTTGCTCAGACTTATGCCCCTCAAGCCCATGATGCCATCCAATCATCTCATCCTCTGTTATCCCCTTCTCCTCTTGCCCTCAATCTTTCCCAGCATCATGGTCTTTACAAATGAATCAGTTCTTCACATCATGTGGTCAAAGTATTGGAGTTTGAGCTTCATCATCAGTTGTTCCAATAAGTGTTCAGGATTGATTTCCTTAGGATTGACTGGTTTGATCTCCTTGCAGTCCAAGGGATTCTCAAGAGTCTTCTCCAGCACCACAGTTCAAAAACATCAGTTCTTTGGCTCTCAGCCTTTTGTATAGTCCAACTCTTACCTCCATACAGGACTACTGGAAAAACCATAGCTTTGACTAGACAGAACTTTGTCAGCAAAGTAATGTTTCTGCCTTTTAATATGCTGCCTAGGTTTGCCATAGCTTTTCTTTCAAGGAACAAGCGTCTTTTAATTTCATGACTGCAGTCACCATCTGCAGTGATTTTGGAGCCCAAGAAAATAAAGTCTGTCACTGTTTCCATTGTTTTTCCATCTATTTGCTATGAAGTGGTGGGACCAGATGCCATGAATTTCATTTTTTGAATGTTGAGTTAAAGCCACCTTTTTCACTCTCCTCTTTCACCTTCATCAAGAAACTCTTTAGTTTCTCTTTTTTTTTTTCTACCATGAAACTGGTGTCATCTGCATATCTGAGGTTACTGGTATTTCTCCCAGCAATCTTGAATACAAAAGCAGAGACATTTCTTGGCTGACAAAGTTCTGTCTGGTCAAAGCTTTAGGGCTTCCCTGATAGTTCAGTTGGTAAAGAATCCACCTGCAATGCATGAGACCCTGGCTCAATTCTTGGGTCAGGAAGACCCACTGGAGAAGGGATAGTCTACACACTTTAGTATCCTTGGGCTTCCCTTTTGGCTCAGCTGGTAAAGAATCTGCCTCAATGTGGGAGACCAGGGTTAGATCCCTGGGTTAGGAATATCCCCTGGAGAAGGAAATGACTACTCACTCCAGTATTCTGGCCTGGAGAATTCCATGGACTGAGTTTATTTTCCACGGTGACTGAGTTTGATGCTACTGAGTTACTTTCCTTGTCACCTTAGGCAAACTTGATGGTTAATGGGATCACAAATAAGATATATAGTCAGTTATGGAGTTCTAAACTAACTTGGATCCATAGTCCATGGGGTCGCAATGAGTCGGACATGATTGAGAGACTTTCAATCAATCATTCTTCATTCCAGTTTGTGCTTCATCTAGCCCAGCATTTCACATGATGTACTTTGCAAATAAGTTAAATAAGCAGGGTGACAATATACTGACTTGACATACTCCTTTCCTAATTTGAACCAGTCTGTTCCATGTCTAACTGTTGCTTCTTGACCTGTATAATACTTTTCTCAGCAGGCAGATATCTTTTATTCCCAACTCTTCAAGAATTTTCCACAGTGTTAAAGGCTTTAGCATAGTCAAAGAAGCAGATGTTTTTCTGGAATTCTCTTGCTTTTTCTGTGATCCAAGAAGTGTTGGCAATATGATCTCTGGAGTTTAGTCACAGAGAATAAGACAAGTTAGAATATTTGAAGGGAGAAATGTCAGTATTCAATGACAAAGAAGATGTGGGAAAGAAGGTGAATAATTTCTAGACTAAATTGTGAATTTGCAGAGTATTTATAGGGAAGTGATTGGAAAGTCTTTGGTGGTGATAATTTATTTGATTCAATGGTAATATGCTCAGGTAGAGATTTATTAGAGGCAACAAGAAATTTTCATATACAATAATATTCATCAAGTACCCCCATAGAAGTCAAAGTTTTATTTTAAAATTAAAAACAGAATTTTAACCATCTTACCAGACACTGATGTTTTGTTAAATGTGTCCCTTCACAATATGCTGAGTTGATAACAGTATTCGTCCTCTGCAATGAATGAGTTTCAAACTTGGATACTTGCTGCCATAAATTGAAATTAAATCACATGTTCATAACATACAAAATTAGTTATAGCTCTGCTATGGGTCTGACAATCAGGTATCCAAAACTTGGCAAGAACCAAGAAGGGCCAAGTGGCTTTTATAATGTATTTTTAAATAAAAGTCATAAAGAAAACTCCATTTCATTAAGTGCTTGAAGAGAGCTTCTTGAAAATGTACTCAGTTACAAAAGCCTGGTTCCCAAGTGAGTCCTGTCACTCCACAGTAGGTGAGTTTATTTTCCATGGTGACTGAGTTTGATGCTATTGAGTTGCTTTCCTTGTCACCGTAGGCAAACTTGATGGTTAATGGGATCACAAATAGGATATATAGTCAGTTATGGAGTTCTAAAGTAACTTGGATTAGCTATGACTAAAATCAATTACCACAGTCCACTGGTCCGCAGAAATCAGGGGGTACTCTCATTTCTGTTCCTAGTGAACAGCTGTACTCAGTCCCCAAGAGGAGAGAAATATTACCAGCAAAATTGATGCTAATTAGCACCCATGTTGGCAGTCAGAATAGAAACACAGAGAACAAAATTTGCAAAATGTGACTGGTTAAGAGCAGTAAAATTTATATCACTAAAATTAGCTAAGTATAATAAATGACTTTTCAGTGATTTTCCACAATCTCATATTCTATGTTAGTCAATATATTTAAGGACAATTTTGTGACTGATATGATATAGGTTTTATATCATTATTTATCAAACTATTTTTACTTTTAAATACCTAATATCAGCAAACTTTTATGCAATCACCAAAGGCTACTTGCTTACTGTATCTTCATTTGCTATGACAAACACTCTCTAGCAGATTCGTGTTGGCAGGCTTTAGCCAGTCAACAAAGATTGGTCCTTTGCTCTGCATCATAGATGGTCATTCTATTGGTTGTTCCTTAAATACATTTAGATATTCATTTATTTTGTTTAATATTTTGAATGTAAAAATACAATAGGAGCAACATAGTTTTTCATTTATTTACAACTTAATGTGAGTGAATTTTAGATCATTACCTGAGTGGATGTTGAGAGGAGAAAGTTTAGAAGAATATAAGACAAAAAAAGGTTCAAAAATTAGGAAAAGTTGTAAGAAGACATTTTCATGCTTACTGTATAATTTAGATATACCCTGAATTTAATTCAGTTCAGTCAGTCAGTCATGTCCGACTCTTTGCAACCCCATGAATTATAGCATGCCAGGCCTCCCTGCCCATCACCAACACCTGGGGTTCACTCAAACTCACGTCCATCGAGTCAGTGATGCCATCCAGCCATCTCATCCTCTGTTGTCCCCTTCTCCTCCTGCCCCTAATCCCTCCCAGCATCAGAGTCTTTCCCAATAACTCAGTTCTTCGCATGAGAAGGCCAAAGTACTGGAGTTTCAGCTTTAGCATCATTCCTTCCAAAGAAATCCCAGGGTTGATCTCTTTCAGAATGGACTGATTAGAACTCTTTGCAGTCCAAGGGACTCTCAAGAGTCTTCTCCAACACCACAGTTCAAAAGCATCAATTCTTCAGCACTCAGCTTTCTTCACTGTCCAACTCTCACATCCATACATGACTACTGGAAAAAACATAGCCTTGACCAGACGGACCTTTGTTGGCAAAGTAATGTCTCTGCTTTTGAATATGCTATCTAGGTTGGTCATAACTTTTCTTCCAAGGAGTAAGCATCTTCTAATTTCATGGCTGCAATCATCATCTGCAGTGATTTTGGAGCTCCAAAAAATAAAGTCTGACACTGTTTCCACTGTTTCCCCATCTATTTCCCATGAAGTGATGGGACCAGATGCCATGATCTTCGTTTTCTGAATGTTGAGCTTTAAAGCCAACTGTTTTCACTCTCCTCTTTCACTTTCATCAAGAGGCTTTTTAGCTCCTCCTCACTTTCTGCCATAAAGGTGGTGTCATCTGCATATCTGAGGTTATTGCTATTTCTCCCAGCAATCTTGATTTCAGCTTGTGCTTCTTCCAAACTAGAGTTTCTCATGATGTACTCTGCATATAAGCAGGGTGACAGTATACAGCCTTGACATACAACTTTTCCTATTAGAAACCAGTCTGTTGTTCCATGTCCAGTTCTAACTGTTGCTTCCTGACCTGCATAGAGGTTTCTCAAGAGGCAGGTCAGGTGGTCTGGTATTCCCATCTCTTTCAGAATTTTCCACAGTTTATTGTGATCCACACGGTCAAAGTCTTTGACATAGTCAATAAAGCAGAAATAGATGTTTTTCTGGAATTCTCTTGCTTTTTCAACAATCCAGCAGATGTTGGCAATTTGGTCTCTGGTTCCTCTGCTTTTTCTAAAACCAGCTTGAACATCTGGAAGTTCACAGTTCATGTATTGCTGAAGCCTGGCTTGGATAATTTTGAGCATTACTCTACTAGCATGTGAGATGAGTGCAATTGTGCAATAGTTTGAGCATTCTTTGGCATTGCCTTTCTTTGGGATTGGAATGAAAACTGACCTTTTCAAGTCCTGTGGCCACTGATGAGTTTTCCAAATTTGCTACTTATTGAGTATGGCACTTTCACAGCATCATCTTTCAGGATTTGAAATAGGTCTACTGGAATTCCATCACCTCCACTAGCTTTGTTCATAGTGATGCTTTCTAAGGCCCATTTGATTTCACATTCCAGGATGCCTGGCTCTAGGTGAGTGATCACACCATCGTGATTATCTGGGTCATGAAGTTCTTTTTTTGTAAAGTTTTTCTGTGTATTCTTGCTATCTCTTCTTAATATCTTCTGCTTCTGTTAGGTCCATACCATATCTGTCCTTTATTGAGCCCATCTTTGCATGAAATATTCCCTTGGTATCTCTAATTTCCTTGAAGAGATCTCTAATCCTTCCCATTCTGTTGTTTTCCTCTATTTCTCCATTCTGTTGTTTTCCTCTATTTCTTTGCACTGATAGCTCAGGAAGGCTTTCTTATCTCTCCATGCTATTCTTTGGAACTCTGCATTCAGACACTTATATCTTTCCTTTTCTCCTTTGCTTTTCACTTGTCTTCTTTTTATAGCTATTTGTAAGGCCTCCCCAGACAGCCATTTTGCTTTTTTTTGGTACAGTTTAGCTTTTTTTGGTACAGCTATTTGTAAGGCCTCCCCAGACAGCCATTTTGCTTTTTTTTTCCTACAGTTTAGCTTCTTCAATTTATAACTGACATAATAGGAATGATATGTATAAATTCAATTAAATATTTATATTATCACTTTTCTTTGAAGATGGGTCAATGGAGTAGTACTGGGTTAGGTACTCACTGTGACAGCCAGCATTTTGGGGGAACCATTGATTGTATTGATGTCCTTTGTTGACAAACCTGTGCTTCCTTATTAAACTGTGGTGTAAAGTGTGAGAGGTTGGAAGGGATTAAGAAGTAGTTTAAACTGGTTGACTAAACTTTTATGGTAACTCTACTAGCACACATTGAAACACAATTTTTATACACAAGACAATATTCTTACTTATATTCTGGTCAGCCGGATCCTAAGTAATTCTCTTTTCTCTCCAAGAATGAGCTCTGTGTTCTTCATACACATTCCTAATACTTATGCAGTAACACAAAAATAAAAACAAAAATAATCTGTTTCTAAGGCAATGGCACCCCACCCCAGTACTCTTGCCTGGAAAATCCAATGGACGGAGTAGCCTGGTGGGCTGCAGTCCATGGGGTCACTAACAGTCAGACAGACTGAGCGACTTCACTTTCATTTTTCTCTTTCATGCATTGGAGAAGGAAATGGCAACCCACTCCAGTATTCTTACCTGGAGAATCCAAGGGATGGGGGAGCCTGGTGGGCTGCCGTCTATGGGGTCACACAGAGTCGGACACGACTGAAGTGACTTCGTAGTAGTAGCAATAATATTACATCCATAATAGAAGAATGTGGCAATACTTATATAATTGCAGAAGACTTCAGAGTTTATAAGTTTTCATAAACATCTTGTGATACAATCAAAACAGATATCATCATCTTGAAACTAAATGAACTGGACAAATTTGGATGTCTGGCTGAAGTATAGGCTTAGAATCAGAACACTGGCTGTCTGACTATAAAGGGTGACCAAGGTCTGCTGCTTCTTTTGCATCTGAGTTTCATAAGTACCTATAGATATGCAAATTCCAGTATAGTACCATCATATGACCAATAAACATAGGCAAATTTAATTTGGCTCTTGGTGTAAACTAATAAACAAGTGTATAAATAAATAAGCGAAGAAGCAAAGAGCAGTAACAATATATGCAGTGGATGGCATTCTGACTTACTCTATTTAACGAGCTTGTGTACAAATAAATATAATAGAGATGAACTGCTCTTTTCTTCAGTTCAGTTCATTTAAGTCACTCAGTTGTGTCCGACTCTTTGCAATTCCATGAATTGTAGCATGCCAGGCCTCCCTGTCCATCACCAACTCCAGGAGTTCACTCAGACTCACATCCATCGAGTCCGTGATGCCATCCAGACATCACATCCACTGTCATCCCCTTCTTCTCCTGCCCCCAATCCCTCCCAGCATCAGAGTCTTTTCCAATGAGTCAACTCTTCGCATGAGGTGGCCAAAGTACTGGAGTTTCAGCTTTAGCATCATTCCTTCCAAAGAACACCCAGGACTGATCTCCTTCAGAATGGACTGGTTGGATCTCCTTGCAGTCCAAGGGACTCTCAAGAGTCTTCTCCAACACCACAGTTCAAAAGCATTAATTCTTCAGCACTCAGCTTTCTTCACAGTCCAACTCTCACATTCATACATGACCACAGGAAAAACCATAGCCTTGACTAGATGGACTTTTGTTGGCAAAGAAATGCCTCTACTTTTGAATATTCTATCTAGGTTAATCATAACTTTCCTTCCAAGGAGTAAGCGTCTTTTAATCTCATGGCTGCAGTCACCATCTGCAGTGATTTTGCAGCCCCAAAAAATAAAGTCTGACACTGTTTCCACTGTTTC
>SJYX01008861.1:0-58536 GCA_006410675.1 Oreotragus oreotragus
CGCACGGGGCCCGTCTGCGATTGGCCGCCTGTCGCTACACCTCATCACGGGGACTGGGCGGCGATCGGCTCAGACCGCGCGGGTCAGAGCTGGCGCGGAGCCGGGTGCGCAGGTGAGCAGGCCCGCCGCGCCGCTGTGTGCTGCGCACAGGTGGGTGCGCGCAGGGGGCGGGTGGACAGATCCGGGGGCGCGCGCAGGCCGGGGGTGGGTGCTCCGCGTAGGAGCAGACGCGTGGGCAGGGAGCGCGTGCGTGCGGGCGGGCGAGCAAAGTCTGGAGGTCTGGGGGCCCGGGTTGGCCACCCGAAGACTGCTGGGTGGATGCTGGGTGGACTGCTCTGGGGATGCTGGTCCCCCGGCGGTGGTCGGGAGCTCCCTGAGCGGGCCGAGACGGGGCGGAGCCAGGTGAGTGCCTCTTGGGCCGGGGGGCGCTTCCTTCTTCAGGTGCCCCCCGCGAGGGGATGCAGTTTTATGCTGAGGAAACATGGGCCTGCTCACTGAGAAGGGGGGAGCCCGGAGCAGCGGACTCTGAATTGCTTCTAGGGATAGACTAATTGCAGGGGGGCTGGGGGGTAGAGGTCGGGGCCCCGGCCGGCAGTGCAGGAAGTTGCTCACAAAAGACCAATCGCGCCCTCCTTCTCTTCCAGCGTTCCCCACTAACTTAACTGTTGGAGTAGTATTGCCTCTTTCTTGGACATTTTATAATTTTATGGAAAAGGTTTTTAGGGGTAGGAATTGGTCTGGTGAGATTTCAGACAAGAAGAGAAAGGAGGAAGGAAAACTGCAAATGAGGAGATCAAAAGTGGTGTTTCCTGAAAGTCCAGCGCTGTGCTGGGTGCTCTGACCTAAATTCTCAAAACACTGCGTTCTAGACAGCGCCCCATCTTACAGATGAGAAGACTGAGGCTCCCCAGAGGTGCAGTGACATGTGGAGAGTCGTGTACTTAGTGACATAGCCAGGGTTCAAACCCAGAGATACTGGCCACAGATCGGTTTGGAGAGAGGAGTGCTCAGGGCAATGCCTGCATTTACTGGGGTGGGGGGCAGGTGAACAATCCCAGGTGCCTTGAAGGCCCCCAGGAAGACTGGCAGGAACAGGCCTGAGGGGATGGAGTTACCCCACCTGCAGCACACTCTCCACTGAAAAAACAGGATGGTTTCCCAGGCGAAAACCCAGAAACAAACATGCAGTTACTTCTTACAATAATCTTCATAAAAATCCTTCTGTATACGTACTGCTTAAAAAAAGGTATGGATTAATGTTGCAGATTAAGAAAGTAGATCAAGACTAAGATTGGAAAAAGCCAAGAAGTGAAGTTGCAAAAGAATTTGGAGGTAAACTAATTTGGGGGGAAAAAAGGAGGGAGGGTGGGGGAGTATCTAGTGACAAGTAGCTTGGTGACAATCTGGAGAATAAACAGCCGAGTTCAGGGGCTCCTGGGGCTGGACGGAGGGGACTTGCACTTTTTTAAGAAGCAACTTTCTCTGTTTCCGGCTCTGCTGGGTCTCTGCGGCTTTGAGGGCTGTCTCTGGTGCCCACGAGCGGGCGCTGCCCCCTGGCCGCAGTGGGCAGTCGTCTCGTCGCGGCAGCTTCTCGTGTTGTGGAGCACGGGCTCGAGGCTGCTTGGGCTCAGCGGATGCGCACCATCAGCATCCAGACACAGGCTTAGTTGCTCCCAGGCATGCGGGATCGTCCTGGGTCAGGGACTGAACCCGCATCTCCTGCCAAGGCTGGCAGACTTTTTGTTTTTACCACTGAGCCAGCAGGGAAGCCCCTGGACTTGGACGTTTGACTTCTAAACGTGATTGTGTTTTAGGGAGCATGTATGTTGCTAACTTTTGAAAACCAGAAACCCTTGCGTCTGCAGTCAAAGCTGCAGTTTACCCTTTAGAATTAGAGAGTTAGAATTAGGACTTGGTGTTTCTGGAATTTCCTTCCAGGGCTCTTGCTTATTTTTGGAGGCCCCAGAAGGGCCCCAGGCATGGGTTGCTCTGCCCCAGCCAGGACCTCAACCCTCTCCATGGCAGCCAGGCCAGAGCTCTCCAGGGCCAAGCCCTGGGACGAGCCGAGAGCCATCTCTGCATTTGGCAACAGAGGCTCGTGAATTGCATGTGCAGGTGAGAGGATGACCACCCCACCCAAAGTGGGTGGGAGGATGTAAAAAAGCTGCAGGTAAACTCAAGTATCGCTCTGCACATCACCACCCCCTGCCTTGATTACCAATGACCTCCCTGCCCCTGGAGAGAGCCACAAATGTTCCCAGAACTGTGGATTTAAGGACTCCCAAGAGCTATTTCAACAGCTCCTTTTATTGTTGTTAAATTATTTTATAATACATGTCTACTAGAAAAATTAGGAAAAGGGGCTGGGGGAACCCAAGTGGAAGGCCCATACTGTTGAGGATTTTGGTGTATGGCTTAAAAAAAATTATTTAATTTGCCTGCAGCATTGGGGCAGGTGGGATCTAGCTCCCTGACGGGGGGTGGGACCTGGGCCCCCTGCTTTGGGAGTACAGAGTCTTAGCCATGGGTCAGAGTGACCTTTTGAATAGCTTTTTAGTGATAGACTGTCTTCCAGCTTGCTCTTGTGCTGGTACATACCAGGGAACCTTCTTCCATGTTAACCTCATGCTCTGTAATAGCTGCTGAGGATTCCACTGTACCAGGGCATCATTGTTTTTCTCATCTCCTATTGATAGTCATTTTGTCAGCTCCAATATGTTGCAAGTACTCTAGAATGGAAGTGCTTGCATCTGCCTTTTCACACAGCCATCTGCTTATGTCCCAGGATAAATTCCGACAGGTAGCAACTGAGCCAACCCGGAGGTCTGTCCGGCCTCTGGAACTGTCCTCCAGTTGAAGAGCAGCTGCCCAGCCCTCACTGGGCCTGAATTCTGTCATTCCTTTAAGTACCAGTTAGGGTACGTCTGTCCTTTTATGTGTCTCCTACTCCGTAGACAGACACATTTCTAAACCGGAACCTCTGCTGTTCCAGTAACGCTCCAGCTGCTTCTCCGTGTACGTTAGGATGGTACCTAGCCCAGCACTCACAGAGATTGACTGTTATCATCACTGCTCTGAATTTTTTATTTTATTGTTATTTTTGTTTGGGCTGTGCTGGGTCTTCGTTCTCGACTTGTGCCAAGCGGGGGTGCGCTTTGCTGTGGTGCGTGAGCTTCTCGTGTGGGGGGCTCCTCATCGCGGAGCGTGGCTTCAGCGGTGGTGGTGCAGGGCCTGTGTTCCTCTGTGCCACGTGGGCTCCTCTGGGACCAGGACGCAAACCGGTGTCCCCTGCGTTGCGAGGCAAACTCTTAGCCCCTGGACCTCCAGGGCAGCCCACTCCTCTGAATTGCACTCCTCAGCCTCCCAAGTGTGTCACAGGAGGTGGCGTACCCGCAGACCCAGCTCCATCCCCGTAGCTCTGTGCTAGCCACTTTCTCCACTTTCCTTGCCTCAGCTTCCCCATCTGTAAAACTGGGCCCGATGACGGCAGTCTCCAGGGTGGGCTCGGAATTCTGGGGGTTCGCAGGTGCTGGCAGCTTGCTAGCTGCTCTGTGGCCCCCGTGACTGCCTGTGTCACCAGGGGCGTATCTGGTGCTGCCCTCATGCCTTGCGGCGCCCCCATCAAGAATCAGAGCGGCTTCCCCTCCCCTGGAAACGTGGGCTTCTGACTCAGTGTAGCCAGCAGAACCCTCTGGGAATGATGTCACATGCCTTCCCAGGAAGAAGAGGCACCTTGGGCACCTCCTCCCTCTACCCTGTGGCCTCCATGCTGGGAGGAAACCCAGGCTCACTCACACCATCATGTCCCAGGCCGGAGCTAGCTTAGCCAGTCTCCCCAGGTCCCCGACCCACAGGAACACTGAAAGAGGGCAAATGATGGTTTGGTTTGGTTTGGACTGCACCACTCGTGGGATCTTAGTCCCCTAATCAGGGACTAAACCCAAGCCCTCAGCAGTAAGTGCAGAGTCCTAACCACTGGACGGCCGGGGAATTCCCAAAAGACTGTTGTTTTCAGCCTCTGCACTGAGAAGAGCTGAGATGCGTGGAAGGCAGCAGGATGCTTCAGCATTGGGCATTGCAGGGGCATCCGCCTTAGGTCTCTGCCAGGCTGAGCTTCACCCTGACGCCCTGCGTGAGCCCACCTTCCTGAGGCCTGGGTGGTGCTGGCGGCGGTCCTGGCAGTGGCTACCTCTCCGGGAAGAACTCTGATGGGGCTTGGGAGGGGCTCTGAGCACCTGGCCCCACGACCTCGTTTACCCTACAGGGTGGGTTACTTTGTAGATGAGGAAACTGAGGCTAGCAAGCAGAAGGAGCTGCTCACGGTCACCCACTTTGGGTTCCAAGTGGGGACGTGTTGGCAGCAGACCTGATCCTGCAGGGAGCTCGCAGCCTTGCCAGTGGCATCTGGGCCTCCTGGGCATCACCGTGCCATCCCATCTCTGCTGTGCTTCTGCATCTCTGATGCTTCTCCAAACGCCAAATCCTCAAGATGCCAAAAGGGCTCCCACAGGACTTAAGTCAGCTGTTGCATGGGTCCCTGGCTGTTGATGGTGGTGTTCTCAGCTAGGAACGCTGAAGGCACTCACCTGGCCTGCTTAACTGTGAGAAGCCCCATAGACCCTGCTCTCACTGGGACCACGTAGTGGCCAGACTGGCCCTTGCAGTTCTTATGATTGCAGGACACCATCAGCAAAAGCCACTAGGGAAGGTTGAGGAACAAGGTTTATTACTCACAGGTCCTGTGGGTACTTGCCTGTCTGCATCCACTCAGCCAGACTGTGGGTGGAAAGAGGATGAGTGTGTGGGCCCGGAGCCCTGCCTTTACCAGGGCATGAGAGTGAAGTGTCTATAGAGTTTCAAGGGCTCACTCTTTTTCAAAAAAATATTTGTCTATTTTTAAATGGAAGATAAGAGCTTTACAGTAGTGTTGATTTCTGGCACACATCAATATGAATCAGCCATAGGCAAACGTATGTCTGCTACCTCCCACCTCCATGAACCTATCTGCAGGGCAGCAGTGGAAACACCAGTCACGCGTGGATGTGAGGGTTGGACCATAAAGAAGGCTGAGCACCAAAGAATTGATGCTTTTGAACTGTGATGCTGGAGAAGACTCTTGAGAGTCCCTTGGACTCCAAGGAGATCAAATCACTCAGTCCTAAAGGAAATCAACCCTGAATATTCACTGGAAGGACTGACACTGAAGCTGAAGCTCCAGTGCTTTGGCTACCCAACGCCAAGAGCTGACTCATTGGAAAAGACCCTGATGCTGGGAAAGATGGAGGGAAAGGAAAGGGGGTGACAGAAGAGATGGTTGGACGGCATCAGTGATTCAATGGACATGAGTCTGAACAAACTCGGGGAGATGGTGAAGGACAGGGGAGCCCGGCGGGCTGCAGTCCATGGGGTCGCCCGTGGAACTCAAAATGCCGCCCGGGGAGCTGACCAGGGTGCCGAAAAGCCCCATGCACTTCCTTGGCTCCTCCCTGGGTGTGTGTGGGGGCTTTGAAGCCCCAAGACACTCAGGAAGGTCACTGGGTCCAGTAAGTCTGCAGAGAACCAGGCTCCAAGCCCAGATGACTGTCTGTGATGCCCTGTTCTCACGGCACTCACTGGTTCCGGGAATGCCTAGGGAGAAGATGCATGCATTGGGGCAGGGGTGGGCGTTGGGGTGGAGTGGGAGGGAGGGACTTAACTCAGGTCAGTGATGCAGACACTCCATGGGCGTGTGCACCGCTCAGTATGAGTCTGCAAAAAGCCAACTTGGGATATTCGTCAGTCCACCGTGTTAAGGCTCGTCTCCAGGGCAAGTCCTCCAGGAAGCACCCTTCATCCAGCTCTACCTGTTGTTTATAAGTGCTTCCTCTTTGACAGACATCGTGTGCCAGGCAGAAAAGCTGTGAGATAAGATTACCTTATCTTGGAGATCCCCACACAGGCAGCCTCTTGCCCTTTCAAACCCTGGGTGCTGAGCCGCACCTTTCGCTTGGTTACCAGGTGGGACTTGAGAAAATTATCATTTACGGTCTTTATCTCCCTGAGTCTTTTCATCACCTTTGTGTGCCCTGCAGGACTCTGTTCAGCGGGTTGAGAAGGATCTCGCAGGCCTGTGGAGCATAGGAGTCTAGAGAGTTGAAAGGGGGCAGTTCAAGAAGAAAAACCTGCATTCTGCAGTGGAGCCGCTTGGAAAGAGGTTGGAGGTAAGCACCTCTCAGAGCTGCTGCTTGCTTTCAAAGGCAGCTGGTCCGTCAGCTCTCACTGTCCACTCCTGCCTGATTCTTAGGGAAAAAAGTTAGTTACTTCCTGGACACCACCCTCTCCCCTATTTTCAGCCGTCTACTGCTAAGGGTGTCCCTTCCGCATTTATTAAAAATTCAGTGCTTGTGACGGAGAGGTGCATGGATGGTTCAGTGGTAGAATTCTCGCCTGCCGCGTGGGAGGGACGCGTCCGTTTCCTGGCCCAAGCAGTCACAGCGTTCCCTTTTGGGGCTGCCCTGGTGGCTCAGGCGGTGAAGAATCCACTTCCAGGGCAGGAGACACAGGAGACCCGGGTTTGACCCCTGGGTCAGGTTGATCCCTTGGAGAAGGGAATGGCTGTCCACTCTGGTATTCTTGCCTGGGAAGTCCCATGGACAGAGGAGCCTCCAGGCTACGGCCCACGGGGTGGCAGACAGACATGCCTGAGCAGCTCTCACACACGTGACAGAGAGGTGGATGAGGCCATTATACGCTCAAGATAATTATGTGGGCTTGTTTTAACCTTAGAAAATATGCTTTTGTGTCCAAAGTTAGCCCTTCAGTTCAGTTCAGTTCAGTCGCTCAGTCGTGACTCCAGGCTACGGCCCACGGGGTGGCAGACAGACATGCCTGAGCAGCTCTCACACACGTGACAGAGAGGTGGATGAGGCCATTATACGCTCAAGATAATTATGTGGGCTTGTTTTAACCTTAGAAAATATGCTTTTGTGTCCAAAGTTAGCCCTTCAGTTCAGTTCAGTTCAGTCGCTCAGTCGTGTCCGACTCTTTGCGACCCCGTGAATCGCAGCACGCCAGGCCTCCCTGTCCATCACCAACTGCCGGAGTTCACCCAGACTCACGTCCATCGAGTCGGTGATGCCATCCAGCCATCTCATCCTCGGTCGTCCCCTTCTCCCGCCCCCAATTCCAGCATCAGAGTCTTTTCCAAAGAGTCTTAGCCTATACTTTTCTGGCCTTTCTGCAGTTTTCCAGCATGCTAGATCCGGGCAACTGCCACATGCCAGGCTCAGTATTTTTTTGTTGTTTGTTTGTTTTGTATTTTTTGTGTTTTGGGCTGAAAGGTGAGTGGCTGTCTGTCCATAAAGAACTCTTTGGTCTGCCTTGCACATCATAAATGCGCCATAAACTAACCTGTGAAAATAAAGTGATGTGCTGCAGCTTTCATCATTGAAAATTTTTAAGTGAATGTACAGTTGTATTAAAGTGATTCATCTTCACATTTAAAATAAAACCAGCATTAAAAGACTTACACATAAAAAATAAACAGTTCCCTACATCATCTTAGAGTCTCCCTTCCCAGAAGCAAGTACTTTTTCATTCTCTAAGCTACTTTGTGTTGTTTTTACCTGCTTGTTTCTAAATGATTTCCTTTTAACACCCTCAACTTTACACGTTTTTTTTTTGTTTTTTTTTTTTTGCTGTCTGGCAAAATTATTATTTACTGTTAAGCCACGTAATGTACTATAATTATGGTTTGGCGTTTTTCCCCTTATATGGCTATTTATTTACTGATTTATTTGGAGTTAATGGTTCCCTCCCTTTTTCCATATGCTAAGGTTTCCATGTACCTGTCACTAAGTTTTTCCTGCATAGCCATCATAGTTATCAATAATTTTTGTATAATCTGCAACACAACAAAATGTATTGTTTTCATTCCCTGCTCCCCCGCGCCTGGTCCAAAGCCATTCATCTTGTGCCACAGTGGGCTGGTTACTGTCTGATCCACTGGCCAGCTATTATCTTGGGATTTCCTCTTCTCCTTTCACTGGCCTTTTCTTCAGCAGCTTACATTTCCCTCAGAAGTTTTAAAGTTTTCCATCTTGTCTTCTAGAACCAGCTTGCTACTAGCATGATTCTTAATCCTGGATTTTTTTCTGAAAGCATTGAAGATCATCTTTTTTTTTTTTTTTTTTAATGCCTGATATTCTGAAACATCACCATGTGAATTCATTCTGGAACTGGGGGTGTCCCTAGTTCCCTCATATTATGACCACGGGTTGACTTGTCTCTTGGTACAAGATGAATGGCTATGGGTGGGATGGAGGAATGGATCTGATAAATTGTGCTGGAATATGTAGAGAAGTTATTAATGTGTATGACAGCTCATTAGAGCATTCAGAAAAAAAAATAGTGATAGATGCATAGAAATCTTAGTGAATGGAAAAAGTGAGGCAACGATTAACTCCAGGAAAAATAGAAAGTCATACTGAGGAGGGAGCATTTTACGAGACCCAAGTAAGGAGACCTGTAAAGCGTGTTCTAAGCAGAGAAGTGGCAGGTACTGTGAATAAGATAAATCACATTCGTGGAAGGATAGAGACCTCTGTGTGCCTGCAGCAGCAGGTGTGATGGGAACATGCCGGGGAGTGGGGGCAGGAGCGTGCAGTGGGAGGTTTCTGAGCCACAGGTGTTTGGGTTTCTGTAGCAAGAAGGATGTTCTGCTGCTGTTGGAAAATGAACTGAGACGAGAGCAGAAGCAGGACCGGGTGGGAGGCTATTGTGGGTTCCAGGAGTGGGAGTCCCTGCCTGGAATCATCCGTCCAGGACCAGGTGGAGAGTCAGTGAATGGAGTCCAGCCCCGTGGGGGCCTGTGAATGACGGCAGGGAGTTGCAGTGTCTGTTTGTCGGGGGATGATCTCAGCGTGGTGTCTCCTTCCCTCAGGGCCCAATGGCTGCGAAGTCCCAGCCCAGCGCCCCTAAAACCAAGAGTGCCAGCGGCCTCACCAACGGCAAGGCTGCAGCCCAAGGGCAGTGGGGCCGAGCCTGGTAAGCATCTCATCCGTCTTTCCCACTGGAAAGTAAAGTGGGCTCTCGGTGAAAGATTGCCAGCCTTTGGGATTTCAGGAACCTATTTAAGCGATTCTTTTTTTATCAGTAGGACTGTCATTAGTAGCAGTTTGCCAGCTTAGAAACTTAGGAACCCAAAGAAAGAATCTACTGTAAAAGCTGATGTCAGGGGCAGCAGGCGTCCTGGTTTTGCCCTCTGTGGGTAAGACGCAGGGTTGTGGGTCTCAGGCCACAGAGTGATGGGGACTTGGTGAGTGTCCCAGATGGCCCAGAACAGAAAGCCTCTGGACCCGTGGGGTGTGGAAGGCCTTCTGTGCTGTGTCCTGGGCCCTGGGCTTTCTGGGGTGTCCATGGGCTCATTGGCCTTCAGACTGCTCAAAGCGGAGCATGCGACTGGGGCGCTTTGCCTAGGCAGTGGGCGCCTTGGCCCTGCGAGCCGACAGCCTTCTCTCGGGAGGCGCTGGCTGGTGTGCCCGTGGGGCTCGGCATGCCGCGCGTGAGATCGGGGGCCGGCAGCCCCCGCCCCTGTGACCTGCTGCCGCCCGTCGGCCCCGCAGGGAGGTGGACTGGTTCTCCCTGGCGAGCGTCATCTTCCTGCTGCTGTTTGCACCCTTCATGGTATACTACTTCATCATGGCCTGCGACCAGTACAGCTGCTCCCTGACGGCGCCCGTGGTGGACCTCGCCACCGGGCGGGCTCGGCTCGCCGACATCTGGGCCAAGACGCCGCCCATGACCGCAAAGGCTGCCCAGATCTACACAGCGTGGGTCACGCTCCAGGTGAGGCCTCCCGGCCCCCGCAGCGGGGCCTCCCCTCCTCAGGGTGGGCCTGGCCCCTGGTCAGGGATGCTGTCTGGCTCACACGGACACCCTTATTCCTGGGACCCGGCCGGGCCTCACCTGCTGCCTGATGGACTTAGCTTTGTCTTCAGCTCAAGGGCCACCTGGTGGCATCTCCGTGTCTGGCTTGCCTTCTGCTGAGCCTCCGTGCTGGGCAGGGAGCAACGCCCCCTGGGAGGGCGTGAGGGCATGGCTCCCTCCCAGGAAGCCCTGTGCATGATGGGAAGCGTGTCCTAGGGTTGCCCAGCTCCTAAGAGCTGCTCTTGGTCTTGGCAAAGCCAAGGTCATGTCCCCAGAGATGCTCACACATGCCTGGCCAGTGATGGGGGGTGGGGGGGGCCTTGGCTCTGCTCTGACCTCACTAGCTTCCCACCCAGAAGGAGTACATCAGAAGGCTGCCTGCACCATGAACTCGGTGAACAGACAGTATTTAATATCTGAACAGACAAGTGTTTAATGTCTGAATATTAGTAATGATGTTATCATTATCCTGGGAAATGGTTCAGGGAGACGCCCCCTGCCCCCCACCCCTACCCGCCAGGGTTTCCTGCCATGGACGAAGGCTGTAACCTCTGCTAGCTGTTTCTCCCCATGATCCCAGCTTTTGGGCTTCAGCTTCCCTCTCATTTCAGGCCTCTTGGTCCTTTTGAGTAGAAGGTGATTTGGAGCCGTGAGAGTCACAGTTGCCTAAAGGCAGAAACAGCCCACGTGTGCATCGGCAGACATGGACACACACGTAGTGTGATCCGGACACGCAGGGCGCTGTTCTTGTGGAAAGGAGTGAGGGTCTGACACGGGCTGCAACCCGGGTGCCTTGAGAACCTGATGTTCAGTGAGGGGTCGGCTTCAAAGGGGCGTGTCCTGTCTGATTCTGTTTATATGCAAAGTCCAGGACAGGCCGATCCGCAGAGACAGAAAGTGCACCGCTGGTTGTCAGAGGCTGGCGGGGAGGGGCTGCTGGGAGGGACTGCCGGGGGTGCGTGGGGCTCCTTTTCGGGGTGATAAGAATGTTCTGGAATTAGCTACTGGGGATGGTGGCACAAGCTTGGGAATACGCTGAACACTTTCAGTGAATACTTTTCAAGGGTGGACTGTATGGACTGTAAGCTAGTGGGCTCTCCCAAAGGGAGTGGCTGAGCCCTGGGGGAGACAGCGTGGGTGTTCTGAGTGACGGTGACGAGTTTCCTGTTCAAGGCCCCCTCAAAGCCCGCAGTCAGCCTGCGGTCGGGGTTCCCAGAGCCGTAAGCTCTTCTGGAAGAAGTAACCAGCCACGATCATGGCTTCTCCCATTCGTGCGGGGCCTGCCCGTTCATCATCTCAAGTGACAAAGCGCGGCCGTGTCGAGGCACAGCCAGGCCCCACGGCCCACGGGGAGACCGGCTGGAATGTCTCTGAATTTCAGGTGCTTCTGTACATGCTGCTTCCTGACTTCTGCCACAAGTTTCTGCCCGGCTACGTGGGGGGTGTTCAGGAGGGCGCCGTGACTCCCGCAGGTAACCTGGGGCCCGCCCCCTCTCGCCCACCTGCCACCTTTCCCTGTCTGTTCCTCTTAACAGGGCTTGATGCCCCCACCCACCCCGCCAACACACATACTCACACAGCTTCCAGGGACGGCTGCCAGAAGGGAGGTCAGAAATACATTCCCAATCAGGGAATGAAATAGCTCCCCCTCCCTGCTGGTTGTGTGGCTGGGCTTACAGAGCATCTCCCCAGCAGGGACACTTGGAGTCCCCCAGGGGCATCGCGGGGGCCCAAGCTTTGACTTACAGGGCCTTGGGGCTGCCTGGTCCATTCATTCCCTGCAGCCACTGAGACCCCAGCCCAACCCACAGAGAGCTCTTGGCTACCCTCCCCCCATCCCTAGCCCCACCAGGTGCCATAGGTGACCCTCGTCCCTTCTGCTGTGGCTCCAGCTTCCAGCAAACTGCAGGCTGGTGACTCAGCCTCGGGCCGGTTATAGACGTCCTGCCCCCGCTCTCCCCCTCTTAGAGATTCAGCCAGCGTGAGTGGTTAGTCCTCAGCTCACAGTGTGAAGTGTGCTGCTGGCGTGTTGACCCCGAGGGCCTGAGTGGCAGGAGCCAGGAGCAGTCACAGTGGGCAAATGGCCCCGCTCTCGCCTCTCCCCTCTGCAGGAGCTGTCAACAAGTACGAGATCAACGGCCTGCAGGCGTGGCTCCTCACGCACCTCCTGTGGTTTGCCAACGCCCACCTCCTCACTTGGTTCTCCCCCACCATCATCTTCGACAACTGGATCCCTCTGCTCTGGTGCGCCAACATCCTGGGCTACACCGTTTCCACCTTCGCCATGGTCAAAGGCTACCTCTTCCCCACCGACGCCCGGGAATGGTAAGTCCTCAGCGGCCACCTGAGCCCTAGGTCGCGGGTCAGCACCTTTTTCTAGTACGTGAGGCTAGGATGTTGCAAAAGTCTGAGGATTGAGCCTCCTTGAGGAGGAGCTCAAGGGACCGTGGTGGACTCTGAGGAGCATCCGTATTGAATGGGTAGCTTCTCCTACTTGGGGAGGATGCAGTTGAAGGTGGCCAAGTCTGTCTTCGGTGGCTGAGTTATCTCCAGCAGGGCCATAGTGAAGAAGGAGGGCGGAAGGGGCGACTCCTTCTCGCAGACAGGGGCAGCCCGTTCCCTCTTTCTGTGAAACGTCAGTGCAGCCTGAAGCAGTCTTAGTAAGAAGTCTTACTATCTCGGCGGCTTTAGTGTGATAGCTTCCCAGGGAGAGCCCTGCTGGTTGGTGTCCATTCTCCTGGAGCCTTGAGGGAAGGATTGAGCCTCCTTGAGGAGGAGCTCAAGGGACCGTGGTGGACTCTGAGGAGCATCCGTATTGAATGCGTAGCTTCTCCTACTTGGGGAGGACGCAGTTGAAGGTGGCCAAGTCTGTCTTCGGTGGCTGAGTTATCTCCAGCAGGGCCATAGCGAAGAAGGAGGGCGGAAGGGGCGACTCCTTCTCGCAGACAGGGGCAGCCCGTTCTCTCTTTCTGTGAAACGTCAGTGCAGCCTGAAGCAGTCTTAGTAAGAAGTCTTACTATCTCGGTGGCTTTAGTGTGATAGCTTCCCAGGGAGAGCCCTGCTGGTTGGTGTCCATTCTCCTGGAGCCTTGAGGGGGATAGTTAGCAACCATCCACCACCCATCTCTTCACACATCCATGTATCCAGTTCTTCATCCATTCACCCACCACCCATCGTCCGCTTATCCATCCATCCATCAGCACATCCAACCATCCACCCATCCACCCATCCAACCATCCACCTATCCATCCATCCATCCAACACATCCACTCATCCACCCATCCACCCATCCAACCACCTATCCATCCATCCAACGCATCCAACCATCCACCCATCCACCCATGGTGGGTAGATGGGTAGCAACCACCTATCCATCTATCCATCCAACACATCCATCCACCCATCCATTCATCCACCCATCTACCCATCCAACCACCTATCCATCTACCCATCCAACACATCCACTCATTCACCCATCCACCCATCCAACCATCCACCCATCCACCCATCTACCCATCCAACCATCCACCCATCCAACTATCCACCCATCTACCCATCCAACCATCCACCCATCTACCCATCCAACCACCTCTCCATTTATCCATCCAACACATCCATCCACCCATCCATTCATCCACCCATCTACCCATCCAACACATCCATCCACCCATCCAACCATCCACCCATCTACCCATCCAACCACCTATCCATCCATCCATCCAAGACATCCACTCATTCACCCATCTACCCATCCAACCACCTATCCATCCATCCATCCATCCAACACATCCATCCACCCATCCATTCATCCACCCATCTACTCATCCAGCCACCTATCCATCTATCCATCCAACACATCCATCCAACCATCCATTCATCCACCCATCTACCCATCCAACACATCCATCCACCCATCCATTCATCCACCCATCTACCCATCCAACACATCCATCCAACCATCCATTCATCCACCCATCTACCCATCCAACACATCCATCCACCCATCCATTCATCCACTCATCTACCCATCCAACCACCTATCCATCTATCCATCCAACACATTCATCCACCCATCCATTCATCAACCCATCTACCCATCCAACCAGCCATCCACCCATCCATTCATCCACCCATCTGCCCATCCAACCAGCCATCCATCTATCCATCCAGCACATCCATCCAACCATCTACCCATCCATTCATCCACCCATCCAGCCACCATCCATCGACCCATCGATTATCCCACATCCCCTGTCACTCCCTCCCCATCTCCCTGTGTCCATCCATCCACCCGTGTCCCCGCCCATCCACCCATCCACCCAGCCGTCCATTCAGCTATCCAGGCACCTGCTTTTCCTCCCATCTCTCCCTCCCCGCCTCCTTCCATGGACACATCCATCAAGAGTAGACAGGTGTAGGCAGTGGGGCTGTAGGTGTGAACAAGAGTCTTGTTCTCAGATTGCATTTTAGTTTTGGTTCCAGATGAAAGCAAAGTGTGCTTCCTTTAACTGTTAGCCCTAGGCTGTTAGGAAGCGTGTTTGGATCATGGCACTTTGAGCTTGCGTGATGATCGAATAACAAGGCTGGTCTTCTATGCCTCGTGGAAATCATTTTCTCTGCTTTATAATCACACCCTCTGTTGTAGACTTTGTATATTTTGCTTCTTTCTATTTATCCTAGTTGAGGGAAATGGACATGAAAATATGTTTCCCCAGCCAACACAGAAATCCCCGGGTATGGGCAGCAGGCGGCAGTGCGCGTCCCCAGCTGGGCTTTCCTGGCTGATCCTTGGTCATGCCTGTGGTCAGGCGACGAGGGCAACAAAGCAGTTAAAATTTGCCCAGCAAGCCGTGGGTGTGGGCCCTGGGGCCGGTCACCTGGTTCTGCGGCTGGCACTGTTTTTCATGTCTACCTTGGCATCGCTTATAACCTCCTTTGCCCACGGAGGCCCGAATGCTCTAGGAGTCCCTGAGAAGAAAATCTCTGTCCAGTCGAGCCAGTTGGGCAGCTCGCCTCCGGAGAAGCTGGAGGCGGGAGGAGGATCCTGGGCACCTGCCCAGGTAGAGTCTCCCCACCTTCGTTAGCACAGAGTGAGCATCTCAGCTCAAGGCCGAGGCTGAATGCCGAGTGACGCATCACGGCTGTCCGGGGAGGGGCCGGAGGCGCACGCGGTCTGCGTGCTGGGCCCTTGCAGCTGGCAGCAGGCCTCCCCCGGGCTTTCTCTCTCGGGCCTGCAGTACCCAGGCCAGGCTGAGCACCTGTGTCCGTGCCAGCCGGGGAGGCTGCTTGTGAGGGGCGCTCGTTGACAGCGTGCATCTGTCGTTTGTGTTTCAAGCAAATTCACAGGCAATTTCTTTTACAACTACATGATGGGCGTTGAGTTTAACCCCCGAATTGGGAAGTGGTTTGACTTCAAGCTCTTCTTCAATGGACGCCCCGGGATCGTCGCCTGGACCCTCATCAACCTGTCCTTTGCAGCCAAGCAGCAGGAGCTCTACGGCCACGTGACCAACTCCATGGTCTTGGTCAACGTCCTGCAGGTAGCCTGTCTGGGGCCTGGGTCGGGGCTTGTGAGCTCTGACATCGACTGGGTGCTGGGGAAACCCGAGAGCCAGATTGATTTCAAAAGACAGTAAGAAATATTAGTCACTCAATCATGTCTGACTCTTTGAGACCCCGTGGACTGTATAGCCCTCCAGGGTCCTCTGTCCATGGACTTTTCCAGGCAAGAATACTGGACTGGGTAGCCAGGCCCTCCTCCAGGGGCTCTTCTCAACCCAGGGATTGAATGAACCCTGGTCTCCTGAACTGCAGGCAGCTTCTTTACCGTCTGAGCCACCAGGGAGGTCTCTTGAAAGACTGTAGAAGGGGGTTGGCACCCTTCGCACGTGTCTGGGAGGCTGGCTGCAGAGTAGGAGATGGAGGAATCGTGTCCTCACCTGTCAGGCACCGCACTGGCCCTGGGGACACATGTGGCCCATGGCGAACTCCAGTTTGCCACTCAGGCATGTCAGTGGTCCCGGCAACACAGCTCTGATGGCCGTGGAAGGACCCCGTCCCAATCCCCCACCCCCAGAGCCATCTCTCGGCTCCCAGCTCCATGGCCCTGGGCATTGGCGTCCAGGACATTGCTGGGCGCCCCTTGTCTGGGCCACGTGTCATCTCAGACTGCAGACAGGGACTCCCTCCCCCACTTATCCCCGATGGCCCAGGCCCGGCAGGAAGTACAGCAGCTTCCCCATGGTGCCTGTCACCAGGGGAGCTCAGGGACACCCAGGGACCTCGTCCCGTCCTGGAGTGTGGTTTCCCCGTCCGTGCCTGTGGTCAGTATACGACCACTCCTGTGTTGCAGGCCATCTACGTGCTGGACTTCTTCTGGAACGAAACCTGGTACCTGAAAACCATCGACATCTGCCACGACCACTTTGGGTGGTACCTGGGCTGGGGGGACTGCGTCTGGCTGCCGTACCTGTACACGCTGCAGGTAAGGAGTGGGCCAGGGAGCCCCCGTGATGCTCGCTGCCCTCGCCCAGCAGGACCTTCAGTGGCCAGGTGCTGCCCTCAGAGCAGACAAGCTGGCACATGCCAAGCCTTATCCTTGCCCAAGTGTCTGGATTTTTCAGGTGGGGTCGGGCACCGGAGCCTGGAAAAAGGAGGCTGGTAAGAGAAGGCTTAGTGTATGAGTCAGCACAGATTGCTGTAAAAAATATTTCAGACCGGGCGACTTGAACAACAGGATTCACTGTCTCCAGGAACAGGAGTCCCTGGGATTCCTGGAGGGTGGACTCGCAGGCCCGGGTGTGGGCGGGGCTGGTCCTCCTGAGGCCTCTCTCCTGGGCGTGCCGACGGCCGTCTCCTCCCCGTGTCCTCACAGGGTCGTCCCTGTGTGTGTCTGTGTCCTGACCTCCCCTTCTTATAAGGACCGCAGTCCTGTGGGTCTAGGGCCCCCCCTCGTGACCTCATTTTACCGAAATCACCTCTTCAAAGGCCCATCTCTAAATACAGCCACCTGCTGAGGTCCTGGGCTCAGGACTGCAACATACGAATGTGGGGGACACAACTCAGCACCTGAGACTCAGAGAAGAGGATGATTCAGAGTAGACTGGGTCTAAAGAAAGATCAGGGTGGGTGTGAGATCAGGGTGGATGAAGGTGGCTATTGATATTCATATTTATTCAGATCTTAACACTGGAAGGATAAGAGGCCTGCCTTCCTGTCATTTTTTCCATTAGAGGCTCTGAATGTTCACACACGTGAGTGGAGGACACGCTGGGGGGCCCTGCCCTCTCAGAGCTCATGGCTTGGCAGGGAAAGGTCCTGACGCAGGCAGCCCAGGGTGGGGAGGGGGTGCTTGACAGGAAGTGGGGTGCTGACAGCTGAGAGAGGGCCAAGGAAGCGCCTACAGCTTGGGCATGGAGATCAGCCAGAGCATCTTGGGGCAGCCACAGCCAGACCAAGAGCAGAAGAAAGAGTCTGGGGGTAAGAACACTGCTAGACTAGAAGCTGGAGGTGACCAGACTAGAGGCTGGGCTCTAAAGAGTCCAGTGCCAGGCAGGAGGCCTGGAAGAGGGGAGCGTTCCAGGGGAGAGGAGGGTGGAGGCCGCCCGGAACCACAGGCTCCGGGAGAGGTTCCCTTGCATGCATCACTAGAGTCGAGTGTAGAAACCTGCCTGGGGAGCCGGAGGGACCTGGTTTTGCACTGCTGTTGGGCCACCAGCCAGGGGATGGGGCCTCGAGTCTCTGGAAAATCGGGGCAGACTCACCTTGATTAGGGCTAGGCTGGTGACTCGAGCTGGGCTGGGCGGCTCTGCCCCCGTGCCTGCCATGTCCTCTGTGCCACAGGAGCCACCTCGGGGAGGGGGGTGGGTGGTTCTGAGGCTGTTGCATGCCTGCTAAGTCACTAAAGGTATGTCTCTTTGTGACCCCATGGACTGTAGCCCACCAGGCTCCTCCATCCGTGAGATTGTCCAGGCAAGAAGACTGGAGTGGTTTGCCATTTCCTTTTCTGGGGGATCTTCCCGACCCAGGGATGGAGCCCGCATCTTTTATGTTTCCCACTACCACTGAGCCACCTGGGAAGCTCTCTGAGGCTGCTAGGGGATGTCCAGCCCTCCACACCGTTCCCAGCTCGCAGAGAAGAGCCCTCCTTTCCTCTGGGTGGTGTGCGGGCTCCTGTGTAGGGAGGCTGCGTGAAGAGCCCGGCTGTGTGCCGCCTGCTCGTGGCGTGAGCCCAAGTGAGGAGCTGCGGGGTGGAAGAGAACAGGTCCCTGGGCATGTGCGTGGTTTGCGGCAGCCCAGATGGCCTGCTTTAACAGGCCGTGTGAGAGTGGAGGGAACCAAGGTGGACAGACCCTGTGGGCCAGCCAGGATGAGCGTGTGCGAGGCGGTGAGCAGTCAGCGAGTCCTGCCGAGACGGCTGGGCTGCTGTTGCCTGGCTGACCCCCCTGCGGCATCCCGCAGCAAGAGCGGGGAAGCAGGAAGGTCCCAGCAGAGCCGGCAGGGTTGGGGGGGAAAGAGCCCTGGGCTGGAGGCTGGAAGTTCTGGCCTCCAGTCCCCACTCTGAGTCCTCTTCACCGACCCTCTGGACACATTTCTCCACTTGGTGGTTGCAGGCTCTCTGGTTCCCTGATTCTGTGAGCACCATTTTCCAGGCATGCAAACCGATTGCAGTAGGTCACACACACACACACGCACGCACGCGCACATATGTGTCTGTTTATTTGATTGTGTGATTGTGGTCCCATCAAGTCCAAACTCTTCAGGGCCGCTGGCAGCAGTCTGGAGGTCCTAGGATGAGTTGGTACTGCAGCTGGGTCTGACAGCCGTCTGCTGATGGAATTCACTCTTGTTCCTGAGTCTTTTATTCTTAGTGTCTTCAACTGATTAGATGAGGCCCACCTGCCTCGTGAAGGGTGATCAGCTTCATTCAGTCTAATTGGAAACGTTAGTGAAGTGAAGTCGCTCAGTCGTGTCCGACTCTTTGCGACCCGATGGAGTGTAGCCTACCAGGCTTCTCCGTCCATGGGATTTTCCAGGCAAGAATACTGGAGTGGGTTACCATTTCCTTCATCTTAAAAATACCTTTGCAACAGCGAGACTACTCTTTGGCCAAGGATCTGGGTCCCGTGGCCTAGCCAAGGGGACACAAAAAATTACNAGCCTACCAGGCTTCTCCGTCCATGGGATTTTCCAGGCAAGAATACTGGAGTGGGTTACCATTTCCTTCATCTTAAAAATACCTTTGCAACAGCGAGACTACTCTTTGGCCAAGGATCTGGGTCCCGTGGCCTAGCCAAGGGGACACAAAAAATTACTAGCCTATTCAAATGGTGTTTTTAATATTATGCTGTGTGTGTTAATTGCTCAGTTGTGTCCAGCTCTTTGCAGCCCCATAGACTGTAGTCCACCAGGCTCCTCTGTCCTAGGGATTCTCCAGGCAAGCATAAGGGAGTGGGTTGCCATTTCCTTCTCCAGAGGATCTTCCCGACCCAGGGATCAAACGTGGGTCACTTTCATTGCAGGCAGATCCTTTACCATCTGAGCCATAACTGGAAGTCCCATTATGCTATATATTTTACATTCATATAATATGTGATGTGGGTGTGTGTATAGATAGAGAGGCAGATAACCAGCTAGGGGTGTGCATACCAAGTCGCTCAGTCGTGTCTGACTCTTTGCGACCCCATGGACTGTACCCCGCCAGCCTCTGTCCATGGGATTCTCCAGGCAAGAATACTGGAGTGGGTTGCCATGTCCTCCTCCAGGGGATCTTCCCAACCTAGGGGTGGAACTGCGTCATTTGCACATTTACTTGTTTGAGCCCCTCCAAGGCGGGTGCTTCTGTTCATAGGAGAGGAAACCCAGGCAGGGCCGGGTGGGCAGCTGGTCAGGGGCACAGCTAGGGTGTGAAGCCGGGCCGTGCTGCTGGGCCCGTGGTCTGCCCACCGCCCGGACAAGGCCGCCCCTGACCTCTCGCCTCGCCCCGCAGGGCCTATACCTGGTGTACCACCCCGTGCAGCTGCCCACCCCCTACGCACTGGGCGTCCTGTTGCTGGGCCTGCTTGGCTACTACATCTTCCGGATGACCAACCACCAGAAGGACCTCTTCCGCCGCACAGACGGGCGCTGCCTGATCTGGGGCAGGAAGCCCAAGGCCATCGAGTGCTCCTACACGTCGGCCGACGGGCAGAAACACCACAGCAAGCTGCTGGTCTCGGGCTTCTGGGGCGTGGCCCGCCACTTCAACTACACGGGCGACCTGATGGGCAGCCTGGCGTACTGCCTGGCCTGCGGCGGCGGCCACCTCCTGCCCTACTTCTACATCATCTTCATGGCCATCCTGCTGACCCACCGCTGCCTGCGGGACGAGCACCGCTGTGCCAACAAGTACGGCCGCGACTGGGAGCGCTACACGGCTGCCGTGCCCTACCGCCTGCTCCCCGGCGTCTTCTAGAGGGGGCCCGTGCCAGGAGGAGCCCCCGTGGGGCGGTGAAGAGTGTGGGTCCCAGCCCCGCCCTCCAGGAGCCTCCGCCTCCTCACCTGTTAAATGGAGCTCTTGCCCCGAGCACAGTCCCCAGGGTTCACACCAGCTGCCTTCTCACCAGCAGAAACCACCAACTTCCTGTGTGCAGCGTTCCCAGGGCGAGAGGATGACCTGGTCTGCCCACGGATGACTCGTCTCTTCTGTTTGCGGTCCAGACAGTGGGTATCTGACATCAAAGGGGGCGTCCTCCAGCCCTCGGCCAGTCCTGCCCTCAGCTCTTGCTAAACACAGTAGCAGTGGGCCTGCCAGCCCTGCGGGTTGTCGCTGTGCCGCCTCCGGCTTCAGGTGCTGCCTGCGTGGTGGGCTCCGTCCTTCAGATTTTCTCCTTTGCACCTGCGCTGTGTTAACACGTTTTTCTGTAGAGGGCGCTGAGGGACGCTGCACACCGAAGGGCCAGCTTCTGGTTCTGGTTCTTTACAGACTCTGCTCAGGTGACCCAGAGACCTTGGCCACCATCAGGGGGGTCTCCTAGGAGACCTGAACCCCAGCTTCGGGAGGGGACCCCTTTCTTACCATGGCTGGCTCCTCAATCCACGGGGATTCTTGACTTTTAGATGTTACTGGCCTGATAGAGTTAATAATCCTTCATTCAGGTGTACTTGGGAGATATCGTGAGTTCAGTTCCTGACCATCCCGGTAAAGCAAACACAGTAAGTCCCTGGCATTCAAACAAGCTCTCTTCTGAGAAAGCATTTGTAAAGTCCAATTAGTTCGTTAAGTCCAACAGAGTTAGTGTAGGTACCCGGTGGCACAATTGGCTGCTTAGTACTGTACTGTTACAGTTTTATAGTACTCTTCCGACAGATAAAACATTTTTAATCTCACAGGACATAACTTGAAAAGTAGCGTGGTACAGTACAACAGCTGGCATATAGGGGCTGGCATCGAATGAACACTTACTGACTGGAGGAGGGGGAGGAGGTGGGAGATGGCGGAGCTGAACGATGCCAGCGGCAGCAGGCGGAGGGCCAGCTGCAGTGCCACGCCTCATGTTGCCAGAGCACATATTTGCAT
Source organism: Oreotragus oreotragus (assembly GCA_006410675.1). Lineage (NCBI taxonomy): Eukaryota > Metazoa > Chordata > Mammalia > Artiodactyla > Bovidae > Oreotragus > Oreotragus oreotragus. The sequence continues at coordinate 21,464 of SJYX01008861.1, forward strand.
CTTTGAAAGTTTGCAACTTAAAGGTTCCTATGCAGTGGACTTCCTGTGTCGCAACAAAGCAAGTCACATGAGTGTTTTGGCTTTGCAGTGCATATAAAATTTATGTTTACACGATTCTGTACTCTTTTAAGCATGAAATCGCATTGTCCTAAAGGACAGTGTAGGTACCTTGATTAAAAAATGCTTTATTGCTAAAAAACGCCGAAATGATGACCATAGTGTTATCAAAGGTCACTCATCACAGATCACCGTTAACAAATGTAACCAAAGTTTTGAAGTACGGCCATAAATGGCAAAATGTGACAGAGGGACACAGAGTGAGCAGAAGCTGTTGGAGGAATGTCACCAGGAGGGTTGCTGGACGCAGGGTTGCCAGACATCTTCGATTTATATAAAAGTTCCACATCTGCAAAGCACAATAAAAGAGATGTGCCCATTTTAAACCTCCCCTGTTCAGACTTCCGTGTGGTTTGTCCCCCACGGGTACCTGGCCATAGACCGGGGCTCAGGTTTTGGTGTGGAGGAGGGATGCTCAGGGAACACCGGATCAGATGCTGGGGCCAGCCTCGTAGCTTTGGGTACCCATCATGGGATTCAGGGGGAGGGACCCCCACTTCCGCCACCATCGGCCCTCTGCTGGGGCTGCTCTTGTGCTGGGTGTGAAAATCATTTCATTTGCTAAAGGGAGAAACTCCATTTGGACCGCCTGTCCCCAGCAAGAGAATGGAGGAACCAGAAAGATGGTGCTAGGCTTGCTTCACGCTGGGAGGAACCGAGGACCGGGGTGAGCGGGGAGCCCCACGTCCTGGGCAGGGAGGGCAGGTGCAAGACGACGTGTCCCCTGCTCAAGTTAGAACCGGTTAAGCAAAGCCGGGCAGACTCTGGAACAGCCAGGAAGGATCAGAGCTTTTTTCCCACCTGGCCTGACTTCGCTGTGGTTCAGCTGCTAACTTGCGTCCGACTCCATGACCCCGTGGACTGCAGCACGCCAGGCTTCCCTGTCCTGCAGTACGTCCTGGCCTTTGCTCAAACTCATGTCCGTTGACTCAGTAGTGCCATCCAACCATCTCATCCTCTGCTGTGCCCCTTTCCTGCCCTCCATCTTTCTCAGCATCAGGGCCTTTTCCAGTAAGTCGGCTCTTCACATCTGGTGGCCAAAGGAGTGCAGCTTTAGCTCCGGCATCAGTCCTTCCAACGAATAGTTAGGGCTGGTTTCTTTTAGAATTGACCAGTTTGATCTCTTTGCTGTCCAAGGGACTCAAGAGTCTTCTCCAGCACTGCAGTTCAAAAGCATCAGTTCATCAGTGCTCAGCCGTCATGTGAGCCGTCCAACTCTCACATCTGTACACGACTACTGGAAAAACCATAGCTTTGACTATACGGACCTTTTTTGCCAAAGTGGCATCTCTGCTTTTTAATCACTGTCTAGGTTATGGCAGCCCACTCCAGTGTTCTTGCCTGGAGAATCCCAGGGACGGGGGAGCCTGGTGGGCTGCCGTCTGCGGGGGCGCACAGAGTCAGACACGCCTGCAGTGACTTAGCAGCAGCAGGTTGGTCACAGCTTTTCTTCCAAGGACCAGGCGTCTTTTAACTTCATGGCGTCGGTCACTATCTGCAGTGATTTTGGAGCCCAAGAAAATGAAATCTGCCACTGTTTCTATTGTTTCCCCATCTATTTGCCCTGAAGCGATGGGAGCAGATGCCATGATCTTGGTTTCTTGAGTGTTGAGTTTTAAGCCAGCTTTTCCACTCTCCTCTTCCACCCTCATCAAGAGGCCAACTTAGAGCCACGGCTTTGCTGTGCTGGTGCTGCACCCACCCCTGCCCACTGGCGCTCAAGGGTCAAAGGGGGTCCTGGGCATCTCACCCGCCACACGAGGCACTCGAGGACCAGCCAGAGCACTGGGCCCCCGCTGGGATGGCCCCGAGTACAGTGGACCCCGCCGTTTCCTCCCAGACCTCGGGAGAATTCATTTTAAGGAGGCCGGAGGGTGGTGTCTGTGAGCCTGATCCTGTCTTCCCCGCTCAACAACTGTGGGAACGCCAGCAGGCGACTTCCCTCTGTGTGTCCTTGTGTGAGGAATGAGGGTGATGATTCTTTCGCCTTGTGTGAAAAGCCTTTTGAGATGGATTTCCCAGGAGAGCTCTAGGTTCAAACCTTAGATCAGCCTGTGTGTCACTTGGCCACGACTCGTGTGTTCCGGCATCTTGGAGCCGGGCTGCAGTTTGATCTGTTTTGTCCAGCACTCTCAGCCAACACAGGGAAGCCGGGCGCCTTGTGCAACAGGGCAGGTCTGTCTGCCTTTGCTCACCTCTTCTGCATGCGGATGAAACCCAGCAGCCCTCTCTGGCAAGGAACGAGGAGCCTGGAGTGCCACCCCTGTGCGTGGTGAGGCTGGTGTGGGCAGTGGGGGAAAGGGTGGTTCCCACACCAGAGACATGCCACCCACAGCGATGGGCTCGGTTTCACTACTCTTTCTGGGGAGAGTTACTCCAGGAAGGTATTCCTCTAGGTCTTGGAACTCCCTTGTCTGGATGTGGGTGTTGTTTCATTGGTGAGAAGCCAGGCCAGGCCAGTGACACAGCCAGCTTCTCTGGGTGAGAGGCTGAGTTGAGTAGAATGTACAAAATCAAGACATAAGTTCACACCACACGTTTCTTTTCTAGAAGCAGCAGGTCGTTCTCACCCCATGAGGGTGAGAGCACAGTTTCTGGGGGCCAGGAGGGGATGACATTCGTTCCCAGAAATTCAGCGCCGTACATTGGCTCATCACCAGTGACCCATGGGCAGGCCTGGCCACGCCACCCAGCTCCTTGTCCCAGAATGCGGGCAGCGGTTGGAGGTTTGCACAGGACCAGTATGATCACCTGGACGAACAGGGAGGCTCAAGAAATCTCAGTAACCTCATCTATCATTAGTGCTAAGTCGCTTCAGTCGTGTCTGACCCTGTGCGACCTCGTGGACCAGCCCACCAGGCTCCTCTGCCCATGGAATTCTTCAGGTAAGAATACCAGAGTGGGCTGCCATGCCATTCTCCAGGGGATCTTCCCAACTCAGGGGCTGACCCAGGTCTCTTGCATTGCAGGTAGATTCTTTACCATCTGAGCCCCCAGGGAAGCCGACTGACATGGTAAATTACCAACTTACCTTGCTTACCTGTCCCCCTCACTGGAATACAAGCCCAGGGAGGGTAAATTTGTGCTTATTTTGTGCCCTGATGTATCCCTAGCCCCAGAACGCCATCTGCCACGAGTCAGAAGCTGACTCTTAGAGCTGCTACAGGGCTCCAGCCACAAAAGCCTTACACACACCCTGTGACCCTCACAATAACCCTGCTGCTAAATACTATTGTCATTCCCATTTTACAGTTAGTGAAACTGAGGCACAGATGGTCAGTGAGACCTGCCCAGGTTGCAGGCTGATGCATGGCAGAGCTGGGTCTCAAATGCCATCTGGCGCCAGAGTCTGTGCCCTTCACCACCTCCCTCTGGAGCTTTCTCTCCTCTTGCTCCAGGTGGTAAAGAAGTAGACAGGCTGTGTCATGAAGCAGGGAAGGTCCAGAGGCAAAGCTTTCCACCAGCACTTTGAAGGCTATGGCTTGCAAACCACTCTCGGGTCATAAAATCTATCACTAGGAAGAGGCAAGGTTATGTATTATCCATAGCTGCGTTGTAAGGGACTCCTACACTGAATGGCTTAAACCAGCAGTAGACATCATCTCACCCAGGTTCTGAGGTTCATGAGTTCAGAAGGAGCTTAGCCGGGTGGTTCTGGTCCAGGGTTTCCCACAGGGTTGCAGGCAAGGTGTTGGCCAGGACTACATCACCTGAAAGCTCAACTGGAGCTGGAGGACTTGCTTGCAAGGCGGCTCCAAGTGTGTTTGGCAATTGGTGCTGGCTTCGGGCTTCCCTCGTAGCTCAGCTGGTGAAGAATCTGCCCACAGTGCAGGAGACCCCAGTTCAGTCCCTGGGTTGGGAAGATCACCTGGAGAAGGGTGTGGCAACCCACTCAAGTATTCTTGCCTGGAGAATCCCCATGGACAGAGGAGCCTGGTGGGCTACAGTTCATGGGGTCGCAAAGAGTCAGTCATGACTGAGTGACTAAGTACGTGTGTGTGTTGGCTGGGGGCCTCAGCCTGTCACCCTGTGGGCCTCTCCACAGGCTGTTCAAGGTCCTCCCAACATAGCGACCCCCATAGTGGGTGATCCCCTTCACACACCATCCTTCACACCAACCTCAGAAGCCTGCACCCCCACCTCTGTGATATTCCACTGGTGACACAAGGCAGTGCCTTTCAGTGTGGGAGGGGGCTACACAGAGATGTTACCAGCAGCCAGAGGTGTCATCTTGGAGGTAGGCTGCCATAGGTTACTTGACAATAAAGAAACTTGCAGAGGTCCCTGGAGGTCACTGATGCTGGCAGGTCTGATGGTGGCAGGGTTCCAGTAAGAGGTGAGAGCATGTCACCCTCCACCAACTGCACCTCCCGCTGGGGTCCAGGGCTCCCTGTGGCCTGTAGCTGCTGCCCGGCTTTGCCTTCTGGCCTGGCACCTGGATGGTTCTCAACACCTGGCACTCAACAAACAGCACCTGAGCAACCAAGGGACGTGTGTCAGAGAATTGGGTCAGATGATGACATCTGACGATCAAGGGGGAAAGGAGGGGCTTTTCAGTAAAAGTTGTTTTGTTTTATTTTCTACCTTTATTTGTTTACTTTTGATTGTGCTGGGTCTTCCTTGTTGTGCGAGGGCTTTCTCTGCGTGCGGTGAGCGGGAGGCCCCTCTTTGTTGCGGTGGGCGGGCTCTCTGGTTACCAAGCAAGCGCTCTAGGCCACGTGGGCGTCAGTAAGTTTCAGCACGCAGGCTCAGTGCTTGTGGCCCCCAGGCTCTAGAGTGTGGTCTCAGTAATTGCGGTGCATAGGCTTAGCTGCTTCATGGCGTGTGGGATCTTTCTGGACCAGGGGTCGAACCCGTGTCCCCTGCCCTGGCAGGCAGATTCCTCTCCACTGAGCCACCAGTGAAGTTCCTAAAAGTTGTCTTAATTAAAACATAATAAATGCAAACTTGGGTCAGATGAGTACCCAAATGGAGGAAAACGAATCTTGACTCCAGCTCACATCATGTTGTCGGGGGACTGTGTGATTTCCCTGGTTCTGTCTTGGCCACGGCAGAAACGTGCAGCGGCCGACCAGTGTCACAGCTCAGTTTAAACATGAGACCACTGTTAGGGCTTCCCCTGTAGCTCGGTCAGTAAAGAACCCGCTGGCAGTGCAGGAGACCCGGGTTCGACCCCTGAGTTGGGAAGATCCCCTGGAGAAGGACATGGCAACCCACTCCAGTATCTTCGCCTGGAAAATCTCATGGACAGAGGAGCCTGGTGGCCTGCAGTCCATGGGGTTGCAAAGAGTCGGACATGACTGAGTGACTAACAGCTCAGGGATAACTTAGTTTCATTTGGCAAGAAAGGAAAACATACCCTGAGGTGTGAGGGTGGGCCAACCCTACAGATGGGAAGAGAAGAGGGAGGCTCAATTTTGGCTCCTCTTTTTATGTTTTTTTTTCTCCTCCCTCTGAGCCTGCCCTATGCAAATTGGGCTAGCCAAGAAAGGGGCATGAATGGTATTTCCCATGTTCAGGTGTAGTTTTATAGATCCGTGTTGAACTCGACAGAGACGAAACAGGTTAGACAATTGATAATAAATGGAACAATCATAAGCAGCACCAATATGGTGATAACAGGGATTAGTAGGGGCATTCCGTTCAGTTCAGCTCAGTTGCTCGGTCGTGTCCGACTCTTTGCAACCCCATGAATCGTAGCACGCCAGGCCTCCCTGTTCATCACCATCTTGCGGAGTTCACTCAGACACATCCATCGAGTCCGTGATGCCATCCAGCCATCTCATCCTCAGTCGTCCCCTTCTCCTCCTGCCCCCAATCCCTCCCAGCATCAAAGTCTTTTCCAATGAGTCAACTTCTCGCATGAGGTGGCCAAAGTACTGGAGTTTCAGCTTTAGCATCATTCCTTCCAAAGAAATCCCAGGGTTGATCTCCTTCAGAATGGACTGGTTGGATCTCCTTGCAGTCCAAGGGACTCTCAAGAGTCTTCTTCAACACCACAGTTCAAAAGCATCAATTCTTCGGTGCTCAGCCTTCTTCACAGTCCAACTCTCACATCCATACATGACCACAGGTAAAACCATAGCCTTGACTAGACAGACCTTAGTCGGCAAAGTAATGTCTCTGCTTTTGAATATGCTTTCTAGGTTGGTCATAACTTTTCTTCCAAGGAGTAAGCGTCTTCTAATTTCATGGCTGCAGTCACCATCTGCAGTGATTTTGGAGCCCAATAAAATAAAGTCTGCCACTGTTTCCACTGTTTCCCCAACTATTTTCCATGAAGTGATGGGACCAGATGCCATGATCTTCATTTTCTGAATGTTGAGCTTTAGCCAACTTTTTCACTCTCCTCTTTCACTTTCATCAAGAGGCTTTTTAGCTCCTCTTCACTTTCTGCCATAAGGGTGGTGTCAACTGCATATCTGAGTTTGTTGATATTTCTCCCGGCAATCTTGATTCCAGCTTGTGTTTCTTCCAGTCCAGCGTTTCTCATGATGTACTCTGCATATAAGTTAAATAAGCAGGGTGACAATATACAGCCTTGACGNCTGCATATCTGAGTTTGTTGATATTTCTCCCGGCAATCTTGATTCCAGCCTGTGTTTCTTCCAGTCCAGCGTTTCTCATGATATACTCTGCATATAAGTTAAATAAGCAGGGTGACAATATACAGCCTTGACGTACTCCTTTTCCTATTTGGAACCAGTCTGTTGTTCCAGGTCCAGTTCTAACTGTTGCTTCCTGACCTGCATACAGACTTCTCAAGAGGCAGATCAGGTGTTCTGGTATTCCCATCTCTTTCAGAATTTTCCACATTTTATTGTGATCCACACAGTCAATAAAGCAGAAATAGATGTTTTTCTCGAACTCTCTTGCTTTTTCCATGATCCAGCAGATGTTGGTAGTTTCATCTCTGGTTCCTCTGCCTTTTCTAAAACCAGCTTGAACATCAGGGAGTTCACAGTTCATGTATTGCTGAAGCCTGGCTTGGAGAATTTTGAGCATTACTTTACTAGCATGTGAGATGAGTGCAATTGTGTGGTAGTTTGAGCATTCTTTGACATTGCCTTTCTTTGGAATTGGAATGAAAACTGACCTTTTCCAGTCCTGTGGCCACTGCTGAGTTTTCCAAATTTGCTGGCATATTGAATGCAGCACTCCAGGAGAAGGGTCCCCCAAAAAGAGATTGTAATCATTCCCAAGAACTCTCCAGCTTGTTCTTTGAGATTCTATAGGATCTGAATGTTCTTCTTGAGGATTGTGAGACTTTCTTTAACTTGGCTGGAGGTATTTATCCAGAAGCAACACATCTCATTCAAGATGGCTCAAGTCCTCCTTGTTCAGGGATCAAGAGATCTGTCTCCTGTCTATTTTGGAGTACAACCTCTGCCAAGCTGTGTTGGCTCTTTAGAGCTGTCCTGAGAAATCCTATTTCCAGAAACTTGATTTTGGGGGTGTTCATGAATGACACCCGATTGTAGTCCTGAATAGGTGTCTGAGATCTCCCAGGGCTCACAGGTGTATTGATTTTGGGGGTGTTCATTAGAATGGCACTCATCTGTAGTCCTGATAGGTATCTGAGATCCCCCAGGGGCTCATGGGTGTATTGATTTTGGGGCGTTCATTAGAATGGCACTCATTGGTAGACCTGAATAGGTATCTAAGGTCTCCCAGGGGCTCACAGGTGTATTGAGTGACTTCTTCTGTTTTCTTCCATGGCTTGACTCATGAGTAGTGAATCCAGGAGTCATGTCCTGGTACCTTGACTGCTGTGGGGGTAGAAAGTATTACAGGGTAGGGGCCCTTCCATGTGGGCTGGAGTTGAGCTTTTGGGGACCCATCTTTCCAGACTTTAATTAGGACCTGAGTCCCTGGAGCATATAGTGGTGACTCCTTAGAATCTTTTGGGTCCTGGTTTATACCCCACAAGTGTATATCCTGTTGGAATTGCCCAATGGCCATGGTATAAGACTGGAGGATCTGAACCTCTGGATCTAGGAAGAGGTCACTGATGTAAACGAAAGGTCTTCCGTATAGCATCTCATAAGGACCAAGACCAAGCTGTTCCTTAGGGGCAATGCGGGTGCGGAGGAGAGCTATCCTTCCATACCAGGGAGGTCTCCTGGGTTATCTTTTTTATTGCTGATTTTAAGAACTGATTGGCTCTCTCTACTTTTCCTGAAGACTGAGGCCTCCAGGCACAATGGAGATAATAAGTAATGCCCAATGCTTTCGAGACCCCTTGGGTGACCTTAGAAGTAAATGATGTCCCACTGTCATTTTGGAATGACCTGGGCAGACCAAATCTCAGAATAATTTCAGGGAGCAGTTTTTTNAAAGCAGAGACATTACTTTGCCGACTAAGGTCCGCCTAGTCAAGGCTATGGTTTTTCCTGTGGTCATGTATGGATGTGAAAGTTGGACTGTGAAGAAAGCTGAGCGCTGAAGAATCGATGCTTTTGAACTGTGGTTTTGGAGAAGACTCTTGAGAGTCCCTTGGACCAGTCCATTCTGAAGGAGATCAACCCTGTTATTTCTTTGGAAGGACTGATGCTAAAGCTGAAACTCCAGTACTTTGGCCACCTCATGCGAAAAGTTGACTTATTGGAAAAGACTCTGATGCTGGGAGGGATTAGGGGCAGGAGGAGAAGGGGATGACCGAGGATGAGATGGCTGGATGGCATCACGGACTCGATGGACGTGAGTCTGAGTGAACTCCGGGAGATGGTGATGGACAGGGAGGCCTGGCGTGCTGCGATTCATGGGGTCGCAAAGAGTCGGACACGACTGAGCGACTGAACTCCTACTTTTCCCAAAGACTGAGGCCTCCAGGCACAAAGGAGATAATAAGTAATGCCCAGTGCTTTCGAGACCCATTGTGTGACCTTGGAAGTAAATGATGTCCCATTGTCACTTTGTAATGACCTGGGCAGACCAAATCTTGGAATGATTTCATGGAGCAGTTTTTTTACCACCTCCTCAGCCTTCTCAGTCTGGGTGGGAAAGCCTTCAATCCATCCTGTGAATGTATCTATCATGACTAATAGGTATTTATACCCTTGAGAAACTGGCATCTGGGTAAAGTCCATCTGCCAGTCCTCTCCTGGGTAGGCCCCATGTGGTTGGACAGGCTGGGCCAGCTGAGGTCTTCGAGCTCCTTGGGGGCTGTTTAATTGGCAAGTGGGACAAGAGGAGACCACCTGTCTTATGGTTGTTTGGAAGCCTGTTCCTCTGAAGGACCTTTCTAGTAGTCTTTGGAGGGCCTTTTCTCCTAAATGAGTACTGGCATGTAAGGAGTTAACCAACTTCCATTGGAGGTTCCCAGGCAGAAAAAGGAATCCCTCTATTTGGAACCACCCCATATGATCTTCTTGAAAGCCCTCGCTCTTAGCGTTAAGAGTCTCACCTTCAGTATATGGAGGAGTTTCTGGCAAATTAGTCTGTGGACCTAGGGTGGCAACCCCTTTTGGGTCATGGTTCTGTGATGCTGCTCTCCTGGCTCCCTGATCAGCTGCTTGGCTGAAAAAGGAATCCCTCTATTTGGAACCACCCCATATGATCTTCTTGAAAGCCCTCGCTCTTAGCGTTAAGAGTCTCACCTTCAGTATATGGAGGAGTTTCTGGCAAATTAGTCTGTGGACCTAGGGTGGCAACCCCTGTTGGGTCATGGTTCTGTGATGCTGCTCTCCTGGCTCCCTGATCAGCTGCTTGGCTCCCTCGTGCCACTTCCGTGCTCCCTTTTTGGTGTCCTTTACAGTGGGAGACCGAAACCTCAGTGGGCAGCTTGACTGCCTCCAGGAGTCGAAGAATCTGATCACCATATTTGATTGGGGACCCTCGGGTGGTCAAGTGGCCCCTTTTTTTTCCAAATAGCCGCATGTGCATGTAGCTCCAGAAAGGCATACTTGGAATCAGTGTAAATGGCTATTTTTTTTTCCCCCTTTTCCCAGCTCTAAAGCTTGATTCAGGGCTATGAGCTCAGCTAATTGGGCTGGTACCTGGTGGCAGAGGCTTAGCCTCTATGGTCACAAAATTGGTACTGCATACCTGGGTCTTCTTTTTCCATCCAAGACAAAGCTGCTTCCATCAGTGTACAGATATCCTCAGGATTGGTCAGAGGATCTTCTGACAGTCCCTCTCGGGGTTTTGTCCAGGGGTCCAAGGTTTCTAGACAAGAGTGAAAGGGGAGAGGGGAGAGAGCCCTTGGGGGTAGGCAGGAGGGTGGCTGGGTTAAGAACCTCACAAGGGGATATAGTGAGGCCTAGATTTTCTATCAGCATTACTTGATATCTGAGGATTCTTTGATCAGACATCCATAAATGGCCTCTCCCATTTAGGAGTTGTTTTATTTGGTGGCTGGTAAAAATAGTTAGTTTGCCTCCAAAGGAGAGTTTTAAAGCATCTTCTATCATGATTGCAATAGCTGCAAGATTTCGAAGGCAGGGGGGCCAACCTCGGGCAGTTGGATCGAGCCTCTTAGATAAGTAAGCTACAGGCTGGGGCTCAGATCCCAACCTTTGAGTTAACACTCCCAAGGCCATTCCCTCTCTTTCATGGACATAAAGTTGGGATGCTTTTTCTGGGTCTGGCAACCTGAGGCAGGTGCCTGAGTTAAGGGCCTGTTTTAGTGTAGCTTCTGCCTTTTTTTGAGGAGTTCCCCACATCAGTGAGATTGAATCATCTCGTCCCTTTAAGCTTTCATATAAGGGCTGGGCAATTAGACCATAGTTGGGTATCCAGATTCTACAATATCCAGTTAGCCCCAGGAAAGCTCGCAATTATTTTCGAGTCGTGGGGGAGGGCAACTGGAGGATTTCTTGTACCCGATCAGAGGACAGCCTCCTGGACCCGTGTGTAATCTGAACTCCCAGGTAAGTGACCTTTGTCTCGACCCTCTGTGCCTTAGCACGGGAGACTTTATATCCCCTTTCTGCCAAGAAGTTTAGAACCTGAATTGCGTGTTGTTGGGCACTTTTCTCATCTGGAGAGCTGATTAGTAGGTCATCTACGTATTGTAATATTTTCCCATTAGGTCCTAGGTCCAGATCTAGGAGATCCCGGCTAAGGGCCAGTCCAAACAGGTGGGGGCTATCTCTGAACCCTTGAGATTCAGTTCAATTCAGTCTTTCAGTCGTGTCCAACTCTTCACGACCCCATGAATCTTAGCACGCCAGGCCTCCCTGTCCATCACAAACTCCTGGAGTTCACTCAGACTCACGTCCATCGAGTCAGTGATGCCATCCAGCCATCTCATCCTCAGTCGTCCCCTTCTCCTCCTGCCCCCAATCCCTCCCAGCATCAGAGTCTTTTCCAATGAGTCAACTCTTCCCATGAGGTGGCCAAAGTACTGGAGTTTCACCTTCAGCATCATTCCCTCCAAAGAAATCCCAGGGCTGATCTCCTTCTATACTGGAGTGGGTTGCCATTTCCTTCTCCAGGAGATCTTTCCAACCCAGGGATCAAACCTGGGTCTCCCGTATTGCAGGCAGATGCTTTACTATCTGAGCCACCAGGGAAGTCAAGAGTTCATATAAGGGCTGGGCAATTAGACCATAGTTGGATATTCAGATTCTACAATACCCAGTTAGCCCCAGGAAAGCTCGCAATTGTTTTCGAGTCATGGGAAAGGGCAACTGGAGGATTCCTTGTACCTGATCAGAGGACAGCTTCCTGGACCCGTGTGTAATCTGAACTCCCAGGTAAGTGACCTTTGTCTCAACCATCTGTGCCTTAGCACAGAAGACTTTATATCCCCTTCCTGCCAAAAAGTTTAGAACCTGAACTGCATGCTGTTGGGCATTTTCCTCATCTGGAGAGCAGATTAGTAGGTCATCTACATATTGTAATATTTTCCCATTAGGTCCCAGGTCCAGATCTAGGAGATCCCAGCTAAGGGCCTGTCCAAACAAGTGGGGGCTATCTCTGAACCCTGAGGTAATACTGTCCAAGTCATCTGTTGGTGTTTTTCTCCTGGGGCCTCCCACTCAAAGGCAAAAGGATATTGGGATTCTTTAGCTAGTGGTANTCCCAGCTAAGGGCCTGTCCAAACAGGTGGGGGCTATCTCTGAACCCTGAGGTAATACTGTCCAAGTCATCTGTTGGTGTTTTTCTCCTGGGGCCTCCCACTCAAAGGCAAAAGGATATTGGGATTCTTTAGCTAGTGGTACGCCAAAAAAAAAAAAAAAAGCATCCTTGAGATCCAAGACTGTAAACCACTTGGCCCTGGGTGGGATTTCTCCCAAGATTACATAGGGATTGGGTACTGTGGCTTGGAGGGGGACTACAGATTCATTTATGATCTGGAGATCTTGAGCCATTCTCCAGATTCCATCCTTTTTCTTTACTAAGAGGATTGGGGTGTTACACGATGAATAGCCCACAAGCAAGGAATTTATTTATTAAAGGCTGTAGTCCCTCACAAGCCTCTCTTTTGAGGGGATATTGTTTCCAGTTAGGAAACCAAGTGGGATCTCGGAGGACAATGATGACCAGTTCAGCTTGGTGGGCTCGTCCAGGAATTCCCTGGTCCCACACCTGGGGGTTAATTTTGTCTTCCCATAGTTTTTGGTCCCTCTCTATTGGAGAGGGTGTAATGGGTTCCTCAGTAGTAACCAGGAGCTGTAGGGCCCTAGGGGCTGAAAAACTTCCCATCACAAGGGTGGTCCCCAGTTTAGTGAGTATATCTCTTCCCAATAAGGGAGTAGGACACTCAGGGACCACCGGAAACTGGTGGGAAAATATTCGTCCATCCCAGCAACAAAGAAGTGCTCGGGTGAATCTTTTAGTAGTTGCTTTTCCTGTAACACCCAAAATGGTACAGGTTTGGGAGGAGAAGGCTCCGAAGTAGGAGATCAAGACAGAGTAGGTAGCCCCTGTGTCAACCAAGAAATTCTCAGACCTACCTGCCACATCCAGTTGCACCCTTGGCTCCAGCCCCGTGATGGTTATCTGTGACAGGTGGGCTGGCTGGAGTGGGCCGCTTCAGTCCTCTTGAACCATCGTGAGAGAAGGCTTGGCGCTTGACCTTGAGGCTCTTGGGTTCCAAGGGCAGAGTGCCGCCCAATGTCCCAGTTGATGGCATTTGTGGCAAGCCGTTCTAGGAGACTTGTCATGGTTTGGACACTCTTTGGCCCAATGCCCCGCCTGTCTGCAGATCAGGCATTTGTCTCGTGCCTTGTCCTTCAAGGACTCGGGGTTTGCCATAGGGCTTCTCTGGAGGGCGGCCAGCATCTGGCCATGCCTTGTCTCTTTCCTTCTCTCCCTCTCCTGGGCCTTGGCCTCCTTCTCCTGTTCTCTGTTATAAAAGGCATTGGTGGCTGTCTGGACCATCTCATCTAAAGAGGCAGCAGGGTCCTGCTGCTGTAGCTGTTGTAACTTAATTCTGATATCTGATGCACATTGGGACAGGAAGTTGTCCTTTAAAATCACGTGTCCCTCGTAAGAGTCTAAGGCCAGATTGGTAAATTATTGGAGTGCCTCTTTTAGCCTTTCCAGAAAGTCGATGCGGTTCTTGTTGGGCTCCTGAGTTATTGCTGAGACTGGGCACAGTCCCACAAGTAATAGGCTTCCTTCTGTTCCATGGGTGGACTTCCTCAGGGGTGAGTCTTTCTGAAGCTTATTCTACCCAGTACTGTTGCAACCTGAGAGCCAGGCATCCTGGGGTCAGGGTGCTGATCCCCATGCAGGCTGAGGCATGACAGCCTCCTAGAGATAGAATCCCTGGGCAGGTCAAGCCATGACGGCCTCCTGAGAATTGGGTCCTTGGGCAGGTCGAGGCGTGACGACCTCCTGGGACCCCTGGGACTGGCAGTCCCCGAGCAGGTTGAGACGTGACAACCTTTCAAGGACCAGATCCCTAGGCAGGTCAAGGCGTGATGACCCCCTGGGACCCCCTGGGACTAGCGGATCCCCAAGCAGGTTGAGGCATAACCTTTTGAGGACCAGATTCCCAGGCAGGTCAAGGCATGATGACCTCCTGGGATCCCTGGACTGGAGTTTGGGCATCGCTAAGGTCTCCAGTGTGACCAGTGCTGGGTAGCAGTAAGGGGCTTGTAATGCTAGTTTGCCCACCGTGGACGGGAATAGATATCATGATGTAAGCTCATCCTACCTAGTACTGTTGCAACCTGAGAGCCAGGTCAGGGTGCAGATCCCCAGGCAGGCTGAGGTGTGACAGCCTCCTAGAGATCGAATCCCCCGGCAGGTCAAGGCATGACGGCTTTCCGAGAATTGGGTCCCTGGGCAGGTCAAGGCTTGACGACCTCCTGGGACCCCTGGGACTGGAGGATCCCCAAGCAGGTTGAGGTGTGACAACATTTCAAGAACCAAATCCCTAGGCAGGTCAAGGCGTGATGACCTTCTGGGACCCCCGGACTGGAGTTGGGCATCCCCAAGATCTCCAGTATAACCAGTGCTGGGTAGAATTAAGGGATTGGATATTATACAGTATTTCCCTCCCAAGGCCAGCTATTTTTCTAGTTGTCTCTCCCGAATATTGTAGAGACAACATTGTGGGCCCAGATGGGGGTGAGGAAAGAAGCATGAAACAGGAGGGAAGAAGGCAGAGCACAGCCTTTGATTCCAGTATAACCAGTGCTGGGTAGAATTAAGGGATTGGATATTATACAGTATTTCCCTCCCAAGGCCAGCTATTTTTCTAGTTGTCTCTCCCGAATATTGTAGAGACAACATTGTGGGCCCAGATGGGGGTGAGGAAAGAAGCATGAAACAGGAGGGAAGAAGGCAGAGCACAGCCTTTGAAAGAATGACATAGCACAAGGGCATAACATAAACTGATTAAAAATCAGTTGGGTCCAACATGACAAGTCAAATTCAAGCAAACCTTAATCCCCAATCTATAAGCCAACAGACACATCCAGAGGTGGCAGGACAGCTCCAAGTCACTGTCAAAAGATGGAGGAGTGGGTGGTTCCCCAATGGCTGGGATGATCCTCCCACTCATTAGCATATGAATTAACCCCACTAGCAAAACCTGAAGTGAAGTGAAGTCACTCAGTCCTGTCTGACTCTTTGTGACCCCATGGACTGTAGCCTACCAGGCTCCTCCATCCCTGGGATTCTCCAGGCAGGAATACTGGAATGGGTTGCCATTTCCTTCTCCAGAAGATCTTCCCAACCCAGGGATCAAACCTGGGTTTCCCGTGTTGCAGGCAGATGCTTTACCATCTGAGCCACCAGGGAAGTCCCTAGCAAAACCTAGCCAGGCCTAATTCCATGGCCCCAGGCCTTGCCCTTGGCAATGGTTCACACCCTGAAAAGTGGCTTTTCTCTGAATCCTAACAAATCCACCTCTTACTTTTTGGCCTGGCTCCAGTTCTGGGATAGAGCTGACGGATAGGAGGAAAAAGCAGTGGGAAAAACATGCCAAGGAATCCCCTTCATAGCCTGCCGGAAAATCTGCTAAATTCCTGACCAGGGCTCACAGTTTTCATTGGCCTGATTCTTGGCACAGAGAAGAGTAAGGACAGAAGAACCCCCTCCGCCTTGGGTAGCAGCTCCTGGGGCCCAGCAGAGAGCGCCTTTGGGACCCG
This sequence comes from Oreotragus oreotragus, assembly GCA_006410675.1. Lineage (NCBI taxonomy): Eukaryota > Metazoa > Chordata > Mammalia > Artiodactyla > Bovidae > Oreotragus > Oreotragus oreotragus. Next base: position 37,132 of record SJYX01008861.1, read on the forward strand.
CCAAAGAGTAGCCTCTCCAGGGTCCCTTAGTTGCGCCCACCGCCACCCGCCTATTCGCAGGGTCTTCAAGGAAACAAGAAATGAGAGATTGTAAAGGAATTAAGATTTTGCTAGGCATGTCCCTCCAGCCATAGGAGTGAGGACCTCCTACCTTAACCACAGGTCTTCTGGAATCTGAGGCTGAGCGGCGTGAGCTTTCTGCTGAGTTCGTTTTTCGCTGTCCTGGTTCCCAGCACGATGGGCCTTCCCCGGCGCTGGGTTTGCTTCGCTGAGTTGGGCTCCTGCTGTGCTTGGCCTCTTCCGCGCAGAGGTTGTTTCAGCCAGGTTAAATCCGAGTCACGGCACCATAGATGTGAAGTGAGTGTATGCTTCTTGGTTCTTGTCTCCTCACAACAATGTTTGGAGTGATGGACATTAAAGCCCTCATCACATCACAGCTCTCAGGTATTGAACAAACCGTGTCATAGCTCTTAAACAAATCAGTGTTACAGCTCTATTTTCTTTAGAAAATAGCAGGAGAATCCATCTTTGAAGAAGAGAAGAGAGTGGAGGAGCGCGCCAGCATACGCACAGGCGAGGGAGGATAGAGAGAGAGAAAAAGCGTACACATGCGCGCGAGAGAGAGTGAGAGTGCGCTTGGCTCCTCCTTTTATATGTTTTCTTCCCCTGGGCCCGCCCTATGCAAATTGGGCTCAGCCAGGAGTGCTGTTCTGCCTGAAGTCCTCATTCCCGTCCTCCGACCTTCCTTTGACCTTAATCTATTCTATTTTTGCGGGCTTTTCCCTTCCTTGTCTTTTAGTCACCACCATTTTGGATGCCTTTTCCCTACTCTACCTACCTAACACAACCAGACCTATGCCGGGCAGGAATGCAGGTCTCCTGGAAGGGGCAGTGGCTGGGAGCTGGAGTTTAGGGATTATGGAGCAATCCCAGGGTGAGGGCTGCTGTTGACTGTGGAGAGACAGACCAAGGGGATGTGACAGAGGAGATCATGGTGGGAAATGCCTGTGGAGGAGAGCCAGGCAGCCATGGAAGCAAGGCAATACTGGTGATACTTCTCTCTCCACACGTCGGCATCGGCAGCTGAACAACAGAGGCTGGCCCATCAAATGCCTAACACACTGAACTACAGAGCAAGACCCCACCCAGGGTGCTCCTTTCAGTGACTGATGCACCAAACTACAGAGCAGGACCCCACCCAGGGTGGCTGTCTAAGTGCCTGAAGCCCAAACAACAGAGATGGACCCCAGGCAAGGTATCCCTCTAAGTGCCTGAATGGGGGGAGCTACGGAGAAAGACTGGCCAAAGAGGCACACAGCTACACAGAAAGACTGGCCAAAGAGGCTGGAAAAAAGCCTCTGATCAGGCCATAACTCCTGGCCATGGAGGCAGTCTGTGTCCCTGCACACCTGGTGCCGCCAGGGTCTCCCCCAAGCCAAGCAGCTGCACCACCTTCACGCTCAACCCTCCCTGGGGCAGAGCTGCCACAGGCAAAAAAAAAAGTCTTGTGTTTATACGTGCAGGGTCGCTTTGGTTCTGTCCGACTCTTTGCGACCCTATAGACTGTGGCCTGCCAGGCTGTCAGAGAGGGAGTTCTCCAGGCAGGAATACTGGAGCGTATTGGTCAATACTGGGTGCCACACCCACCTAGAGCGCTATGTTTCCTGCTGCCCTAGCTGCCAACCCCCTGAGTACCTGGTGCTGCCAGAACCCCTGCGACCCAAGCAGCTGTATCACCTCCATGCCTGGCCCTCACAGGGGCAAACCCAAGTCCTCCAGGGCAGCCGCAGGACCTAAACCCCAAGGGACGACCCACATGCAGAGGTGGAAATAAAACCACAGTTGAAACCCAGGGGCAGTGTGGCTAAGGAAGAAGACCCAAAACCTTCCCACCAGCTGTACAAGCTGCAGATTACATCCACACGATCAACTAGGCAGACTCTGTCTATGGAATATATAAAAGGCCACTGAGATCTCGCACAAAAGAAACCGCACTAGCTCTGATAGCTGTGGACATTGGAGGCAAGAACACGCAGGAGTAGGACCAGATGAGAATCTGAGCTGCCCCCACAGCAGGTCCAGTGATCAGCACAGTGTTGGAGGGCATCCTAGGAAGGTAAGGAATTCCCAGCTCAGGAAAGGACTCTGACAGCAGTGATTCAAGATAAACCTTTATTATTTTCAGTTTTTGACTTGTTCTGTAGATTATTTTGGATTTTTTTTTAACCTTTTTTGCCCCCTCTGTTGTAGGTGTCAATTTTATTAGTACTAAGAAATCCAATTAAGCTTTTAAGCTTTTTTTTTCCTCAGTCACATTTTTTTATTTTTGTCATAAACCTCTGACTCTGTTGGGTTTTTGCAGTTCTATGGAGTTTAACTCTTTTTTTTTTCCGTTTCCCTTTGTTTAATTTTAATTTTTTAAACTATTATATTTTTTCTACATTTATTCCTTCATTTGCCTTTCCTATTGTTCTTTTCCTCTTGCAGTTAATCTTTAACATATATAAATCTTTATCTACCTCTATTTAACTGTGCCTATGTATTCTTTTCGTTCTCTCCTTTCCTCTCAACATATTTGTTAGTTTTATTTTCATTGCTTCATTCCCCAACTGGCACTTTGCTTTAGCTTTGTTTTCCAGTTTGTGCTTTAGTTAGTTTTGTTCTGGTAGATATACTTTCTGGTTTCCTTTGTTCGCTGGGTCAATCTGTTGTATTTAACTTTTGCCGACTGTTTTGATTTTGCTTATGGGTATATATGTATATGTGTTTATTCAGTCACACTTGCTATTGTTATCGACCTCCTCTGCCTCTACATTAGGCTTTTGCAGTTCTGTGGCGTTTTCCTTTTTTTCCCCTTTTTTCTTTCTTCTTCCATTTTTTTCTCTTTTCTCTCTTTTATAATTTTAATTTTTTTAATCTATTACATTTTTTCTACATTTATTCCTTCTTTTGCCTTTCCTACTGTTCTTTTCCCCTTGCAGTTAATCTTTAATGTATATAAATCTTCTTTATCTACCTCTATTTAACTCTGAATATCTATTCTTTCTTTCTTTCCTTCCCTTTCAACATATTTGCTAGTTTTGTTTTCATTGCTTTATTCCCCAGTTGGCACCCTGCTTTAGTTTTGTTTTCCAGTTTGTGCTTAAGTTAGTTTTGTTCTTAACTGGTAAATATAATTTTTTATTTGCTTTGTTCACTGGATCAATATTTTTGTTGGACTGTTTTCACTTTGCTCATAGGTGTATATGTATATGTGTATATGCCATTATTTTAATTATTATCTGCCTGATTTTGTAACTTCCATTTGTATGGGGTTCATCTTTGATTTCTCATTTTGGAATATTTGTTATACTCTCCCTCAATGCCATAAAAAGCCACTTTTGGAATCTTTGTTTCTGACCAGAAATCAAACTCTGCACCTTTGGAGTAGGAGCACTGACTCCAAGACCCTAGACTACCAGAAAACTCACCCTAGGGAGTAGCAAATAGTGAGAACTCACACACAGGAAACCATTTTATTACAAGACTCGCATCACCCAACCTCTGGTAGCACCCTCTGCAGGACGCCTCATCTAAACAACAAACTAAACAAAAATACAAACCCAATCATCAGCAGACAGAAGTGCCACCTCACTCAGCCTTGCCCATAAGAGGAAAAACCTCAGTAAAGTTAGGAAAATTGAAATTGTATCAAGCATCTTCTCAGAAGCACAATACCATGAGACTAGAAATCAATTACAAGAAAAAAAAAGTGTAAGAAACACAAACACATGGAGATTATGCAACACATTTCTAAATAACCAGCAGGTTACTGAAGAAATCAAAAGGGAAATAAGAAAAATTTCTAGAAACAAATGACAATGAGAACACGACAACTCAAAATCTGCAGGATGCAGCAAAAGCAGTCCTAAGAGGGATGTTGACAGCAGTACAATCCTACCTCAAGAACCAAAAAAAACATTGAATAGACAGCCTACCTTTACACCTAAAGCAACTGGAAAAAGAAGGAAAAAAAAAAAAATGTTAGTAGAAGGAAAGAAATCATAAACATCCAAGCAGAAATAAATGAGAAATAAATGAAGGAAACAATAGTAAGGTTAATAAAATACAAGTATTCTACTTATAAGAATAAATCACAGTAAATAAGAACCCCTAGTCATTAAAATTTAGCCTTGAGGTGGAATCATGCATGCAGGAATGTCAGCACACATCTAGAGACGTTTACCCTTCACTCTCGCTCACACCCATCGGGGACAGGCCTCTGACCACTACCTGCACTGATGTACAGGGAGAGGTCTGCTGACACTTCTGGGACAGAGGCAGCTGCCGCCGTGAGGACACAGGTCTGCAGTTATTCCTCTCTGTCCCCAGAGGACTGAGCTTGTCTGAGAACGCAGCCCACGTGGAGCGGACAGAGCTGCCGAATGTAAAGAATTCTGTCCCGTTTCCACTATTTGATCCTCAACGTAAGCTACTGAGCATTCCACTAGGACATATCGGTCAATCATCTATCTGCCAGTTTGGAGGAGGTCAGTTGAACTCTCTGTCTCAACTGTAAAATTCCTAAATGATATACACGTAAAAGATATTTGAGGCTGAGGAGGTTTTGCTTTAGCAAACGATGGCCTGCCAAGCTCTAACTCCAGCAGAACTCCTCACAATGGGAACATGTGAACCTGATACAAAGCTGCCCTGTGGCTTATAGTTCACATGTAGTAATAAGCTGTCATCCATTAACAGCATCCCTCATCTTAGCATCTACTCTCCTACTACAGCAGCATTAGGTAATCTATTGTTTTCTAGAGTTGTCATAACAAGTCACCAAAAACAATGGAGATTTACTCTCTCACAGTTCTAGAAGTCCAAAATCAAGATGCTGGCAGGCTACACTCCTTCCAGAGGGTCAATGGTCCACTCCTTGCCTCTCCCAGACTCTGGGCATTCCTGGGCTTGTGGTTACATCACTCCTATCTCTGCCTCCATGGTTACAAGGCCTTTTTCCCCTTCTTTGTCTAATCTGCCTACCTCTTAAAAGGTCACTTGTCATTGGATTTAGGGCCCACCCAGGGCTTCCCTCATAGCTCAGTTGGTAAAGAATCTGCCTGCAGTGCAGGAGACCTGGGTTCGATACCTGAGTTGGGAAGATCCTCTGGAGAAGGAAATGACAACCCACTCCAGTACTCTTGCCTGGAAAATCCCATGGACAGAGGAGCCTGGCAGGCTACAGTGCATGGGGTCACAAGAGTCAGACACAACTTAGTGACTAAACCACCAAACCACAAATAAGCCAAGATGATCTCCTCACTCATCATCTTTAATTTCACCTGCAAAGACACTTTTTTCCAAATAAAGTACCATAGGAAATGGACATTTGTTTTGGGGTGCCACTACTGAGCCCACCACCGGTCACTAATGCCCTTTAAAACCTCTCACAGATCCTAAGAGATCTTCTTGAGTAAACACTCTTTGACATGGTGGTTCCCAAACTCTGCTTACACACTAGAGTCATGTGGAAAAGTCCTAACACCCTGCTGGCACCCCCAGGCCAAACAAACTGCAGTGTTGGAAAAGGAGAACCAGGCAGTTTCTAAAGCTGCCCTAGGTCATTCTAATGTGCTACAAGATTTGGAAACCACTGCTTTCATAGCAGTTCTTTGTTTCTATATGTTTTCACTATATTCAAGTTCAAAACGCTCCCGTTTTACTTTTTCTGCATGCTTATTAAAACTCTTAAACTTTTCCCTTGTGGTTATCTGTATTAAAATGAAATGTTTTATAAAAACAAAATAATATTTTATTGAATATACGGTTATGTTTTCCTATTGATTGTGCTCTGAGATCTTAGGACCTGCTCTTACCCCAGAGATCCACAAATCTGCTGGTCTTTGCCTCAGAATACATATTTCTGCCAAAGGCAAAAACAAGCTACTTCAGATTTAATTCCTTTGAGTAGATCATTGTATCCACTGGAAATCCATATCATTTTAAATAATTGCTCTAAAAAGAATGATTAAACATTTAGAGCTTTAAGGTCTATAAAGTATTAGCCTCAGAGAATAAAGGAAGAGATGGGGTTTTACTGGAATCTTGATATGAGTATGGAAAAGAGATACTCATGGTTTGGAGTACTTTCAAGTGAGGTCCATGATCTTAGAGGGGATCAGAATAGTATTTGTCCTGAGATATGCTAAGTTGATCTTTACAAACAGAAATTCACCTTGAGCCACATATGTGGTCAAGTTAGCTCTTAGATATTGAAATCAGAGACCACCTTTCCATTTTTATTCATCTTTTCATTTTTATTATTAATTTCTTATAAAACTTGCCAAAATTCCAGTGAAATATTTTAAGTAAAAATATTTCCCAATATATATGTCTCTTCACACTAAATCTTAGAGTTCTCCACAAGGATACAGCCAAAAGTGGCATGATTCGAAAGTTCAGAACAGAGAACACAGCTTGTATTTTACTAAAGGAAGAGTTTACAATTTATCTATTTTATATTACTGCAAGTGATTTTTTCCTGTGATATAAGTTTGAACCCCAGAATAAGGTATTTATCAACATAGTTAATTTTAATATGTATTTATAAACTAATAAGATTCTTTTCACTTGGTATACCCACATTTGCTAAAGAGTTTAATAAATCCCATACACGATACTCTCTGTCCTCCAAGATCTTATCGCCAAAAGACATAGAAGGCCACAGATCAAAATGATTAAGAAAATATTTACTGAATGCCTACTTTATGCAGAGCATTTTTCTAGGAATAAGATGCCAGAGTTCAGACTAGGACTCGGACAAGGAGAGCTGCTAAGTAAGAAAATCAATACAAGGACAGGAGCACTGATACCAAAGTGCCTGTCAGGGGAGCAGATATATGGTCATTGTTTGTGCAGTATCCTTTTTCCTTTTTAGGTAGTTAATTGAAGCCCAGCTTTCTTTTGGAGATTCACTCTTTTTTTCACTCTCGGTCTGCCACAGTTTACAGATCCTGACAGAAGACACAAACTCTTGGGTCAGAGTAAAAACACTTGGCTACTCACGGCAACGGCAATCACCAGAGTACTTGGCATTTTTTTATGTCAGCTCCCTGAGCCCTGGTTCCTGGAAGGCAATGCAGAGAGAGTCAAGGGATACCTGCCATACACAGCAGGGTGTGTTGCAGAGACCTTAGCTTTTTTACAAGGATAGTAAGCTTGCCTCTCATTCGTTTCAGAGGGAGACTGTCTCTGTCTTCCAAGGCTGTTTAATATACAAATGTGAACAAAGAACAAAGTGTGATGTTCACCGCCCTAGTTCCATTCGGGTTAAGTGGTAACCCACTGCTGACCCACAGTGCACTCTGAGAGGAAACTGAGATAACGGCATGAGGCATTCTGTGCTTTAGACAAGGAGGTCCCTTATACGGTCCCTTATACAGTTAGACCCCAGGTTCTTGTATCTTCTCTTACATAGAAAAGCACTAACGTCATTCACTTGAGATATCTGTTTTTGGTGATTAGCAATACTCTTTTGTCAAGATGTATGCTTGACTGTACATATTCCCTAGCCAAAAGTCAGATATAAACTGCTTTCTCCCCTACCTTTTCAGAGCAGTTTCCTCAGAGCTAAGTGATTGCCTCTTGGGCTACAATCTTCAGGAATAAAATTTAAAATAATTAAATAATTAAATTTAAAATTCACAACTCTTAAGCTGTGTATTTTCCTTTAAGTCAAGACAAACACTGTAAACAAAACAAAATCACTCTGTGCCTCTGCTCAAAAGAAATACAGAAATGCATGAGACACAGGAGAACTGTCTGCTAACATACACAGTTTTTGCTTTTCAGTTCATTCTTCTCAAGAAGTATACTGAGTATCACTTCAGTGAGTTCAGTCGCTCAGCCGTGTCCCACTCTTTGTGACCCCATGGACTGCAGCACGCCAGGCCTCCGTGTCCATCACCAACTCCTGTAGTTTACTCAAACTCATGTCCATTGAGTCGGTGATGCCATCCAACCTTCTCATCCTCTGTTGTCCCCTTCNAGTTCAGAACAGAGAACACAGCTTGTATTTTACCAAAGGAAGAGTTTACAATTTATCTATTTTATATTACTGCAAGTGATTTTTTCCTGTGATATAAGTCTGAACCCCAGAATAAGGTATTTATCAACATAGTTAATTTTAATATGTATTTATAGACTAATAAGATTCTTTTCACTTGGTATACCCACATTTGCTAAAGAGTTTAATAAATCCCATACACGATACTCTCTGTCCTCCAAGATCTTATCGCCAAAAGACATAGAAGGCCACAGATCAAAATGATTAAGAAAATATTTACTGAATGCCTACTTTATGCAGAGCATTTTTCTAGGAATAAGATGCCAGAGTTCAGACTAGGACTCGGACAAGGAGAGCTGCTAAGTAAGAAAATCAATACAAGGACAGGAGCACTGATACCAAAGTACCTGTCAGGGGAGCAGATATATGGTCATTGTTTGTGCAGTATCCTTTTTCCTTTTTAGGCAGTTAATTGAAGCCCAGCTTTCTTTTGGAGATTCACTCTTTTTTTCACTCTCGGTCTGCCACAGTTTACAGATCCTGACAGAAGACACAAACTCTTGGGTCAGAGTAAAAACTCTTGGCTACTCACGGCAACAGCAATCACCAGAGTACTTGGCATTTTTTTATGTCAGCTCCCTGAGCCCTGGTTCCTGGAAGGCAATGCAGAGAGAGTCAAGGGATACCTGCCATACACAGCAGGGTGTGTTGCAGGGACCTTAGCTTTTTTACAAGGATAGTAAGCTTGCCTCTCATTCGTTTCAGAGGGAGACACTGTCTCTGTCTTCCAAGGCTGTTTAATATACAAATGTGAAAAGAACAAAGTGTGATGTTCACCGCCCTAGTTCCATTCGGGTTAAGTGGTAACCCACTGCTGACCCACAGTGCACTCTGAGAGGAAACTGAGATAACGGCATGAGGCATTCTGTGCTTTAGACAAGGAGGTCCCTTATACGGTCCCTTATACAGTTAGACCCCAGGTTCTTGTATCTTCTCTTACATAGAAAAGCACTAACGTCATTCACTTGAGATATCTGTTTTTGGTGATTAGCAATACTCTTTTGTCAAGATGTATGTTTGACTGTACATATTCCCTAGCCAAAAGTCAGATATAAACTGCTTTCTCCCCTACCTTTTCAGAGCAGTTTCCTCAGAGCTAAGTGATTGCCTCTTGGGCTACAATCTTCAGGAATAAAATTTAAAATAATTAAATAATTAAATTTAAAATTCACAACTCTTAAGCTGTGTATTTTCCTTTAAGTCAAGACAAACACTGTAAACAAAACAAAATCACTCCATGCCTCTGCTCAAAAGAAATACAGAAATGCATGAGACACAGGAGAACTGTCTGCTAACATACACAGTTTTTGCTTTTCAGTTCATTCTTCTCAAGAAGTATACTGAGTATCACTTCAGTGAGTTCAGTCGCTCAGCCGTGTCCCACTCTTTGTGACCCCATGGACTGCAGCACGCCAGGCCTCCGTGTCCATCACCAACTCCTGTAGTTTACTCAAACTCATGTCCATTGAGTCGGTGATGCCATCCAACCTTCTCATCCTCTGTTGTCCCCTTCTCCTCCTGCCCTCAGTCTTTCCCAGCATCAGGGTCTTTTCCAGTGAGTCAGTTCACATGCAACCACTCAATTCAAAACTACTAGTCATCTGGAGCTTGTTTCCTTAATTTTCCAGTGAAAAGTAAGGACCAGAATATCCACATTATATGCCATACTTAACAAGGACTGAGAAATGCATAGAAGCCTCACTGAGAAAGTTGATCCAAGACAACAGTCCCCAAATTCTAACCCCTGAGAGAGGGCTTTGGATTTCACAGTGATAGACAGTACACAGCCATTTTAAGAAATCATCTGTTTTTCACTCGTGTGTAAAGAACAATGTCTTCTGAACTTTGGTAAATAATCTAGCTCAGTTGCCACTCTGCTTTCAAACTATCTCATTTCAAAGATTAGTATGCATCATGAAAGCAAAAACAACATTTTTCTCATTCCTTTTGTCTGAAAACAAAGTGAAACATTTTTGAGAGAGGTGGTTTAATTACAAATAAAAGGAATTTTTACACAGTGTCGGGGGAAACTGAGGGAGCTCATCCCCTTTAAGAAATTATGTCAGTGATTTTTTTCAGATTAGAAAAACCCACGGGTAAGAAATGCAAAATAAGTTATGCGTGCTAATTCGCTTCAGTCGTGTCTGACTCTTTGTGACTCCATGGACTGTAGCCCACCAAACTCTCTGCCCATGGGATTCTCCAGGCCGGAACACTGGAGTGGGTTGCCATTCCCTCCTCCAGGGGATCTCCCTGACCCAGGGGTCGAACCTGGGTCTCTTATGTATCCGGCATTGGCAGATGAGTTCTTTACCACTGCGCCACCTGGGAAGCCCAAAATAAGTCATACAGAACACTTAAATATTAAGGGAAATTATACCAAACCATGAAATGAGCTCTAATGTGACATTAAATATACACATACTAAGCTAATTCGTAACTGGTTTCTTAAGTCTTATGATCATATTCTGATCTCTGAAAGTGGAATTTAATATGATGAAACACAATGGAATTCTTCTTAATGAACTACTCATATTATAGTCTTTTTTCTGCTCTTTTTTAACTAGGTAAAAGAATGATTTACTATCAACTAAAGAATCTGAAGATTTAGAATAAAGTTGCTGCCAAATATACAAGCTCAGGACACTCAAAAGGTATGCCCCACAGAGAGGCTCCCCTAGCAAGACCTCTATGATTTACTTATTCCTAGACAGTTCTCAAGTTTGTTTTCACATAAGGCAATAAAGAGTCCACATTTTTAAGTGAAAGTGAATATTTATGAGTACTTATTGTGCATGTAAGTACGCTCAGTCACTTCCGACTCCTTGCAACCCAGTGGACTATAGCCTACCAGGCTCATCTATCCATGAAATTTCCCAGGCAAGAATACTGGAGTGGGCTGGCATTTCCTACTCCAGGGGATCTTCCTGACTCAAGGATTGAACTCACGTCTCTTGCGTCTCCTGCGTTAGCAGGTGGATTCTTTACCATTGCACCACTTACTAAGGTGCAGCACTTATTAAATATTACACATATTAACCCATGTGTCTGAAAGCCACCCTCTGAAGATGTTTGTTCCTTCCCATGTTCAGACAGGGACACAGATGCAACCTGGCCAAGTTCCAGTGCAGGGAATGGTGCAGTCTGGATTTGAGCCCAAAGCCTGCACTCTCACCTCTACACCCACTGCCCTTAGGAACAGTAGCCCATATTCCCTACCGAGTGGACAGCAGTCAGAATCAAGCCTCAAGGTGTTCAGCATTTTCACAATACATTTCTAAACTTTAAAAATGTCAAGGGTTTTCTCACTTCAATTTGTTGTGGCTGTCATTTGTCATACTATATATTAAGAGTTTTTATTGCTTTATTAAAGCTGTCAATTTCCCACCCTTGGTTGAGATAGGCAGAAAAAATGTACATTTTAAAAATCCTGCCTATAACTCTTCTAAATGCTGAAACACCCACTAGCTAGTAGCAGAAGGAAGGCATTTACATTTCAGTCCAATCTAGTAATCTGTCTGTCTGAGATCATACTCTGAAGTATCTCTTGAAGAAACTCATTGATCCCTCCTGGGATCACATTGGAGATACAGCCAAACGTCTACTGGGACTCTCAGGCTCAGGCCAAGGCCAGGCTTTCAGAACTCCTCCATCCACCACCCTTGTCCTCAGATGGGGAGCTGCTCATGGCAATGGACAAAAGGATCTAATAATCTGAGTGGTGTCCTCTAGAATGTCTCTCATTCTCTACTGTCAACTTAAAAAATATTCACAACATAAAAGTTGAGGGTAATCTTTCATTTGGCAGGAATTTTTAGGACTTCAAGCCTGGAAGGTAACATCTCAAGTAACACTGAGAGAACTGTTCTGAGGAGTTGAAGGAGGAGCTAGGATATATATGAGTTTCACAACAAAGGGCAGGTAATCAGAACATCAATAGATTACTGTTAAAGAAAACCAGAAATTGCAAGTTAAAGAATGTAGTGCTTTTCTCTGTATGGGAAGATGCAAGAGTCTGGGTTTAGTGAAATCATCCCCCTGATATGCATCTCAGCTATTTGTGACCAGTACCCTATGTTTTCATATCCTGAGGTTCCTCAGGGTTCAGCCACTGGGAGTGGTTGCAGTCTGATGTCTGCCAGATGGAAAGTGTTCCTTCTTTGCTGAGTTCTCTCAGGCTCAGTAGCTTTCCACAGGCTGTGGCTGCAGCCACTAATGACTCTGATATCTTTTCTTTACTGATATGGCAGGAAATACTCCATTTCTCACTATTCACTCTACCTCTCTTCTCCATCTTTATTCCATAATCCCTCATGACAAGAGAATTTCATTTCATCCTTGAGCCCATATGCCTCATGGAAGAGCCACAGATGGACATTTATTTTTGTTTACCTTTATTGAAGAAACTCTGATACTCTAATCCAAACCCCTCCTTGTTTTGCTGTTGATGTGCTAAATTTAAGAAAATTGTCTCTTCCTCAATAAAGTTTGTCTTACAAGCCTGTTGCCTTAATGAAAAATCCTGTTTCATATGGTGGAAATTGAATGTGAATTCCTTCTTTCTCTTTATATTCCTACTGTAACAATCTTATAAGTTCATCCCCACCATCAGCCATATGAATCCTTCAGGCTGCAGAAGACAAATACATGCAAGGAGACAAAACAGAAAAATACAACACACTTTTAAGAATATTACCCCAGTTGCACTCATGTTTAACATCAATAAGTATGTGCATATTTTCCATTATTCTTACATGCAAATATTGCTTCTACTTTTTTAAAAACATGTTTCCAAACAGCAGAAACTAACACAACACTGTAAAGCAACTATACTCCAATACCTATGTAAAACTGTTTGATACATAAATTAAGTTCATTAAAGCCCCTGAGGTTAAAAAAAAAAAAATGTTTTCTTATTCAATCTTGAAGACATCCTTTTATAACATATGCCACTCATGAGCTATTAAATTGACCTTTCTCTTAATTAATAGTGGATCTGGGTCAGAAAGATACCCTGGTGGAGGGCATGGCAACCCACTCCAGTGTTCTTGCCTGGAGAATCCCAGGGACGGGGGAGCCTGGCAGGGTAGAGTCCATAGGGTCACAAAGAGTCAGACACAACGAAGTGACTGAACACATATTGCACATATATACATCTTTACTACTAAGACAAAACTACAAGGCATAATTACCGTAATGTCAGAAAGTGCTCTTCATTTTATTTCTACCATTTAGCAACATTTAGTGATACCGTTTGCTTAGGTATCACTTCATCTCTGAGAAACCTTTACTACCGTCACTGTCACTTTACAGTATGTTTAGTTGTGTGGACATTCAGGGGTGATGATAAACTGCCTTCCCATTTTCTCCTGGTGTCAGCGACAACAGCAAGCCAGAAGCAAATGCCTAAGATCTCAGCTCTCCTGAAGACAGAAAAAGGAATACAACACACCAACAGAAGCAGTGTGATCCATGTAACTAACCATCAGGGAAGTGCAACTAAAAACTACAGTGAGATCACTGCATGCTGTCAGAGTGGCTAGTGGCAAAAAGACAACAAAGCATAAATGTGGGCAAAAATGTAGAGAAAAGGGGAGCCCAGGTACACTGCTGATGGTCATGTAAACTGGCACAACCGCTGTGCCAAAGGAGTACGGAGATTCCTCTACAAATTAAAAATAGAACTAGAGAAGGCAATGGCACCCCACTCCAGTACTCTTGCCTGGAAAATCCCATGGGCGGAGGAGCCTGGTGGGCTGCAGTCCATGGGGTCTTGAAGAGTCGGACACAGCTGACTGACTTCACTTTCACTTTTCACTTTCAGGCATTGGAGAAGGAAATGGCAACCCACTCCAGTGTTCTTGCCTGGAGAATCCCAGGGACGGGGGAGCCTGGTGGTCTGCCGTCTATGGGGTTGCACAGAGTCGGACACGACTGAAGTGACTTAGTAGCAGCAGCAGCTTATGATCTAGCAGTTTCACTTCTGAGTATTTATCCAGAGAAAAATGAAAACACCAATTCAAAAAGATATCCACCACGCCTATATTGACTGCAGCATTATTCACAGAAACAAAGGCATAGAACCCAAGTGCCCATCAGTAGATGAATCGTTAAAGATCATGTGTTCCTGGAGCCAGAGATAGAAAATGTACAAAAATCCTTAAATTTATGTAAGGTCTCTATCACACGTTAGCCCATTGCCCAAGGAAATAGGCTCACACCGCGCTCCGCTGGGAGACCGCCTCTGCGAGGTCTTCCAAGCCAGCCCCCGCGATGCTCCCGCCCAGGAGGCTCACCAGCGAGACGGCCACTGCGCCCGGCCGGGTCTGCAACCAGATGCCAGACCTTCGTGCGTCGTGTCCACTGGAGCTGCGCCACCAGAAGTGACTGCTACCGCTCCTGCTGCTCCCTGGTGCGGGGCTGCGCTGCATCGCGCGGGGGGACATCTGCACCCCAAGCTGCCCAACCACGGCCAACGCCCTGGTCTCGGGTGTCCTGCATCTTTGGAAGAACACCACGCTGAAAAGAAGCTCCAATCCGGTACTGCAGGTGGTGCCAGCTGCCCTGCGGCATCCGCCTCATCGTCTCCAGAAGCAGGCAATTTATCTTGATTAAACTAACCCCCGCCCAACAAACGTCAAGAACATAGGTCAGGATTAGGAAAGGCAAACCAACCAACACGTTCAAAAGCAGCATACTACTCAGAAAGATTTTGTCATCAGAAAAACCTTTGGAACTAGCATTAATTCATGAATTCAGTGCTTCAGAGTACCAGGCCGGGCCCAGTTTTTCTAGTCAAACAGTTGAGAATATCCTCCTTTCTCTCACGCTGAGACATTCTTCAAGGATGAAAATGCTAACCCAAATAAGGATACATAATGCAACAACCCCAATGTAGACCTGTAGTTTTTCATGGTACAAACAGACATTTGCACTCTCATATTCATAGCCTCAGTATTCACAATAGCCAAGAGACCAAAGCAAACCAAGTATCTATTGACAGACGCATTGTTGGTGACACATATACGTGTGTTTATATTTATATACGCACACACATACACAACCTGGAATATTATTTGCCCTTAAAAACAAAGGAAATTGTGACACACGCTCCAACATGGATACAACTTAAAAACATGAAACGAGCCAGCCACAAAGGACAAATATTGTATGATTCCACTTCTATGAAGTTTCTAGAAGAGTCAAATTCATATAGACAGAAAGGAGAATGCTGGTTGCCAGGGACCGAGGAAAGGGAAGACCTGGGAGTCAGTGTTTAATGGGTTCAGAGTGTCAGTCTGGGGGTAATGGTTGCACAGTACTGCGAATGTACTGAACTGTACACTGAACTGTACACTGAAAAACTGTTAAAATGGAAAAGTTTATGTTATGTATTAATTTACCGCAACATAAACACACATGCACGCATGCATGAGTGCACAAGCAGAGCTGTCCTTGCTCTGAATATGAAACGTTCCTTATCCATACTCCTGTACTAGATTCTGTACTACTAAAAACCTGATTTTCTTTTCCAAAAAAAGTGCGGCATACCTTCACCAGCTGTGAGCCCCCTTCTGTGCCCCGAGGTTGTGGTCTGTGGCCACGCACACTGGGCAGCCAGACCCTCATCCTGGACTGGAGGAGGCAGAGGGGACCCGAGGACCTGAGCACATCTGACGGAAACATCCACTGCGCTGGGGAGCCCTCCCTGTATTCCCCAGGGGAAAACTTCCATTCTTGTTGCCAGCTGAACTCGGTGAGCTCCTTGCTCCCTTGGAAAACATCCTGACAGTGAGATGGTGTCACGTGGACTTGTATTAAACATTCGGAAGAAGTTGAAGCTTCACACTGTGAAGCAGGGAGAGAGAAGAGCCAACATCTCATGGCGCTCACCCCAACTCCTTACCGAGGAAGGGGAGTGAAAGGACCTGATGGTTATGTTAAAGACTCCTCTAGTTATACTTTCATCTCCTGTCCTTACACCAGATCATATGCGTGCCTTCAGGCTTGGCCTCTGACCTGTCTTGGCAGTATTATATCACCTCTGGGCTCAAATGCCTTTCCAAGTGAGTTGGAGTAAGGGTTAAGAACTGAGGCAGTAAGTCCTCTGATCTGCAGCCTTAAAAAGGTTTGTTTTTTTTTTAATGGAATTGGAATATGACTAGAGCTATATATTGAGGTCCAGTCATCCAGAAAGCCCCACACACCTGATCTTTCTTCTGGCTTCTCTGTCAACATCTCATCTGAATGGGGGACCAAGAGTTAAGCTTCAGAGATGCACTTCTCCAGTGTCATAAAATATTATTGTGTGCATCCTCATATCTGGCTATTCTTTCTTAAGGGTTTTATAAGCAGCTGGTAAATTTCAAAAGTCTTGGGATGCAAACTTCTTAGCTGAATCAATGTAACAAATGGACTTTTTGACAAGTGTAGGCCAGTCCTGGTGTCTTTGCAGAGTTTGTAGATTTCAAATATGTCTTCATTGTTCTAGTGCCCACAAGTGACAAGTCTCAGACTTGAGACCTTTTGTGGAAGATTCAAGGAATGAGACAAAAACAACACAAGTTGAACTGGAATGAAAAAACATCTGAGGCAGGTTCACTTCAGTCTTGAATTAAACCTCTGAATCTCCTCTAAGCATTTGGCAGCAATTTCACCCAGTAAACGGCTTACAGTATCATTTAATATCCCACTGCAACTTTGGAGAAAACAATGATACTAACAATGAAGTGAAATAATATATGCGTCAGCACCTACCTCAGTGCCTAGTACAATTTCAGTACTTGATTGAACTTGGAAAACAGTGGTAACTTCTTTTATTAGACCAGTTGCGAAGCATTTTCTGTACTTTATAGCAGTGTTGAACGGGGATGGTCGTTTGTCTGTTGGTTGCTTCATGTGCCTGTAAGAGTGGATTAATCTCAAACAGATATGACCTTGGATGTGGGAGCGAGGGCGGGCATGCACAAGGCTTCTACACCCAACCAACAGAAAGTAAACTTAGATGACTCAATTCAGCTCTCCTTCCTGAATTCCAAAAATGATAATGCTTCAGAAATGGGACATATTAAGTTTAGACAACAGGACCAAAAAAAAAAAAAATGAATCTACCTTTCCTCCTCCCCAGTCTGATCCATGATAGAATTAAAAATGCTAAAGAGCACACTAGTGACCCCATGGAAACACAGCCAACTTTGGCATTATTTATTATCTTCAACTAGCTTAAGGAGAGGAGAAGGCAATGGCACCCCACTCCAGTACTATTGCCTGGAAAATCCCATGGATGGAGGAGCCTGGTAGGCTGCAGTCCATGGCGAGAAGAGTCGGACACAACTGACTGACTTCACTTTCACTTTTCACTTTCAGGCATTGGAGAAGGAAATGGCAACCCACTCCAGTGTTCTTGCCTGGAGAATCCCAGGGACGGGGGAGCCTGGTGGGCTGCCGTCTATAGGGTCGCAGAGTCAGACACGACTGAAGCGACTTAGCAGCAGCAGCAATAGCAGTTTAAGGAGAGAACTGCAGCCTCCTTACACATCATTTGCACTCTGAGTGCCATCCCAAGGGAAAGGAGATTGATAGAGCAAAGCACCTTTATTGTTAAAGGCTTGCTTTTTCAAAGGATTGAAACTTAAATGACAGGACTTAGTTTTATGAGACCTACATGGGAAAAAAAGGTTCCCAAACAGATGTTGAATTCCCTAGTCACAACTTGCTCAACAAGATGATATGCTTCTTAAATTCTCTGAACTGCCTGAAAGTTTTTAATTTAACCTTTTTGCTTTGAAAAGGGCTTCATTTACTGTGTGCCTGTGGCATTATTATCTTCAATTTTATTTTCTAAATCACTGTTATCCTAGATTTTATTCTACCCTAGAGTCTATTTTTATCCTTTAAAATTGATTAAGTGGTTCATTCATTTGTTTCCTTCTATTTCCTAATTTTAGGTTTAACACAAATAAACCTTACTATTCACATTCTTACTATGTGCAAGCAGAGAGGGGAGAAATTGTGCAAACACTGAAAAAAAAGACTATGCAAGGTATATGTCTGATAAATGTCCAAGGAAAAATATCTGGTGCAATAAAAGCACATAATGGGGATTTGACCAAGCCTGAACTATCTGAGGAGGCTCCAGGAGGAACTTTTGCTCTGAGATCTGAAGATGTGGACTGAAGTGGGCCTGCTGTAGGGAGGAGCACCTCTCAGCTGAAGGACTTTAAGACAGCATGCAGCCAGCGTAAAGGAGATGTCCAGCAAACGTGGGCAGACAAGCAGGGGCCAGATCAGATGCACTTTGTGCCCACAGCAAAGATCTGAAATAGGGCAGTGATGTAATCCAACATGGTTTCAAAGGATCACTTGAATGGCAGAAAATGGATTGGAGTGGAATAGTGGAAATAGAGAGACCAAGTAGATGGCCACGGAAGTACAGGTAAAATGTGAGGATGGTTTATCAAGGGCAGTGATAATGGAGAGAAACATTTGAAAGATGTGAAGTAAATTGGTCAGTTGTGGTTCTGGAAGGTGAAGCAGAAGAATGTCTCCAGATTAAGAATCACGCCCAGCTCCTGGCATATGCATCTAAATAAACTGGGGTATCATTTGCTAAGCTGGGAAATCAAAAGTGAAAGGGGGTGAGGCATGGGGGAAGGGGGAATCCAAATGGTGACCTTGGTAGTTTTAGACATGGCAATTTGTTTCCTTGGAGACATCCAGTGGAAATAGTGGGTAGGAGGCAGTGTGGATCTTAAGCCTTTTACATGGCCTCTGGTCACACTTAGACATTTATCATAGGAAAAAAAAGAAAGAAAGAAAAGGTATCAAAACAACATTCTTTTCAAGTACCTCTCTCACTCCTTTCTCCATTTTTCAAAAGAAATTAATGAAACCAGAGGTACTATTCTTACTAGGACAGACTCACTCTCAAGCCATGACTCTTTCTGAAGGGCACTACAACTTATAATCTCTGATAAACAAAGATTCTTGGTCCCTGAATACTAAAAATAATTATTGTAATAAAATATTTAATGCAAAACAACTTGGAGAAGACCTTTAAAAGTCACTGTATGCATTGAACTCACCATTGGGTGCATACAATTGTACTGAACACTGGATAACTTATTGAGAATGATTATGAAACTATATACAGAGATCTTCCTTACTAAAGGAGAGGGATTATATAGAGGAATAAGACTTTGCACAGTATGGAAACATCACTTTTCCTTAAAAGGCTGCAGATGTATTCTGTATGAATTTAATACTTAAGCACTAATCATTAATAATTCAGGAGTTCCCATAATACCAGTAGCCTGATAAACCAAAATAACGTCCATAGCATCAGTGATCAGTGCTTTAGTGAAGGAGACTCATTTTATCATCACAAAGGAGTGGGAATAATCAATCTAACATGCTAGCTTGTTAGCCAAGGTCAAACCACCCTTCAAACTTCCCTTTTGCTCTAATAGCATGTCCCTTACAGCCACATGAATTTCTGACTTGCTGCTTCTGCTTCTCCTTGCATGATACGTTACATTCCCTTAGTTCCAATTATCAATTTATTAATTATCACCAAGTAAAAGTTTGTTTTAAATGCCCAGAGGATGTGTACTGTAGGTTCACAGATGTAGATCCAGCAGGGTTTATGAACTCATTGCCAGTGAATTAGGAGGCTTCCATATGCTCAGAGGCCATTATATGAGCCAAAAATAAAATTTCTAATTATTCCCATCCATAAAATGTCCAGCAGAATGGTATGCTAGCTAATTTTTACAATGTAGAATAATGTAACAGATGTCATGAGTGGGCTAGCACCTCGGACGGACAAAATCCTTCAGTGAAGGAAGCATTCTTCCTGGCATGATCATGTTACCTATGAGTTCTCATCATTGTCTTAGCAACAACAAAATATTATTAGGATACCCTCTCTGTCCCAGACTCTAAATCAGGTGTTTTCTGTGAAATATTATTTAATCCTTACAACAACCTTATGAGGTACACATTATCTGCATTTTACAAGGGCAAAACCTCCAAACATTGGGAAACTTGCCCCAAGTCACGCAGATATAAGTAAAGGCAGAGGTTAATACTTTGTCTTTGGACAACAGTATGTGGTGTTATGACAAGACGTTATATAGCTTGTGTATATTGGAAATCACGGAAGTATGAAAAGAACTCACCTGATGACAAAGATTTTCAATGTGATTTTCACCTCCAGTCAACTCTTGATCATTTCAGGATACAGAAAACAGAAATTACCTAAACCATGAAAATCATGGAAAAATTCCAGATTTGATTCACCAGTTCCTTTTCTTATTTAGTATAAAGAAGTGTTTAGGGAAAAATAATCAGACAGAATTAGAATAAACTATGCATGCAAGTGGATGTGAGAAATAGATTAAGGGACTAGATCTGATGGACAGAATGCTTGATGAACTATGGACGGAGGACGGAAGTTCATGACATTGTACAGGAGACAGAGATCAAGACCATCCCCATGGAAAAGAAATGCAAAAAAGCAAAATGGCTGTCTGAGGAGGTCTTACAAATAGCTGTGAAAAGAAGAGAAGTGAAAAGCAAAGGAGAAAAGGAAAGATATAAGCACCTGAATGCAGAGTTCCAAAGAACAGCAAGGATAGATAAGGAAGCCTTCCTCAGTGATCGATGCAAAGAAATAGAGGAAAACAACAGAATGGGAAAGACTAGAGATCTCCTCAAGAAAATTGGAGATACCAAGGGAATATTTCATGCAAAGATGGGCTTAATAAAGGACAGAAATGCTATGGACCTAACAGAAGCAGAAGATATTAAGAAGAGGTGGCAAGAATACACAGAAGAATTGTACAAAAAAGATCTTCAAGACAAAGAGGGTGTGATCACTCACCTATAGCCTGACATCCTGGAATGTGAAGTCAAGTGGGCCTTAGAAAGCATCACTATGAACAAAGCTAGTGGAGGTGATGGAATTCTAGTTGAGTTATTTCAAATCCTGAAAGATGACTCTGAAAGTGCTGCACTCAATATGCCAGCAAATTTGGAAAACTCAGCAGTGGCCACAGGACTGGAAAAGGTCAGTTTTCATTCCAATCCCAAAGAAAGGCAAAGCCAAAGAATGCTCAAACTACCACACAATTGCACTCATCTCATATGCTAGTAAAGTAATGCTCAAAATTCTCCAAGCCAGGCTTCAGCAATATGTGAACCATGAGCTTCCAGATGTTCAAACTGGTTTTAGAAAAGGCAGAGGAACCAGAGATCAAATTGCCAACATCTGCTGGATCATGGAAAAAGCAAGAGAG
>SJYX01008861.1:79109-97772 GCA_006410675.1 Oreotragus oreotragus
TTTTTCTAGGGAAAGGTACTGATATGAGGCCATCACCTTCTACTGCAATTTAGTATTCTTCAAAGTGTATGAAATTCATTAATATCTCAAGGGATAATTGTTGATCATTGATAATGTAAGAAATAACAAAATCTAAATGATTTAACAGAATTTCATTTAATAAGTATATTTAAGGTTCATCTCTCTCAAAAAAACAGCATTTTAATTACATTCAAATTGTGTTCATCTTAAATATCAACAAACTCATTATTTACATACAAGGATAGATATTAGAAAACAGGTGGAAATTGAAACAAGTTCTATTTTTTAAAAGTTCTTACTTCCAGATTAGAATACTGTGAACTGCTAAATACATACCTAAATAAATGTATACATTCTCAGAAAACCACAACTTGCTCTAATAGGAAAAGAACTGTAATATACATATAGTGGAACATAATTCACACAGGCTCAATTTACAGGTATGTTTCAAAGTATAAAACAAACAAAATCCCAGTAACTACAAGTACAGGCAAAAGTTACAGCCAGCATTTTAAACTAATGCACCAACATACAATGCTTTCCCAGAGAAAGTAGAGAAGAGTGCCCAAGATTTTATGTTGATGAATGACTTTTCACTTCTTTATTCTTAAATAAAGAAGCAGAGCACTTACTCTTTTTGTGTTTAAATTAGATTTATGTTGGTTTTTTTGTTACATAGCAATGACCCTAATGCATTATGAGAAGTGCTATCAAACCTGTTTCACTTAAAACTCAGTAACCAAAACACTTTTTCATTTCTCCTTGAACTTCCATTTCCCTTCAGAAGGCCTCTAAGGAAATTTTATAGACAACTGTGGTAAAGAGATCAAACCAAATAATTCTGAGATGGCAAATAAATGCAAGAATTGGCACTAATATGGGTTTACAAAGAGTTACTCTCTGTTTATTAAACCACAAATGCAAAAAAAAAAAAAAAAAAGGAGTGAAAGAGAAATCTTACCTGGAAACATAAGTAGCATAAAAAGTACTAGAAAACATTGTGTGTTGTTTGGGAGCTTCAGTTTGGAAAACATACAGACAGAAACCAAGTTACCATTAACTGTTACAAGCATTTTTTTTTTCCAACTTGTATAACTTGCTTAAATTTTTAACTTGTCTAAATAGAGTTTCTCTAGCCAAAATGAAGAATTCATAATCACTGTCTTTGTGTAGGAGAAAGGATGGTTTGGATACATCAGGTTAATAGAGGTAGCACCTCGATTAAGCACTTAATCTGATCTGACTCAAGTCAAGAGAGAATTCTGCCTTTCTTCAGTGTTTACTGTGTTTCACATAGTTGCAGAAAAAGAAGATTCTTTCTTCTTTTTTTTTTTTCTTAATGTACTTCAGGTTAAAAATGGCAGAATGAATAGTCCTTAATTAGCACACACTTTTTTAAAGGGACATTTTTAGATTTTGGTCATTTGCTTTTCTTTGCTTGTTTTTAATGATAAATCTTTAGAACTGACTCTTCTATAATGGTGCTCAGATGGACAGATAAAATCAGACCTTTCTTAAAAGTAAACAATTTATCTTGCATTAAAATAAATCACCAATTAGAGATCTAAGTCAGTGTTTCAAACAAATGTTCAACTTCAAATTAAATATGTTAACTGCTGCTGTGTTAAAGAAACAACTATTTCATTCAATTATAAACATATTAACAAACATATAATCATTCCCTATGATCACCATAAAAATTAAATTATCCTTTTCTCGTTTATATGAAGATGGTGGCCCTCAAGCAACACTTTCAACCAGAAAAGCTCATTCATAACACAACCCCATCTCAGTTTTTGAACGTCAGTGCATTCAATAGTTATAAGGAGGCATGATGTTCTTCTGAAGCTGAGAGTTCTGGAAGGGTTAAAAACAGAAAAAGAAGAAGAAAAAAAGAAAATATAAATAATCTGAAAGATTTCCTTAATGATAACAAATAATGCCTGTACTCAAAGTTAAGTATGGTATAACCTGAATATTAATCAGTTGTGGTTTTTTCTCCCAATGGAAGGCGTTCCCATAACTGGAGCAACTGTTCACCAACCTGAGGTTCTAGTTCCTGGAGAAACCAAAAGTCACAATAAACATAAAAACAACTAGATTGAAACCTATGCTGATAAAAATGTAAGAAAATCAAACTTCATATTTCTACTAAATCATGTGTTATGCCTACACTGCTCTAATGCTTTTCATGGAGATTTAGCAAAAGTACTCAGCTTTTGTACTTCCAAAGGTTTATGTTAATACTTAGCATATTAGATGTTTGCGTTTTTTTCCCTCAAGAAAGAATCTTAGATACTACATAATATACTTAAGGAATGAAATTTATTTCAAAATTATTATCAAATAAAAATTAAAATATTCTTACATAATTGAAAAGAATGTCATTTATTGTCCTCTTGTGACATCATGTGCACTTAAAAAGAATCTTAACAGTTTTCATGTGGTTATTTCAACAGTCACACTTGTTCAGATGAAGTATTAGATGTAGCCTTAGCAAGACTAGATAACTCTCTAAATAGATTCTCTGAATCTATTTTTTCCTACAAAAAACTTGGTCAATAACTTATTTTAGGCTTAAGAATTGAACTACCTCATATAAAGAAGCTAGCACAGTCATCAATATATATGTTAATTCCCATCACCTTAACTAGTTTAAAATGCCTATCGGCAGTATCATGAAGACAAAGCATAACAGAAATAAAACAAGCCACAAAAATATAAAATTGCTATTTCTATCATTAGTTAAATCCATAAAGAACTTAGATACTGTTCTTACACTTTATTGAAATTACTTCAGAATTACACTAGGTTTTGATCATATCAAGTTAGGTCAACAATAGGAACCTCCAAGAACTGACATGAAAGATTATATATACAATGACAGAGCAAAGTCAGGTTTACAAAATGTTTAAAAAAAAAAAAAAAAAAAAAAAAAGAGCTCTGTCAGGCACATTTACAAGTAGGTTTTTAACTAACTCTTCTACAAATCTGAACCATTATCTTCCCATGTGCACATGGAATAAACAATTTGTATTCTTGCATTTGTTCCTCAAACAAATCACTGAATAACAGCCAAACAAAACAAACAGTGGAAGAAAAATATTAAATGCCATCGTATACCTGCCCATCTCTGCTTATCTGGACTTTCTTGTTGTCATTCCAAGGATTGAGTAAATGGTGTGCAAACTGAAAGGGAAGACTTTCCTTCCGAATCCACTCCACTTTAAACACTCCTCCTAGTCCAGCTGAGCCCCAGTCCTGACTCTTCTCCCTTCCTATCTCAGAAGACATTCTAGAAAATCCCTGTGAGTAAAATGAGAAAGCCCTGAGGTTTGTACTTTTAAGGTAACAATGTAATATAAAAATAATAGATATCTAATAAAATTCCAGAAAGCTACTCATTAAGCATTTCTTAGAAAAAGATGAATTAGAAAATTTTAGAGGAAAGACCGATTTCAGCTTTCCAATGTAATTTTAAATACAAACACATATTTTCTAAACAATGTATCATAGTTCTAAACCCACATTTATTCCATTACCAAATGAATACTATGTAACTTCTAGGTTTTTAGTTCAAAAAATGATAATTATAACAAATAATAAATCCATTATTTTATAAATTCAGATACACATCAAGTCAAGGAACACAGTTAAGAAACTGAGTTAAGAAACACAATTTCTTGATGGTCAGACTAATCTCTTTGGCACTATTTAAATAAACATTTTATCAAAAAGTCACACTTCTCATTACTTTTAATCCACCAGAAATCTTAAGTTGTCCTCAGGAGGAAAAAATGTTTATCTGGAGAGACTCTGGGAAAACAAGGCAAAAACAAAGGGATCCCTATATATCATTCCTTTGAAGGGGTGCAATATATTCCTCATCCTCAGTCAAGCACAGTGCATTCTTACATTCCAATGCAATAAAAACCCAGCTTCTTTTTAACTTCTATGATTTAACTGATCTAATCTACAGCCAGAATAATGTCCTTTTACTATTTCAGGATGGCTCACCTGGAAATGTCCAGATCCTTGAACAGAAAATACCAAGTAAACCACGCTGCTTTCCCAAAAGGCTCGATTTAGCTTCCGCTCATTACTAGGAGTTGTAGACCAGATACCCTTCTGTTGAGAAATTTCAAGGTTTCTCAGATTGCTACTCTTCATTATGAAGTACCTAATAGGCATGTTTGGTTTTGGTGAAGGAGATTTTGAGCCCTAAAAAAGAATGGATATTAAACACTCTCTGACATAAATCACAGCAGGATCCTCTACGACCCACCTCCCAGAATACTGGAAATAAAAGCAAAAATAAACAAATGGGACCTAATTAAAGTTAAAAGCTTCTGCACAACAAAGGAAACTATAAGCAAGGTGAAAAGACAGCTTTCAGAATGGGAGAAAATCATAGCAAATGAAGCAACTGACAAACAACTAATNAAGTGATACTGGGAATACTAGCCAACCACTAGTAAAAGAATGAAACTAGAACACTTTCTAACACCATTATACAAAAATAAACTCAAAAGGGATTAAAGATCTAAATGCAATACCATAAACTATAAAACTCCTAGAAGAAAACATAGGCAAAACACCCTCCAAAACAAATCACAGCAGGATCCTCTATGACCCACCTCCCAGACTAATGGAAATAAAAGGAAAAATAAACAAATGGGACCTAATAAAACTTAAAAGCTTTTGAACAACGAAGGAAACTGTAAGCAAGGTGAAAAGACAGACTTCAGAATGGGAGAAAATAATAGCAAATGAAGCAACAGACAAAGAATTAAACTCAAAAATATAGAAGCAGCTCCTGCAGCTCAATTCCAGAAAAATAAATGATCCAATCATTCATGTTGATGTATGGCAAAACCAATACAATGTTGTAAAGTTCAAATAATAATAATAAATAAATAAATGATAAATGGTTTTTAAAAAAATGGGCCCAAGAACTAAACAGACATTTCTCCAAAGAAGACATAGAGATGGCTAACAAACATGAAAAGATACTCAACATCACTCATTATCAGAGAAATGCATATCAAAACTAAAATGAGGTACCATTTCACACCAGTCAGAATTGCTGCTATCAAAAAACCTACAAACAGTACATGCTAGAGAGGGTATGGAGAAAAGGGAACCCTCTTACATGGTTGGTGGGAATGCAAACTACTACAGCCACTATGGAGAACAGTGTGGAGATTCCTTTAAAAACTGGAAATAGAACTGCCATACGACCCAGCAATCCCACTGCTGGGCATACACACTGAGGAAACCAGAATCAAAAGAGACACATGTACCCCAGTGTTCATCATAACACTGTTTACAATAGCCAGGACATGGAAGCAACCTAGATGTCCATCGGCAGATGAATGGATAAGAACGCTGTGGTACATATACACAATGGAGTATTACTCAGCCATTAAANGAAAGAGACACATGTACCCCAATGTTCATCGCAGCACTGTTTATAATAGCCAGGACATGGAAGCAACCTAGATGTCCATCAGCAGATGAATGGATAAGAAAGCTGTGGTACATATACACAATGGAGTATTACTCAGCCATTAAAAAGAATGCATTTGAATCAGTTCTAATGAGGTGGATGAAACTGGGGCCTATTATACAGAGTGAAGTGAGTCAGAACGAAAAACACCATTACAGTATACTAACGCATATATATGGAATTTAGAAAGATGGTAATGATGACCCTAAATGTGAGACAGCAAAAGAGACACAGATGTATAGAACAGTCTTTTGGACTCTGTGGGAAAAGGTGAGGGTGGGATGATTTGAGAGAATAGCATTGAAACATGTATAATATCATATGTGAAACAGACTGCCAGTCTAGGTTCCATGCATGAGACAGGGTGCTCAGGGTTGGTGAACTGGGATGACCCAGAGGAATGGGATGGGGAGGGAGGTGGGGAGGGGGATTCAAGATAGGGAACACATGTACACCCATGGCTGATTCATGTCAATGTATAGCAAAAACCACTACCATATTGTCAAGTAATTAGCCCCCAATTAAATAAATAAACTTTTTAAAAGTAAAATAAATATATTAATTAAAAAAACAATGAATTTATAAGGACTGACAGGAAATAGTAACTTCTCTCTTCAAATAGAGGGGAAAATCAGAAGCTTTTATAAACTGAATAAAATTATTCACTATTGAAATAGTTGAGGAAATTACATGAATGGTGTGACTTTATTTTCCCTTAAGTGCTCACCAATGTTCTCTTTATTATTATTATTATCTGAGTATGTACACACCATTACTTATTATCAAGCATCCATTTTAGAATGCAGAGAAGTGTCTTATATACTATTAATTTTGAAACAATGTTATATAAATTGTACAAGGAACCATGAAAAACAGAGGGAGCTACAAAGATCCTACACTTACTAGCACATCAGCAGAAACATTCATAGATATATAAGAAATCATAAATAATCACTCCCTTAATGCACTAAGTTCTGAAGTAATTTATAATGCATCCATCAATAAATGACATGTGATTATCAAAAATTCAATATTTTCCAAACTGCACAGAGATTTGGATACCCTCATTCATCATAAAATTCTATATAAGTAAGACTTTCCCTCAATATTCTACGTTTATATGTTTGAAGAATTTAAAAAAATGTAACTATACCACCTAGTAAATATCATACCAGCGTTTATTTGTGAAAATAAATTGGCTTCAATACAATGGAAAATTCAACAGCTATGCCCACATAAACTCAAAATTCTTGTCTTCTATGGGTTGAACTCCTTTCCTTAATACATCAGGTCAGTTCAGTTCAGTCACTCAGTCGAGTCCAACTCTTTGCGACCCCATGAATCGCAGCACATCAGGCCTCCCTGTCCATCACCAACTCCCAGAGACTCGCGTCAATCGAGTCAGTGATGCCATCCAGCCATCTCATCCTCTGTCATCCCTTTCTCCTCCTGCTCCCAATCCCTCACAGCATCAGAGTCTTTTCCAATGAGTCAACTCTTCTCATGAGGTGGCCAAAGTACTGGAGTTTCAGCTTCAGCATCATTCCTTCCAAAGAAATCCCAGGGCTGATCTCCTTCAGAATGGACTGGTTGAATCTCCTTGCCATCCAAGGGACTCTCAAGAGTCTTCAACACCACAGTTCAAAAGCATCAATTATTCGGTGCTCAGCTTTCTTCACAGTCCAACTCTCACATCCATACATGACCACAGGAAAAACCATAGCCTTGACTAGACGGACCTTTGTTGGCAAAGTAATGTCTCTGCTTTTGAATATGCTATCTAGGTTGGTCATAACTTTTCTTCCAAGGAGTAAGTGTCTTCTAATTTCATGGCTGCAATCACCATCTGCAGTGATTTTGGAGCCAGAAAAATAAAGTCTGACACTGTTTCCACTGCTTCCCCATCCATTTCCCATGAAGTGATGGGACCAGATGCCATGATCTTCGTTTTCTGAATGTTGAGCTTTAAGCCAACTTTTTCGCTCTCCACCTTCACTTTCATCAAGAGGCTTTTTAGTTCCTCTTCAGTTTCTGCCATAAGGGTGGTGTCATCTGCATATCTGAGGTTTTTGATATTTTTCCTGGGGAAATTAAATAAACACTCTTGTTTAAGCTTCAGAGACACAGCAGAATAGGCCTCTGACTTTGCTTCTGACCAACCTGGCCACTGCCCTGACTACTGCTGTGGGTGTCAGCCACATCTACTGTGAGTGTGGAAGAGAAACACAGTTGATAGATAGGAAGTGGATCTTGGAGTTTGTTAAGTACCTGGAGGAGGTCTGGCCAACCATTCCAGGATTTAGCAACTTTCCAAGATTTGCAGAACAAAGCAAACAGCATTGGAAAAAATTAACATCATACCACAGCTTCAGTTTTGCTTACAGATTGAAGATGATAATCAGTTTGTGGCCTGGGATTATAAGCAGGTAATCCGGAACTGCAATCTTTGAAGTCTCACCCACGAAGTGCACGGGCTACCTGGGACGTTTTCCCAACTGGGGCTCCAGATGTGCTGTCACGTAACCCCCAGAGCTGTTTAAGTCTGAATGTTGTTCGAAATCCAGATTGGTGATGTATCCTCTGCTCTATTTCTCTCTCTTTTTTTAATGTTAGTGTATTGCAAGTAAGTTAGATAATTCTCTAATAAACACTTGTATTGTTTATTTGTATATAATGAGTGGCTCATTTTGTTAACAAATCCTTTGAACCTGAGATGAAAGTGAAAACTTTTGACAAAACAGCTATGGTAAAGGAACTCCTAAGAAATGTTTGTCACTTCTGGTAGGCTGAGGAGATGTATTTTCTTAGTCCATTTCTTAGGTTTCTTGACCTCCATTTAATTCTTTTATTCTCTTTATGAAGTATTTTGTAGTATTTCTTTCATCTATCTTCTAGATCATATATTCTCTCTCCATTTCTGTCTCAGCTGTTTAAAATTTCTTTACTCTTCTGTTATGATGTTCAGTACTAGAAAGCTTATTTGTCTTCTGATAATTAGCTATTTATTACTCATGTTTTATGTATCTTATCTATTTAAATATGTTAGATATATTTCTTGTACTTCATATCTGATTATTAGTCTTTACAGGTTCCCATCTTGGTTTATAGTTTATGCTGGTGCTGTCATTTTGGTGGGGGAAGTTGTATTTGCTCGGGGGCAGGAGCTTTAATTGTAGAAGCCTCAATTAGGGTTAAGCTCCTCTAGATGCAATTAGATTTGCATTTGCCATGTATATGAGTTTGCAGATAGAAATTACTTGGGCCATGCTGATAGGATTAATTAGAATACCAAAGCTACATCAGGGCACTCTTTTGGTTACAAATTCTTTATCAACATTTTATTCCTCACCCATAGCTACTGACAAAAATTAGAATTTTCTTTGGTCCTTCCTTTCTTATGAGAAAGAAAGTCCAGTTTTTCACTATGGGTATAGTCAATTAATCATTTAGAATTGTGTGTGTGTCAGCTGTCTATTGGTTTGAGCCACTTTTCAAGCACATCTGAGTATTTAAAATACTGTTTAACATATCCTTGTATATTATAATTTATAATAGGAACATTTAAAAAAATTTTAACACAATTTCCAAGTGTGAAATGTAAATATCTGTTAAAAATATGAACCATCGTAAGACCACTCAGTGATAATCACCTGATACCTAAGCTACACTGCAAAGTTCCAGGCAACCTTCACACACATACCTGATGCTGAAAGGGGCCTCTTTTCTTGTGTGGAGGTCTAGCAGGACAGACTAACCCTTTCCATGGTAGCTCTATGTCCTCAAACAGCAAGGCAGAAGGACATTCCTTCTTAAACTTTAGGCTGGTAAATTGCCTAATACGATTTCCACCATTTTTATTCATTGCTCAAAATAATCAAAGGCTTCATCACCTCAAGAGGAGGAGGAAACAGACAAGACTTCTTACTGGAAGGAGTACTCAGGGACAAGCAATATTCCTGAATCTAATAGCCACTGAAATCAAAGTCAAGCTTCTTGTGATATTTTTGGGTGCCATACACAGGGTAAGGCTATAGAAATAAATGTTTTGTTCACTATACTATGGTGATTTCTTTAGATTGGCTTACTCTTTACTTACTACTAGGAGAGGGACACCTACTATTTAGTGGAATCTTATACTGCATGCCACAGCTTTCACACCAAAGTGGACTGAAATTTCTAACCATTATAGACATTGTATCCATTTATATAGACAAAGAAACATGCAGGTAGACATCAAGGAGAATGTAAGTACAGATTGGTGAAAGGAACACAGACGGACCTAGCCTGAATAACTAATTTTTCTGATTTAGGAATACAGTTTTCTCATACACCTCATGGCCCTCTTCTTTTTGGATCCTCTAATATCTGACATTTATTTGTAATTCGCCTTCTTAATTGTGAAAAGTGCATATCCACAGAGTCATAAATGGGGCAGTTTTGAGGAAAAAAATTAGGGAGAGGGAAAAGCATAAAAAACTGCCCTTGTATGATGTTGGAGTTTGGTTAAGGGAAACACTTTATTATGTTTTTCACTTGAATAATTTTACAGAGGGAGATTTGAGATCATTAGAGGTTATTCTTTTATATCAAGATATTTCCTACCAAGCAGGCTCATCAAGAGAAGCATGGTTTCTGTAATCCTCTGATAGAATCACTCAAAGGCAAAACCATGCATAATAATGGATCAGACACTGAAGTGAGATTCAGGAAATCACCTGGATCCTGGTGTCAGTTCTAATTCAGTAGCTATGTGGCTCTGGGTAATGCTCTTCACCTACCACAGTATGGTAAAAGACTCGAGTTGTCAGACAGTTATATTACACGGATATATTACATAATTCAGTCTATTTACTTCAACAAGCACAGAAATCTTGCATATTACTCCTACTTGAAACAAATTTCCCTCAGGTGCATGACAAAATAGCTACTCAAGCATCAGACCTACCATGCTATATGACTTCTGCTTATCTTCACTTCTCAAAGATTGATGAATTTCACAATGCTTCTGTATAGAGGAATACTGCAGTTATTTCTGCAATATTTTGAACTGAACGAATTTCAGCTCTCATTTATGTTTTACAATAAATTCTATCATACAGATTATGTTGAAAAACATTTAAACTATTTCCCTAGGGTTTAAACTTATAGTTTGTTATTTAAGCAGTAAAACCCTTGTCCTAATTTGTGTTTGCAGTAGCCAACACCACTAGGTCATGATTATTATTTAGATGCCTGTTTTCTTCAATCACCCTGTGAAGTGAGCAATTATATATGCTCATTTCCCCTCTTGGTCTTCAGCATTGAACCTCATTTCTCTCCCTCCTTCCTAGGTGTCAAGTGTCATTCACCCATGCACTTCTGTCTTCATGGACTACATGATGCAGTTGTAAAACTGGTTTCCTAATGCCTGTATTTGATTATTGGATTCACTAAATGTAAAACACACCTAGACCAGTAAAAATATGCTAGTGGGTTAGGTTTGCTGACAGGAATTCTCACATAATAACAATGTATAAGAATTGACTGGAAAAACATTTGTATGTCATGTGGGTAAACACTGGGATATTGAAAGCAGCAACAATGAGCACAATAGAAATGAAGTTATTCTGTGAAATAATGTCTTTTTCCTATGGGTCCATAGTTCTCTTTTCAAAAATGCAATGGCTCTGAAATGAGCTTTTCATTTCCAAAATTATATTCAGGTTGTCTACAATCATCTCAACGTCCCACCTAGAGGTATTTTCTTGCCATTGCTTTGGTGGAAAAATTTCCTGGTCTCCTTGGGAATCATATTATTTTTTAAAAGTTCTCTCATAAGATTTCTCTAATTTTCCACAAAATGCTAAGTAATATTCTTGATAATTGGACTCACATTTCCTAAATATTTAGTGCAGTGACCAAAGAGAGCCCTGGAGGTATAACAGCCCATCAGAATTCTTCTATATTGGACCAAAAGATACAGACTTTCATTGCCCATTCTTGAAAAAGCACTGTCCACTTCATACCTGTACTACTCAGGGAGGCTCTCTCTAGTATCTTGCCACAAGACCTAAATTCTTTTTCTTTATCTCATGAGGTTCTGCCAGTTTAAACAATGCCTTTTGTTTTTTCTGTCATGTAGAGGTCAGGAAAAGTTTGATTTTGTGGATTATCAGAATTTTATGTCAATGTTTGGTTGCTGCTGCTGCTAAGTCACTTCAGTCGTGTCCGACTCTGTGTGACCCCATAGAAGGCAGCCCACCAGGCTCTCCCATCCCTGGGATTCTCTGGGCAATAATCCTGGAGTAGGTTGCCATTTCCTTCTCCAGTGCATGAAAGTGAAAAGTGAAAGTGAAGCCACTCAGTCATGTCCTACTCTTCGTGACCCCATGGACTGCAGCCTACCAGGCTCCCCCATCCATGAGATTTCCCAGGCAAGAGTACTGGAGTGGGTTGTCATTGCCTCCTCCTCTCATATCCTACCCAATACGAAATAATTACAACTGTAGGAGTGAAGAACACTTTGTAACAATTGAAAATGACACACTATCTTCTCGCTCACAGAGAGAAAAAGAAATAAAATACTAAAATGAAATTACTAAACATTCACAGAATTGTGAAAATGACTGTGGTGGGGCCACCTTGTTTCTCATAAGTGGTCACCAGTATTCTCTCTTTTTATTTATTTATTTATTTATTTATTTTACTTTACAATACTGTATTGGTTTTGCCATACATCAACATTATGGAAAAGGCAGGAAATATTCCCATGTTTAGTTCAAAATACATATCTCCTATGGATTGAATTTGTGCCTCTAAAATTAATGTATTTATGCCATAAACACTCATATTCGTATCTGATCATATTTGGAGATGAGTATTTACCAAGTAAACAAGTTCAAATATGTTCATTAAAGTAGGTCTTAATCTAAATGAGTTATATCCATATAATAAGGGCAAATCTGACAGACACATACACATAGGAAAGAAAATGTGGACAGGTATATGGGGATTTCAGTTATCTGCAGGCCAAGGAGAGGCCTCACACCTTGCATAAGATCAATTCAGATGAAATCTTGATTTGGACTTAGAACCTCCACAAGTATAAGACAATAAATGAATGTTGTTTAAGTGACCTAATCACTAGCATTTTGTACAGGAGCTCTAGAATACTTGAGAAAGTGTTGAAAGTGCTAATCGCTCAGTCATGTTCTACAGTCAAGAATACCGGAGTGGGTTTCCATTTCCTACTCCAGGGAATCTTCTGGATCCGGGGATTAAACCTAGGTCTCCTGCACTGTGGTGGATTCTTTACTACCAAGCCATTTCCTAATACTTATATATAAATGACCTTGATTAGTTTTATAAGACCAACTATAAAGTAGATAATTGTGCTTGTTACCCTACTGTCAGAGTAGATAAATAATCAAACCTGTTACCTGTTGTCACCAGACCTGAACACCCCAGGAAGACAATTATTGGTTCAGTAAGGAAAACCTCACTGTAGAGTGGTTCAGTGACTGTGGCTACCAGTTTGAGTCCCTCCTTGGCTGACATGGAGTCAATATGAACTTTTTTAGCTTCTCTGACTGAATGAATGCTCTCACCATCCCTATGATGTTAAGTTGCAAATCATGAAGATTTTCCACTTCAAAAACAAGAGAATGAGCATTGAAAAAGAATGACATTAGATCATCAGAACGAGTTAGGGTAGAAACTTGTGATTCTAGGAAGTGTGAAATGTTTTTGTTTTTTTTTTCCTGAATTTTCTGTTGCACTTAACTTCTATGCTGTGTCTGAGTCCTCTTTTTATGTGAATCCATAAACAACGGTAATGTTGATAAGGTTTCTGAATGGAGTATGCCTATCCTATCAACACCATCATTTGTGAGTAGAGACCAGCAATTGTAATTTAAACTGTGAAGCCATTTCCCTTATTTTGCCTTTACAGTGAGCTACAACATTGCAATTAGCGAACTAAAATGGACTGGATGGGTGAATTTAACTCAGATGACCATTATATCTACAACTGCGGGCAGGAATCCCTCAGAAGAAATGGAGTAGCCATCATGGTCAACAAAAGAGTCCGAAATGCAGTACTTGGATGCAATCTCAAAAACGACAGAATGATCTCTGTTCGTTTCCAAGGCAAACCATTCAATATCACAGTTATCCAAGTCTATGCCCCAACCAGTAATGCTGAAGAAGCTGAAGTTGAACGGTTTTATGAAGACCTACAAGACCTTGTAGAACTAACACCCAAAAAAGATGTCCTTTTCATTNGCCTTTTAACTTCCAGAATGTGGCCCAGTGCTTGCTGAAAGGCACATAAAGACTTTGAAAGTGTCACATCTTAAGTCTTTTTTTTTTTTAATGATAAACACCAGAAGATGGTTTTAGATGTACTAGACAACCCAAGAAGCCTTTAATGCCAAGTCAGAGAAGCCCCCAGGGTCCTCCTGTGGGTCGTCCCCGTCCTGCAGGCATTAGGAAACACTGGCCACCACCACATCTCTCACTATCACAGACACCAGGAAACACGCCTCCGCCTCCAGCAGTGACATCAGGAAGCCAAGAACAGGTGCCAGAGGTAACAGGATGAGCACAGCTGCTCCAGCCCCATTCATCCTCCTCCCCCAGATCTCGCTGATCCTGCCACGTACCGGGGTGATGACTGCAGCCACACCGAGGGGCTGCTTGAGGACGAGAGCCCGCCTTTCTTTTGCTGGGGTGGAGATAATGTCTCCATAAACACGGCGGGCTTCCTCTGAAAACCACTCCAGGAAGTTAGCAGAATAGAGAATTTCTCCCTGTGCCTCCTTCAGTGGCTTTCCCTAAATTAAATCAGAAGAGGACACACTCATTACCTTCTCATAACAAAAGCGCGATTCTGTGTTTCTCAGTTCTTCAAAGCTGCAAGCAGAGTACAAGAGTCTCCCATTACAAAACCCACTGGGTGGTGGAGAAATTTCTAGCCTCAGTGTGAGTCTTTGAAAGCAGAATCACAAATGGTGATGGAAGGAAGCCTGCCAGGTCACCCTGAGCCACAGTCATCATTTGCCTCCTTAACAGGTTACAGTCAGGAGGAGGCGCCTAGAACGGCCTCTTCAGATTTTTTTTCCTTCTGATATTTCTAAATGTTGTGAACAGTGGAAAGTAATTTATCAGAGCGACCAGAAAGCTGGTACCTTTGCAAATGTACAAAAACAACATAAAAAAATCAAAGCAGTCATGTGGGGAAAAAAAAAAACCTAGAATGGTGGAAAAGCAGTATTCACATAGTTCCACTCAAAATCGATTTCTTGCATATTATTAAAGAGTAAGTTAAAACATAGAAATTTTGATTTAGCAAATATGTGTGCCTGATTTAATCAGAAAAATTTGTGCTGAAAATACTAACTGATATCTGATCATGAAGTAAAGAAATCACATTTTCTTTAGCTACCTAACAGCATTGACGTTAGAGACTCCTCCAAACTTTCTTCTAAGAACTCTAGGACAGTTTCTTCAAGTACTAAGTTAGGTCCTGAACTTACACTTTCAGCTGTAATTATCTTGGCAAGGTCATCCTTATTTTGTATCATTAAGTCATACCACTTGCGAAGTAAAGAACTCCTCTCCTGAAAAAGAAATACCAAATAGTAAAATGCCAAGTGTGAGAGAGACTATTAAAGTCTTCAGTTTTCTAAAATATTTGCTGTGCATTCTCATTTGTGGGGAAACATATATTGACCTGTTTTTTTTAAACTGAGGTATAACTGACATGCAACATTGTATTTGTTCCAAGGGTACAGACCTTTGTTTGGTGAGTAATATCAAAGATTCCGTTTTGGGTGTGCTGGGTCGTAAATTGTAAAAGCGGAAAAAAAGTTTTGTGGAACGACTGTTACTATTTATTGTAAATGCGAATAATGAATTTCACCACACAAAGGTATAGTTCCTTCCGTTTTGCAGTAAAATACACAGAACACAACATTTACCATCTCACTTTTCAGTACGCAGTTCAGTGGCATTAAGTACAACACTGTCACATGGTCTTGCAGCCATCACCACCTTTTCATCTCACAAAACTGAGAGTCTGGACCTGTCTCTCCATTCCTCCCAGCTGTGACAACCACCATTCTATTAATACGTTCTGTCTCTATGAATCTAACTACCCTAGGAATTTGATATAAGTGGAATCATCCAGCCTCTGTCCTTCTGTGACTGGCTTATTTCACAGTGTCCTCAAGTATAGTTCTTTTCAAGTTTTTTTCCACCAAGGTTTTTACACCCTTCCCGCAGGCCTTACCACCTCTCCTGCAACACAGCACAAAAGGTGCAGACGACACCTGCAGCCGCAAGAGGGCGCCCGGGGAGCACCAGCAGCGCGCATGCACCCGGAGCCGGGTCACGATCCACTCCCTCCCGATCCTTTCTCTCCATCGCAGTTCCTGCTCTGCTTCTTGGAGCCCCACTCGTAGCCCGGAGCGCGCTCCGCCGGAGGCCCCCTCGGTCGTCATTCNGCACCAGCAGCGCGCATGCACCCGGAGCCGGGTCACGATCCACTCCCTCCCGATCCTTTCTCTCCATCGCAGTTCCTGCTCTGCTTCTTGGAGCCCCACTCGTAGCCCGGAGCGCGCTCCGCCGGAGGCCCCCTCGGTCGTCATTCCCCGCCCTGCAGGTAGTTCTCGGGAGAGAGGTCATCGTCCACGCAGGGTCTGGCCTTCCTCTTCCTCGTCTGCTTCCTGAGCTCGGCCATGTGCTCTGGCCACAGGGGTCCCACGGTCCGCCATGCCCTTTCTCTCGCCTCCTCTTGTACTCCAGGATCTGCTTGTTGAGTGCCTCGTGGTCAGTCCCACTCAGATTCGAGTGTGCCGCAGGGCCCTGGGTATCACTTGGCGAAGCAGTGTCCAGGGCCTCGAGGTTGCTGAAATCACTTTGCACAGTCTTTGTCATCCCGGGGTTCAAAATCAGCAATTGCCAGTAGCCGATAAATCTCCATCATAGCTGCATATTTCTTGTCCTGAACACACACTCTGGGCAGCACGTTCCTCGGGGTCTGCTGGGACATCAGAAGACTCCTCTGCAGGGCGGCCTCTGGTGTGTGTTCTAGGCCTCAGAGAAGCCTGATGCCAGAGAGACAGTGCAGAGCTCCGCGTTCAGGCCGCACAGCTCCTGGCTCACTTCACGGGTGCATAGCAAGCCTGTGAGTGCTTTGTAGAGGAGGCCGTTCAGCGCCCCCAGGCACCCTGGTCTTCCTTTCGGGTTCTCCTGGAGCTGCTCTTCATCAAGGACTCCAACCGGGATGACTTGCAGGTCAAGTGAGAACCCAAGGAAGGACCTTCACACCAAAACTTCCTCCGTACGTAATACAATGTAAATGCTACGAAAACAACTGCCAGCAAGGCAAGTTCAGGTTTTGTTTTTTCAGAACTTCGTGGAATTTTTGCAGAACATTTTCAGTCCAAGGTTGGTTGAATCCGAGGATTTGGAACCTTGGACCCACGGTGGAATGTAAACATCACTTTGCTTTGAAAGTTCACTTTGGTTTTAGCAAACTTAAAACCATCACAACTGTATAAAAGTACAGAAAAAAGGCTGGGTGGAAAAACCGCAAACGGTAACGGTGACGGGTGGGCTTTCACAAGCGGAGACTGCGCTTACAGACTTGGCTGCAGGCTCGGCCGCAGGCTAACGCCCAGGTGAGGCCCCCACCCTTTGCAGGATCCCCACTCGGGAACATTGCTTGGTTTTCAAAGCAAGTTTCTTGAGCAGGTTCTTGCCACAGGACACAGGCGAGCTGTGCAGACCCTGGGCATTGCTCAGGCTCCCCGAATGGAGATCCCGGGCAAACCCGAGAGCCGCCCACGTCTTTGCTCAGCAACCACCGACAAACGGCCAGGTCTTTACTTTAATGACTACCGGCAGGTTGTCCCATAGCCTGGGGTGGAGGGTGTGGGGTCTGTGACGCTTAGGAAAGGGTTTTGCACACTTCAGAGGAGAGGCCAGGCACAACTCCGTGGATGTACTTAATGAATCCGAGGATTTGGAACCTTGGACCCACGGTGGAATGTAAACATCACTTTGCTTTGAAAGTTCACTTTGCTTTTAGCAAACTTAAAACCATCACAACTGTATAAAAGTACAGAAAAAAGGCTGGGTGGAAAAACCGCTAACGGTAACGGTGACGGGTGGGCTTTCACAAGCGGAGACTGCGCTTACAGACTTGGCTGCGGGCTCGGCCGCAGGTTAACGCCCAGGTGAGGCCCCCACCCTTTGCAGGATCCCCACTTGGGAACATTGCTTGGTTTTCAAAGCAAGTTTCTTGAGCAGGTTCTTTCCACAGGGCACAGGCGAGCTGTGCAGACCCTGGGCATTGCTCAGGCTCCCCGAATGGAGATCCCGGGCAAACCCCTGAGAGCCGCCCACGTCTTTGCTCAGCAACCACCGACAAACGGCCAGGTCTTTACTTTAATGACTACCGGGCAAGTTGTCCCATAGCCTGGGGCGGAGGGTGTGGGGTCTGAGACGCTTAGGAAAGGGTTTTGCACACTTCAGAGGAGAGGCCAGGCACAACTCCGTGGATGTACTTAATGCCACTGAACTGTACACTTGCAAAGAACTAAAATGGTAAATTTTACATTATGTGCATTTTACCACAATTTAAAAATTTTTTCCACGATAAAAGGATGAACAAATAAACTGCATTAAGTATATTGTGGAAGAAATGATTTCTTAAATTTTTTTAAAGGAATTCATTTATATAATAAAAAAGAGAACCCAGGTCAAGCAAACCACAGAGGTGCCCTGAAGGAAGGCATCCCCAGAGCTCTTGACTCCTGCATCTAAGCAGGTGTACATGAAGCAAAGGAGACTCTGTGGTTTATTCCATAGCAACGAGCAAACCTGGTTTGTCATTTTGTCATTCTAATCCATTTAGTAGGTGTAAGAAGAGAGGAGGCCTTGACAACTCTTAAAACAATATTACTACAGGCATTTCACCCTCTCTGTAGAGTGGTGGTGGTGTAGTTGCTAAGTCTAGTCTGACCCTTGTGACCCCATGGACTGTAGCCCGCCAGGCTCCTCTGTCTGTGGAATTCTCCAGGCCGCAATACTGGAGTGGGTTGCCATGCCCTTCTCCAGGGGATCTTCCCAATCCAGGGGTCAAACCT
>SJYX01008861.1:99802-159670 GCA_006410675.1 Oreotragus oreotragus
TCAGTCGGGATGGTTCGTCCCAGCGACCAGAGGAAGCGAATGCCCAGGTGAGAAGGCAGTCAGCAGGCGTCAGCTCCCTTCTCTCTCTGAACCCCTCCAGGGGTGCACAAGGTGGGAAGGAGGTGGGGGCCACGCCATGGGCCCAGAGAAGCGAGAGTGAGGCAGGCTGTGCGGGCCGACGGGCTCCCTGGCAGAATATAGGAGCCACCACCCCTCAGGAACCCGGGACGTGAATGGGCCTAGAGAGGGGAGAGGAAAATAGCCGGAGGTGGGGGGGACAAGAGAGCCCCTTACAACCTGCGTTTGCACCCTGCCATCCAGACGGCAGAGGTGGCAAGCGGACCCCACCACCTCCTTAGTAAGTCGCTCCGAGGTCCTCTCGAGAAGGAGGGTTCCCCGAAAGGCCCCAGGGAAGCGTCTGACTGCACCTGGAATTGCTCCTGGGCCCCTGAAACACCCCAGCGGGGCAGGCTGAGTCTGCAGGCCCCGGTAGGGGGCAGGGGGAGCTTCCAAGCTCGGAAGCTCTTGTCTCCCACAGCTGTTAGCACTCCTGGGCATTCTCTAGTTCAGGCGCTCCTCTCAACATCCCCCTTACACCCTCACTTCACATCTAACAGACATCTCAGACTCAGTGGGGCCAACACTGAGCTCCAGTTTCTTGCCCCGTGCTCCCCTCACCCCTTCCCCATCCCAGTGTGTGGTTTTTCCTTCTCCCTCCAGGGGCTCTGGCCAAAAGCCCTGGAGTCATCCTTCAGTCCTTTCTTTCACCTTCCTCCCCCTCTCCCTCCCTCAGTCTTGTCTTTCATCTCTCTCTCTCTCTCCCCTGTATCAGTCTGTTGGGGAAACCAGCTGTCTTCCACCTTCAAAACATACCTTTTATCCGAACACTCCTCTCCGCCCCCACCACGAGCTCTAGCGCCGGCCACCAGCATCTCCCGTGTAAACCACCACCTCCTAGCGGTCCCTGGACTTCCACCGTGGCCCCTACTACAGTCTATTCTCAGCACTGTGCCCAGAGCAGCCTTTCCGAAGGCAAGTTAGAT
This sequence comes from Oreotragus oreotragus, assembly GCA_006410675.1. Taxonomy (NCBI): domain Eukaryota; kingdom Metazoa; phylum Chordata; class Mammalia; order Artiodactyla; family Bovidae; genus Oreotragus; species Oreotragus oreotragus. Next base: position 100,846 of record SJYX01008861.1, read on the forward strand.
CTCTCTGAAAACCCTGAAATGAAGCCCCGCCTCACTCAGAGTAAGACCCGTTAGTCCTTAGAATGGCTACACACCCCACTCCATCCAGCCTCTCTTAATTCTTCCCATGTCAGTCTCCTCAGCACACGGGGCTTCTTGCTGATCTACACGTGCGTCAGGCACGCTCCTGACCCGGTTTTTGCTCCAGCTGAATTCTCTCACCCCCTTTGGTCTTTGCATCTCATGTCCTCAATGAGACCTACCCTGATGTAACAGCCTGAATTCGGTTCCCCCCAAATTCACATAACTCCCCGGTACCTTCGAATGTGACTGCATCGGAGATAGGCTCTGGAAAGAGGTCATTAAGATTAAATGAGGTCATAAGAGTGGATCCTAACCCAATATAACTAGTGTCTTCTCAAGAAGAGATTCAGACACTGACAAGTTCAGAGGGAGGGGCATGTGACGATGGGGAAGATGGCCACCCACAAGCCCGGGTGCGAGGGGCCTCGGGAGAAACCAGCCCTGCCCTCATGTCTTGCGAGCAGGCTTGTAGCTTCCCGAACTCTGAGACAAGAAACTCCTATTTAAGCCACTGAGTCTGTGATACTCTGTTATGGCGGCCCTAGCAAATTAATACAGTTGCCCACACTATTTACTTTATATTTTGCCCTTTTCTCTGGCCTCTGATCCTGTGAGCCTTCTCTACTTTTTCTCATAGCTTTCATTACTTCTAACATACTTACTTGTTTATTGTTCAGTCACTAAGTCGTGTCTGACTCTTTGTGACCCCATGGACTGCAGCAAGCCAGACTTCCCTGTCCTTCACCATCTCCTGGAGTTTGATCAAACTTATGTCCACTGAGTTGGTGATACCATCCAACCATCTCATTCTCTGTCCTCTTCTCCTCCTGCCTTCAATCTTTCCCAGCATCAAGGTCTTTTCCAATGAGTCAATTCTTTGCATCAGGTGGCCAAAGTATTGGAGCTTCAGCATCAGTCCTTCCAAAGAATATTCAGCATTGATTTCCTTTAGGATTGACTGGTTTGATCGCCTTGCTGTCCACGGGACTCAAAGAGTCTTCTCCAGCACCACAATTCAAAACCAACAGTTGCTCGGCACTCAGCCTTCTTTATGCTCCAGCTCTCGTACCTGCACATGACTACTGGAAAAACCACAGCTTTGACTATAGGGACCTTGACAAAGAATATTCAGCATTGATTTCCTTTAGGATTGACTGGTTTGATCGCCTTGCTGTCCACGGGACTCAAAGAGTCTTCTCCAGCACCACAATTCAAAACCAACAGTTGCTCGGCACTCAGCCTTCTTTATGCTCCAGCTCTCGTACCTGCACATGACTACTGGAAAAACCACAGCTTTGACTATAGGGACCTTGGTTGGCAAAGTGGACATCTCTGCTTTTTGATATGGCACCCCACTCCAGTACTCTTGCCTGGGAAATCCCATGGACGGAAGAGCCTGGTAGGCTGCAGTCCATGGGGTCGAGAAGAGTCGGACACGACAGAGTGACTTCACTTTCACTTTTCACTTTCATGCACTGGAGAAGGAAATGGCAACCCACTCCAGTGTTCTTGCCTGGAGAATCCCAGGGACGGGGGAGCCTGGTGGGCTGCCGTCTGTGGGGTTGCACAGAGTCGGACACGACTGAAGTGACTTAGCAGCAGTAGCAGCAGGTTTATCATAGCTTTTCTTCAAGGAGCAAGCACACCCTGTGTGCACCAGGACCCAGGGGAAAGGAGCAGTGACTTGTTTTAGCTATGCTATTTGTCACAGCTTAAATCTCCTCCCTCCCCTCACCTCCAAGTGAACTCCATGAGGGCAGGAATGTTTCTTTTGTGGAACTGCTGTATCCCCAGAACCTCCCACAGTGGCAGGCATAACAGGTGCTCAGAAAATGTCTGATGGATGAATCAGTGTTAGATTCCCCTGGACCTCATTGCTGCATTGTCTTCCTTCAGACAAAGGATGCTGAAGGGCACGGTAGAAAATGACCTCTGGGCTGACTCCGGTGTCATAAACTAAATGGAGGAGGAAGGAAATCCTGCCTCAGCATTGCTGGCAATCTCTCCCCCTCTGACACCCCCCACCCCCAATTCTGTCTATGCCAGTTAAAGGATGTATCTGCCTATTCAGGCCCCAAACCTGGAGGCTGGTTCTGGGCTTGTCTCTTGCCTTTCCCAAAGCCCCTGATTTTTTCCAGTTCTCTCCACTCCCCAGCTCATGACTTGGCCCTAGCACTCATTACCAGCCTTCCTGTAAACCACCCCATTAGCCTCCTGCGTGGTGTTCCTGCAGCCAGGCCGGTACTTCAGATGCTCTGAAATCACAGGTGCTCTCACCTTCCCCGAAACCAACCACCCTTCCCCCGCGGTCTGCTGGCTTATCATTGCAGGTTCGTATTCTGCACCCCTACCTGACCCTTTATGAGGCTCGAGGGCAGGGCCATGCTCCCTAACGCCCGCACCGGGCTTGGCACAAAGCCGACGCTCCAAACTTCTTTATTGTTACTAAGTCTTTCCACACGGTGTATCCTGGAGCACTGGGGAGGGGAGAAGTGACACAGCTGGTTTCACTAGGGTACAAAGCCCAGATCGCCCCTGGAACCGGCGCGCACTCACCTTGGCCGAGACCCCCCTCCAGCTGCAGAAAGCCTCGTAGGCAGCGCGCACGGCGGCGCGGGCCTCGGGCACCCCGCAGTCGGCCACCAAGCCCAGCTCGGCGCCGCTGGCCGGGTCGTGTACCGGGAAGGTGGCGGCTGCCGAGACCCAGAGGCCGCCCACGAAACCGTCGGTGCGCAGCAGGGCCTTGGAGAGGCCCGCTGGGCCTCGGGCGTAGCCGCGGATCGGGGCCACCCGGCAGTCGGCACGGGGGCGACAGATCCGGCTGGGAGGTGCCGGCCGGAGGTGCAGAGCCGGGCAGCTCCGCAGCCGCAGGCAGCTCGCCATGGCCCTGGCGGCGACGGCAGGAAGCAGGCTAGCGAGCGTGCGCGCCCGGGACCCAGGCTGCGGCGGGGGCGCGCCGGGCGGCGGGGACGCGGGGCAGCGCCCTGTTCCCGCGCCCTTAGCGCCGCACAGCCGCGAACTCTAGACCTGGATTGACCGAGAGCGCCAGCAGGCTCGGCTTCCTGCGCGACCTGGGAAGAATCGCGGATGCGAATGGGAAAGCTCGCTGGTAGAGGCGCCTGCGGGCCCGCGGCAGCTTTATAACTATTCCTTAGCCCCTCCGCAGTTCCCTCTCACCGCCAACCCCACAACCAGCTTTCCCTGCCGCTGGAATTAGTGCTTGGTCCATGGAGGTGCCGACGTCAGCCCCAGTTTCTTAGGACGTGAGCAGGATGCTTCACTGTAGTAGCTCCTGTGCGTTTAGAATTTGGGGCAAGTGTTCTCGGAGGGGGTGCAGTGTGGCCCAGCGTTCTGCTGCCTGGATGCTTGTCTATTTCTGCGTTAACTGGGAGCAGGGATGCCCTTGATATAAGCGCCTTTGGAGAGGAACAGACTTGGACCAAACTCAGAATCTGTTGACAAGCCGTGTGAGCTTCCACAAGTCCTTTACCCTGGGTCCACTGCTTTGCGAGATGGAATGATAACCTGCCCCATAGGTTTGCTGTGAGAGAAGGTATAAGGCTCGGTACAGTTGCTACCTTAAATTCAGCTCAGTGTTAAAATCCATGCTAGCTGATCTGGGTCAAACAACTAGTGAGATTAAAGTGTCCACTAAAAAAGATGCACAATTTGAGAGTTTCTGGTTAAGTTTTATTTGGGCCAAAAAGGACTGCAACCTGGGAGGCAGCACCTCAGACAGCTCTGAGAGACGGCTCCAAAGAGGCGGAGGGGGGAGTCAGTATACAGGATTTTGGTGAAGGAGGAAGTTCAATACAATTAAACACTCATTTTACAAAAGGTTTTCCGCTAATCGGGCTTCCCTGATGGCTCAGCGGGTAAAGAATCCTCCTGCAGTGCAGGAGACCTGGGTTCGATCCTCTGGGTTGGGAAGATCCCTTGGAGAAAGGAAAGGCTACCCACTCCATTATTTTGGCTTAGAGGGTCCAGGGGGTCGCAAAGAGCCGGACACAACTGAGCAACTTTGACTTTCTCTTTTCTGCTAGTCAAGAGGCTCTGCTGTCACCATGAAGAGACAGTGCTTTCAGTGCCTTTCTAGATATGAGGAGATGCAAGTATTGGAATCATGAAATCAGTTCCTGAAAATATCCAACTGTCTAAAGACCTGTCCCACCAGATTCCCTGGAGCACGGAGTGCCTCCCTCCACCCTGAATTCCCTCAGGGAGTGTTGAAGTTCAACAGCTGTGGCACCAGGAGGTTCAATCTCCACAGAGGCAGATGGCAAATGCCCTTGTTCGGTCGCTGACAATGCTCTTGGCAAGTGCCAATTTGTAGCTGACAAAAGTTAGGCCACCAGGGAGTCAACATCAAGCAAGCAAGGTATGATCACAATTAGACTTTGCCTAAAACTCTGCAAGTAGCAAGGAAGCCTCAACTTTGATGAGGATATAAGTAGCAGGCCTATACTCAGAGTCTGTGGGTTCAGATGAAACCTAGCTCTCCGAGCTGATTGAGGATCACCAGTCCCAGAAAACTCCCTGTATTTCTACTAAGAGGAGAGGCTCTCGTTGGCTTCGGTAGAGCCTGTGGTGTTTCACAGAAAGTTTTCACTTCTCAGCTTCAAAGGATGTGTTAACGAAATAAGCCACTCGTTATATACAAACAAATAAGACCAATATTTATTAGCGAATTATCCAGCTTACTTTCAATATACTAACGTTAAAAAAGAAACAGAAACAGTGGAGGATACATCGTCAAATTGGGTTTTGACCAACATCCAGACTTAGCACTGGGAAGTCCCATGACACAGCTCATCTGGAGTCCCAATTGGGAAAATGTCCCAGGAAGTGAGTCTGCTCTGTGGGTGAAAAATTACAGTAGTTGTTCAGTTGCTTAGTCATATCTGGTTCTTTGCACCTGCATGGACTGCAAACAGTCTTCCCTGTTCTTCACCATCTCCTAGAGCCTGCTCAAACTCATGTCCATTAAGTCGATGATGCTATCCAAGTATCTCATCCTCTGTGGTCCCCTTCTCCTCCTGCCTTCAATCTCTCCCAGCATCAGGGCCTTTTCCAATGAGTTGACTGTTTCTGTCAGGTGGCCAAGATATTGGAGCTTTAGCATCAGTCTTTCCAATGAATATTCAAGGCTGATTTTCTTTAGGATTGACTGGTTTGATCTCCTTGATGTCCGTGGGACTCTCAAGAATATTCTCTAACATCACAGTTCCAAGGCATCAATTCTTCAGTGCTCAGCCTTCTTTATGGTCCAACTCTCACATCCATACATGGACTACTGGAAAAACCATACCTTTGACTATTCAGACCTTTGTTGGCATTGCCTCTGCTTTTTAATACACTGTCTAGGCTTGTTATAGCTTTTCTTCCAAGAAGCAAGTGTCTTAATTTCATTAAATTTCTTTTTAATTTCACACTTCAGGGCTCCTGGTTATAATCCCAGGACATAAACTGATATCATCATCAATCTGTGAGCAAATTGCAGCTCTGATTTCATGTTAAGGCTGTTTGTTTTGTCTTGTAAAGCTTGGAATTTCGTGAAGCCTGGGGCTTGGTTGGCCTGATCCCCTCCAGGGAAGGTAGGTCCCCTATCTTATGTATGGGGCTTATCTATCAAATCTTACACTCAGAGTAGTGTCCAGGCAGGTTAGAAGCAAGGTCAGAAGCCTGCCCTGCTTTGTCTCTGAAGCCTAAACAAGACTATTTAGTTTCCCTAACAGTGGGCTCTTCAATTTTTTTCTAGATTTTTTTTTTTTTTGGCAAAAGGCTGAGGTTGTACTTTATATTTTGACTTTGGTTTTTGCTGAGTTACTGTCATTCATTCTTGAGTTGGTCACATTTGTAGCAGAAATGGGAACAGCATTGGATTCCCTGGTGGCTCAAATGGTTACAAAATCCACCTATAATGAGGAACACCTTGGTCAATCCTTGGGTCGGGAAGATCCCCTGGAAAAGGGAACAGCTACCCAGTCCAGTATTCTGGCCTGGAGAATTTCATGGACAGAGGAGCCTGGCGGGCTACAGTCCATGGGGTTTCAAAGAGTTGGGCACAACTGAGCTACTTGCACTTTCAAACAGAGTTTAATCTTTCATGTATTCTATTCAAGGAATTGTGGGTGAGAGGCAGTGCTGAGTTTGAGTAGGCTCCGGGAATTGGTGATGGGGAGTTGGGACAGGGAAGCCTGGCACGCTGCAGTCCATGGAGTTGCAGAGTCGGACATGACCGAGCAGCTGAACTGAATTGGACTGGGGAACTGATGTGTTTCCATCTCCTGCCTGCAGAGGGAGCTCTATGGATGGTTGATTTCTAACGTCTTGGGAAATCTGTTTTGTTGAGCAAACTAAGGTCCAGAATAATGAAGTCGGCTGTGTTGCTTCTCTTGATCTGAAATTACTCTCATTTTTCCAAGGTTCTATTTCAAACGGTGCCCACTCTGCCTAGGGCCCATAGTATTTTTATGAGAACACAAAAAATGTTTCCCTTCTTATAAAGTCAGAATTAAAAAAACAAGATTTTACTTTAAGTATTAAGATATTAACCTTGATACCAATGCAGATGTAAAATGTGATTTTTTTAAAGAAAAATGTTTATTCTTTTTTAAAATTTCACTTTATTTTACTTTACAATACTGTATTGGTTTTGCCATAGAAAAATGTTTATTTTTATGAAAGAGGAGGCCCCCACCAAGGCAAAAGTGCCAAGGGCCTAGGAAATTCACCATGTCCCTTGCCTGACTCCCCCACTATTCTGTGCTCTTTGCAAACTCCCATTCAGAGCAGGAATGATTCCCTCCTGACTCCCATCTTGCTTCTAGGCTGCCCTGACGCCTCCCAGAGCCGGCCAGGTGTGTTCACCAGGGCTTGAAAGGAAAGACCATCTGACAGGGACCTTTCTTCCTTTCCCCTGTCCTGAGCACCTCCAACTGATAGCTTTTACCTGTCCGCTTTATTCCAAACGTGTCTGGACCTTAAAATTGTATTTCGTTTATCTACACAAGGAGATCCAGCTTCACTTTAAATGCCCTACCCAGTGTTGCATTTATACACGAATCTATATTGTTATTAAAAATGTATTGCTGTATATCTTGAGTGTAAAATTAGTTCCCTTATTTTTGAATTCAATAAGGAATATAGTTACACAGTAGAAGTCTTTAGGAAAGACCATCTGACAGGGACCTTTCTTCCTTTCCCCTGTCCTGAGCACCTCCAACTGATAGCTTTTACCTGTCCGCTTTATTCCAAACGTGTCTGGACCTTAAAATTGTATTTCGTTTATCTACACAAGGAGATCCAGCTTCACTTTAAATGCCCTACCCAGTGTTGCATTTATACACGAATCTATATTGTTATTAAAAATGTATTGCTGTATATCTTGAGTGTAAAATTAGTTCCCTTATTTTTGAATTCAATAAGGAATATAGTTACACAGTAGAAGTCTTTTAGGGGAGAGAGGGGCTTGTAGGATCTTAGTTCCTGACTAGGGATCGAGCTGGGCCCCAACAGTGAAAGCGCTGGGTCCCAACCACTGGATCACCAGGGAATTCCCTCAATAGAAGTCTTAGGTGTATCTTTTAGAAAGGGAAAATTCAAATTCTTTTGAATGATGATGTTGTTTAGTTGCTAACTCATTTCCGACACCTTGCCACGCCATGGACTATAGCCCACCAGGCTCCTCTGCTCATGGGATTTCCCAGGCAAAAAATACTGGAGTGGGTTGCCATGTTCCTTTCCAGGGGATCTTCCTGACTGAGGGATAGAACCAGCATCTCCTGCATTGGCAGATGGATTCTTTACCACTGAGCCCCTCGGGAAGCCAGTGTGTACCAGTCTCTGTTCTAAGCATGTTACTGTAATCATCTGATCTCCATGACGACCCTATGTGGTGGGCGGTATTATTACTCCCATTTTTTATGGATAATTTTATAAGTAAGGAAACTGAGACAAATAAACTTTTAGTAACTATCCAATGTCACCCCAATAGAAGGCAGTAGAACAAGGACCCAAATGAAACCCAAGGCCTTGTGCTCAAGCTTATACTTGCTCCCCCCATTCCTTAATGGACCTGCTTGTTTACTTCTCAACTTGCATCTCTATTTATAGAAAAGCTCTGAATGGCAGACTCATGCTCTCTATTTTATGACAAAACCATCTGTATTAGGAAAGAGGGCAGGGGGGTGGAAAGAAAAATAATTCCATACGCATTTGTCAGATAGTTTTCTTAATACTGCCAGCTGTATTTTAACTTTCCTTTAAAAATTGTATCTTTGTTTTCATGGTTACAAAGGTAATACAAACTTCACAAAAGCTCTAGCAGTATTGTCCTGTAAAGGCCCCATCTCTTAACTGTCACACTAGACCTGCCTAAGCAAGTAATTACCTCTCATTCTGCTGCATACATAAAATTAAGTCATTCTGAACCGTAAACACAAAAATTATATGTAATGAGAAACTCGGGATTAGTATTGCTTAGCTACAGATCCCTGAACCTGTGTCTTTCTCTGGAGCTTTGTGGATGGATTTCTTTTATTAAATCTGATTAGATATCGTTTTCAGGCAGTGCTTATCTTCCCTGTTGACCCTTTGCAGCCCTCTTACTTTGTCAATCACTGTATACTCCTGAGTCTTCTGGGCTTGTGAAGTGAAGTTGCTCAGTCATGTCCAACTCTTTTCGTCCCCATGGATTGTAGCCCACCAGGCTCCTCTGTCCATGAGATTTTTCAGGCAAGAATCCTGGAGTGGGTTGCCATTTCCTTCTCCAGGGGGTTTTCCTGAGCCAGGGATTGAACCTGGGTCTGCCTGCACGGCAGGCAGACTCTTTACTCTTTCCCAGAGTGGGTTGCCATTTCCTTCTCCAGGGGGTTTTCCTGAGCCAGGGATTGAACCTGGGTCTGCCTGCACGGCAGGCAGACTCTTTACTCTTTCCCAGGGAAAGTTCTTCTGGGCTTACCAGAGCCACTACCCTCTCATATTGGAGAAGGCAATGGCACCCCACTCCAGTACTCTTGCCTGGAAAATCCCATGGACGGAGGAGCCTGGTAGACTGCAGTGAAGGGAGCAAACTCCACGGCCTCTGGTGGTCAGAAGGGTCCGGCAGGGCTGCATGCATCGTGTGGCTGGTGGGGATAGGGGAACGTGGGGCGGGTACCTCTGGCTAGGGATAGAGACCTGCCAGCTGGACAGAGCTCCAGCTGATGGGCCTCGCATATGGGGGAATCAGTTCATGAAGCCAGTTCTTTGTTTGTTTTTTAAAAACAGCTAGAAGTCAGGTTTTTCGTTTGTGTTTTAGGGGTTGTGCTGCACAGCTTTGGGGATCTTAGTTCCCGCACCAGGAATTGAACCTGGGGTTCTCAGCTAGTGAAAGCACAGAATCCTAGCCAGTGGACCAGCAGCAAATTCCCAGAAATCTAGATTTCTATGCAGATTTTTCCTGTTTAAAAAAAAAAAAATGGCCTAAGTTTATAAAACAGTCCATTTGCCAAACAAAACACTCAGTTTATGGCCTCTGACCTACAGTCAGGAGCAGCAGGGCCTCATGCCGTCAGGGTTGGGGAAGAGCTGTTTGCATTGTTTTCCTTGGGGCTTTGCAGGAGCAAAGGAAACTTGGCAGACACTTGAGGGTCGCAGACCATCCCGTCTTCTCTTCTTCTCTTCCATTTGGCTAACCTGAGAATGAACGCTTTGTCCTCCCCCTCTTTCAAAATCAACTTTCCTGCTTCTAATGTTATGCGTCATTCGAGCGTTAAGATCACCATCATTTCTACAGAGTTACACCTAAGTTCTCCCACGGATTAAGTGCAATAGATCGCATACTTGTATGTCAGGTGTATTCTGAACCTCTTGTTTTCTGAATCCTTCTTTCTTGGTCCAAAATCTGTCTCTCCCACTGACACTCCTCTCTCCCCCGCTGAAGGTGTTATCAGCATCTTTGCTTGCAGGAATCTGACCAGGCATCAGGTTCTGGACAAGCACCATAAGAACAGCCGGGGAGAAAGAGACCAGGAGTAGTTGTTGTGTAATCCCATACAAGTGCCATTATCTGTTGCCAAATACTGCAAGAGAAGCTGGTTCCAACTGATCATCATAAAAGCTTTCCCAGCACTTGTGGCTGCAGAGGCCGAGGAAGCAGGGCAACCAGATGTATGCGTGGAAAGATGCAAGAGAAATCGATTCTTGTGAGGTGAGGTGGTCCAATATATGGATTATCAATACAATCAATATCTTTTAAAGATAAATGTTATCAATATCTTTTTTTTTTTTTAAGAAAGCAAAGACTATTTGGAGACAACTTTGCTTGCATCTCCATCCAAATGTTATATTAAAAGGAAATCCAGGAGAAACCAGAGTCAGATGATGGGAATGCTCCTACCGGGAGGCATTGAGATTTCAGTTCATCCCCCTTTTTTTTTTCTTTTCCTCTCCCAGGTGGAGTTTGTTTGCTGTCCTGGTGAAGTTAAACAGTAGTTAAACAGTTGACTTCACCGGGAAATGACATTATTTTGAAATGAGGCAGGGTTTCCCATGTCAGTGACCTGGTTAGAGGGAGAGCAGCTGATCTGGGCCAAGCTTCTAGACTCTGTGCTGCTGCAGCTCTGAGCACTGCTCGTCACCATAGGAGCGGGGAGTAATGAGAGCATGTCTGCTTTCAGATTCTGGTCAGGACCACTGATGCTGCTGGGCTTCCTCTGCCCTAGAAGCTCACCATGTGGCATTTCGACACACATAGAAATAGGTAAGTGGCAGCCTCTCGTCACGGTATGAAGGACAGTGTATCTGTCAGAAACGTTAAGGAGGGGGTTTAAAATCTATCCCACGTGTTGACAACAGGTTCCCCTGCTGCCCTGAGCCATGCAGCAGCGAAGGGGAGAAAGCCCAGACTGGAGTCGTCCCAGGTTGGGGACTGACTATCGGAGTGAAGTCCATGGAGAAGCAGGAAGGTGCTTTGCTCACTGGGTCTCGGGCCGTTTCTCTGCATGGGGAAATAGGAACTGGATAAACTGGGGTGGGGGGTGGGCGGCGTCCCATGACGCAGAAGAACTGATAGAATGGGAGAAGAGAAAAATGGGGGTGGTATGGTAGGAGTAGAGGAATCTATTTTTGTTTTTACATTTCCAAGTATACGTGAAGCACCACATGTAGCCACGGGACTGGGTCCCCTGAGTCAAACGGCTTTAAAGACGGTTGGGTTCAGGGAGAGCAAGGAAGCAGGGGAATTTGAATGGTCCCTGGTGTTAGAGATGCTCAGAATGATGGCAGGATTTGGGGAGCCCAAGGATATAATAAGCTGATGCCTATGAGCTTGGGGCAAAGGCTGAGTGATCTGGATAAAGGTAGATGGTAGCACAAAAGGTTGGTTCTTGGATGAAATGTATTCGTAATGTTTTTCACTCTTCAGATAAAAACAGTAACAATGTTTTAGTTATGCTACCTCTAGAAGCTTCAATGCAGAACAAGATTATGAATGAAAAATGAAAATTTGGAAAGGTGGGGCAGGGAGGCTTAAGAGGGAGGGCGTATATGCATATTTATGACTGACTCATGTTGTTGTACAGCAGAAACTAACAACATTGTAAAGCAACTATCCCCCAATTTAAAAAAAATATGAAAATTTATCAGTGCAAAACAGAATATTGAGCTCTGCTGGGCAGGAACTATATGATCACAGAATTATGATTTGAAGGAATATTAGAGGTCACTGAGCACAGTTCCTTTATTTTACAACAGAGGAAATTGATCGCAGAGAGTTTTCACAGCTAACTCGTTAGTAACCTAGTCTAGAATTACATATCCTAACAGTTGATCCAGTGTTCTTTCATGAAACATCTATGCTAAAATGTTAGAGTCATTTAACATCTAAAATGTTAGATGTTACAGTCAGGAGACAGTGGAAAAGGGAATCAGGTGTAGGTTTAATACCAGCTCTGCTATAAACTACGTCAGTGACTCTGGGCAACTCACTTTCTCTTTTGAAAAATGAAGGGGCTGAACTTCTTAATGAATTCTAAATTATCTTGCACATCTAAGTTCTGTGAAACTGAAATTGCTAAAAACTCTAGCAGTGGGCCAAAGAGGAACAAATATAAATGAGGATATTCAACTTTTTATTCTTTAGAGTTAAAAAATTAGCAAGATGAAACATGAAATTTCAAAAATTTTTAAATTCAGATAATTGCTTGCCTTTCTTCAGTAGGTGCCAAACAAGGGTCCTAATGATTAATATGTTAATATAAATATAACACGTTTATGTGGACATAATTGAAGGCAATTCCAAATCTGCGGAGATTGTGAGGATTCTTATAAAAAGAGATTAAAACTTTGATAATTATTTGCCAATAACTTACGTGATTTCATAAATATCTTGGTTCTTGTCTTCACTTCTTATACAAGGCCTGTGTGGATGGTTGACATTTGTGTGAGTTAATTAGAATTGACCTCCTTCGTTGGTTTCAGTCTGTAAACCTCTATGATCCTATGTACCTGTTATTTCTGTCTGCTATGACTTTGTCTCTTTATGATATAAATGCTTAGAATATGGTAGTGGCTAGATTTTTGTGGATGTGACTTCCAGTAGAAATAAGGTGTCACTGTCTCTTCACAAGGAGTGTTCCTGTTATTGATACTGAGAAGTTGGACCGTGTGGGTGTGCATATCTTATGGGTGTGGGTGTGTGGGTGGAGCACGTGGCTTTTTGAGACTTTTTTTCTCCTCCTAAAGTAGTCCAATGATGAGAAAGCATTTGTGGGTCATTGATTCATTCCATGGTTTACACCCTGTATTATACAGATAAACTTGGTTTGTTTACCCTAGTGGGTTGTTGAAGCAAAATATAATTTCTGTTTGAGTTTCTGACATGTGTCAATCATTAGCACATCACTTAGCCTTTTTTTTTTTTTTTTTTTTTTGTGTTTCTCTCACCAAACCTCTAAGATAGATGTTATTTACTTAATTTTACATAGCGGGGAACTGAAGCCTAGAGAGGTAATGTAACTTACCCAAGGTTGTAAGAGCTAGTTAAGCAGAAATTGTAATTTTGATTTGTATCATAACAACATAAATATTGTTTGAATCTAACTATTGGCTAATGAAAATTACTAGTACAAACTAAATTTTCATGTCCCACTTCCTTGACAGTTACAAGCACAAAATTATATCTTTTCCTTTTAAAATGATCTTCAGGCAGTTCTGTTTTCAGTTATACTTGGATTCAATTCATTTATATACTCATTCTTTCAGGACACAGAGCTCTGGAGTTTCTCCACCTTCAGGATGGGAGTATTAACTACAAAGAGGTAAGAAGTTTGATTTTTTTCTTTTATTCCTTGAGCATTAGCTTCCTCTCCTTGGTGACAAAAGTCCTAACAGATACTGAAATATCTAGTTTCAATTAAAAAGATGAGTCCTTTTTATGTCTTTATAAAATATTAATATTTGGGGTTAAGATATATATCTCCTTTAGCACTACTTGAATATATCTAATAATGAAATATTTTATATAAATTATAGTTCGAAAAACATTTGAAAGCAGTGTTTGAGAGAATTTCTTAAAATGGTACACCTTATTTCTTTTTGTAAAGAAAAGTTATATGTAAGCCACTTTTTCCCACTTCTTATCTCTCTGTGTTATGTAAAAATTGCATCATCATGGGAAGAAGTAAGTATTTAATGAGAAGTATGCTTTGAGATTAAGACTTTTCTGCCTACTGTATTCTTGGTACAACTAGCTGATGACTTACCTTTATCCATCTTCAAATTAGCTGAAACCATTCTGGCACTATACACTCTTTCTAATTCTATAGCTAAATAAAACTGTGACAAAGACGATTCTTAAATATTACTTTTGAGAAGAGTGGTTAAATTCTCTATGACTTCAGAATTGGATCAAATCATTTACCAGTGAGTGTTAGTAATCCAGTATGGAAAGCAGGATGATACAATAACTGAAATCTAGCATTGTTCATAAACTGCTTTTAGTCATTAGTTTCAACTTCCTTATTCACCAATTTAACAGGCCCTCTAGGGAAAAAAAACAGCATTTATATTTGTCATCTTCACTGACCCTGATAGAAAGTTGGTAGGAAAGAGGAGAGAAGCAAGAGTCTGCCTGATACATGGTGTGAAGGATCAATCCTGAGTGTGTCCAGGGTGATTTTCTAGTAGAGGCATTCAAGCTTGCATCACTAACTTAAAACATGTTAAATGGACACACAGCCTTCCCCTCAGCACTGGTGCTAATCCGTACACTGATGTCATCACTGGAAATGGCTTGAGTGCTCTGAGAACGCACACCTCCCCCTTTTAACTCATGAAGACAGCGATTATGTTAGCTTTTCTCATGTTATCAGAAAACCTCTTTTCAAAGATTGAGGATCTGTTTTATAACTTCGTATGTGGGGTCTTTATTTCTGGGGGCTCCAAAATCACTGCAGATGGTGACTGCAGCCATGAAATTAGAAGACGCTTACTCCTTGGAAGAAAAGTTATGACCAACCTAGATAGCATATTCAAAAGCAGAGACATTACTTTGCCGACTAAGGTCCATCTAGTCAAGGCTATGGTTTTTCCTGTGGTCATGTATGGATGTGAGAGTTGGACTGTGAAGAAGGCTGAGCGCCAAAGAATGGATGCTTTTGAACTGTGGTGTTGGAGAAGACTCTTGAGAGTCCCTTGGACTGCAAGGAGATCCAGCCAGTCCATTCTGAAGGAGATCAGCCCTGGGATTTCTTTGGAAGGAATGATGCTAAAGCTGAAACTCCAGTACTTTGGCCACCTCATGTGAAGAGTTGACTCATTGGAAAAGACTCTGATGCTGGGAGGGATTGAGGGCAGGAGGAGAAGGGGATGACAGAGGATGAGATGGGTGCATGGCATCACTGACTTGATGGACATGATTTTGAGTAAACTCAGGGAGTTGGTGATGGACAGGGAGGCCTGGNAAAAGACTCTGATGCTGGGAGGGATTGGGGGCAGGAGGAGAAGGGGACGACCGAGGATGAGATGGCTGGATGGCATCACGGACTCGATGGACATGAGTCTGAGTGAACTCCGAGAGATGGTGATGAACAGGGAGGCCTGGCATGCTGCAATTCATGGGGTCGCAAAGAGCCGGACACGACTGAGTGACTGAACTGAAAACAAATAAAAACACTCCCCAGACTATTCTGACATGCTCTGACTGTGAATCAGTATAACTCAACAATTCTTCACAAATCCTTTATCCAAAACTCATGGGGCCAGATGTGCTTTAAGATTCCAAACTCCCCAGAGAGACACTATGGGGCATATGTACTACTATATTTCACACACCTTCAGAGAGTCTGGGCAGCTACAATTTTTCTGTAGCAAAAGTAAAATAATGTGATAAATAAAAAAATTTAACAGCCTCTCATCATGGTTAGGTATTTTCTTCGGACACGACTGAGCAACTGAACTGAACCGAACTGAACTGAAATTATATATGATTTTATATAATAACATATGATTTATATAAAATATAATTTATATTTATAATATTAACATTATAGTAATTATAATACATATGACTATAATTATAATATATATGATTATAACATAAAATATTATGTAATAATATATATTTATATTAATATTATATGTTTTATATATAATAATATAATAAACTCAATAATTTACAAATCAATTTCAAAAGTCAATAAGCCAATCACAAAAAGTTATATACATTTCATTTACAGGAAGTTCCAAAAAAAGGCCAAACTTTAAGAACAAAGAGCAGTTTAGTGGTTACCAGAATCCGGGGGTAATAGGACTGCTCTCCATGAGACTATAGTATAGTTCATGATTGCAAACACTGGTCAAAACTCACTGCCTTGAACAGTTTATTTTTTTTTTAATTTATATAGTTTTTATATTTAGTTTTTTTTTAATTTTTACTTTATTTTACTTTACAATACTGTATTTTAAATTGGTGAATTTTATCATGTAAATTATGCCTTAATAAAGGCACTTAAAATTAAAAACAAAAATACTCTTAGAGCCAAAGAATATAAATCTGCAAAAACATTTCTTTTCCTCTTATTTAACAGAAGTATTTTAGCAGACATTTCACCAGAACTACATCACATAGCTAAAAAACACTAAATACTTATTCTGGTATTAAATTAAAATTTTTCTAAAGAGTTGAAATCATTCATATCACAAACTTTTTAAAAGATACATAGTTCTCAATTCTTTATCAACATTTCCTTATCTTCCTAACCTCATCTAGTGTTGTATTTTTAATATAACCACTGAATTGAAGAAATCAGTTAAGAATGAAAGAAATCATTGTTTTGAATTCTGAAAGTATGAATCAAAATTAATTTAAGAAATTCCTCTTGTCATTTGTATTTAACAAAAGAAAGGTTCTAAAGCTACAGAAAGGGAATCATGAACTGCTTAGCCACATGCCATCAGGGAACGGTCTACTAGTATAAAAACTTCCCTGGATCATACCGACCAAAAATATCTGGCAAGCAGGAGAAACTGAAAAATTTACTGTCTGCAAACTTTTATTTGTAACCAGAACAGAGGCCAGGATTAGTGATTTAGAAGCAGAGTTATTTACAATTTTGTTTAAATATGTAACACCAGATGTGCTACAAATCCCTGATACTCTACCTTTCCTGAGGATGGAGGAGAAGGACTAGCACAAGGACTCGGATAATTGCTGCTGTCTGTAGACTTCACAGAAGACTGATCTGACCGGTCCTCAGTGCTTCGTTTAGGATGCAAAATTCCTCTATCTTTATACTTCTGAGGTTGGTGTAGTGTTGGAGCTGGAGATTTCATCAATACTCTTGAGTGAAAAGGAGGAAGCAAAGATCAGTTACACATAAGATCATAATACAAAGCAGACTCCATTTCAAACAAAAGTTCAATGATTCTGTGATTTATGGAATAGTATTTTAAAAGGCAATTTCATTCTTCTACTACATTTAGAAGAAAGGGTTGTACTATTAGGGTACACTTACAAAGATAGCATTTTTTTAAAAACAATACAAAAATACATTAAAAACAACCTATAAAAAATTTTAATTTAGATACCAAAGTATTATTTCCCTTATAAAACTCCTAACCTCTTTTATGACAGTCTAGAAGAAATCCTAAACAATTATAATGTCATATATTGATGCCTAATGTCTTTTAACATTTTAAAATTATTTAAATACATCTATGCTAATGGCCATTACTAGAAAATCACCTACTCCACCTCTCTACCATTTGCATATATCTTAAAACCAAACAGATTTCAAAAGCATACTAAAAATTACAGCATGGCAAAATGGAAATAATACTGGACTAGAGTCAGGAGAAAAGATTTTTAGACAGAACTAAATTTACAACTAATGAGGTAAGTGATCCTGGGCAAGTCTTAATTTATCTGAGCTTCAATATCCTTTAGCTGTTAAATAAATAAAGGGATTAAACTAGATAAACGCTAAGATTCTTCTGTTTTAAAATTCTATGAATAAATGCAGCAAAAATGGCAGTCAAGAATTTTATAATTTTTTTAAAAAGTATACATCTCAGTGGAAAACCAGACATTAAAAAACAAAGAAGACATTAAGTACTTCCTAAAGCAGTATAATATAAAGTTCACAGCATTACCTATAAATATTTGCCAAAAGAAAAAAAAAATGTTCTTGCCAAAATACTGGATCTAATCAAGCCTTGAGAGCTAACCACATTCATGAAATATGCAGGGTATAGCAATAAAAAGAGACATATCCAGAATGTGGTACATGTCATAATACCACTGACCTAGTTTCCTAAGAAAAGTCAACAAAGGAACTAACTGCTCTAGATCACAAGAGATTCAAGAAACAAGGCACCCTAATACAGTGCATGAGTGAGTCCTCCCTGACTGCTGTTTCAAATAAATATAGTTTGAGAATTGGGGAAATGATTATTTTATTGGGACTGATTATTGGATTTTGATTGTATAGGAAAAATGCCTCTATTTTTTAAGAGATTCAAATCTAAATACAGAGGAGTAAAATGGCATGATGTGAGAGACTGATTTGGAAATATGTGAACAAAAAAGAAAGGAAGCAAGAAAAAAATAATTGGGTAGATACAGCAAATAGGTGAAAATCGTCAGAGGATAAGATGGCTGGATGGCATCACCAATGCAATGGACATGAACTTGGGCAAACTTCAGGAGATGGTGGGGGGACAGAGAGGCATGGAATGCTACAGTGCATGAGGTCACAAAGAGTTGGACACAGATGGGAGACTGAACAACAACCATTTACTTTACTGTGTTTATATATAATATATAAACAAAACTTAAAAAGAATAAGTCATAAATAGGCTCCACTGAGCCTTCAGAATAAGTTAAAAGAGCTTATCCCCACATTTTGCTTCTCTTTCAATAAGTTTCTTCTTGGATTCAATATTTCGTTCACAAATGAAATAAAATAGCTAAAGCCTAAAAATGCTAACAAAAATATATAATTAATAAACATGTGAATAATTATTAAGAACTTGATAAATATAAAAAAAACAACTTTTTAGGGCTTTTGTCTTTAAGAATTGAAGTTCAATGAATTATCAAGTTATACCTCTAAAATTCCATCATTCTTACCCTAGCAGATTATTTACCTGAAAACTAGGTAACCGAACTTAATTAAGGGTAATATTAAAATAAAAATGATGCTTCCAATAGAACTAAATGCCCACTTTTGCAGTTTCCAAGTTGATCTTTGATTCTGTGCTCTATTCTAGCTTTTCTCTCTTCCTCCCCAAATTTTGGCTCCCCCTCAAATTTCATGCATGTAGAAACAAAGCATTTGTATAAATCTTTCCACCTACATTTTCATTTAAGAGAAACAAAGAATTCTGATAACTCAGTTATATCTCATTTTTCTTATAGAAAAGATGTTTATTCTTTGTAAGCAAATTATTATGTAAAAAACGATAATTTAAAAACACAGGTTTAATTTTAACATGGGATATGGGCATTTTTCCATGTTTTAATAGTGTCTTAAACTTTTTAAAATAACTTTAATAAAATGTTTTTATTAAAAGAAATTATCTGATCTATATTTTGCCATCCTAGTGTGAAAACTCTAACTATAAATACCTTTTCTTCAAGTAGCAATTCCAGAAAGATTATAAAGAAAGATTATTCACCATTCAAAAATACATCTTCAGAAGAGTCCTTAATCTATTCCTCACCAAGCTATATCAGTTTCAGGCCTTGTCTATTAAAACTACAAAGTCTAAAAGTATATGAAATTCTTTATCTCACTGTTCAATAGATAAGAGAATAAAGAAAGCAAGGCTACAACCTATAAGGAATGGAAAATGGCAGATAATGGTATCACAGGAGAAAAAAATGAATTTATAAGATAATCAGTTTCTAAAGCATAACTGATATTATACTTTATTATAATTATGATTTTCTCCTGTACTTCTAATTTTTATTAAACAAGTATAATTACTTTTATAAAGAAAATAGGAAAATTTTCCTCATAAATGTATGTGTATAGTATGTATGTATATGTATATAAACACATGTGTGTATAAATAGTCCCTCTGAATATATACATATATATATGTTTTTTTTTACAGAGGAGTCTATAAATAAGTCTACCACATAATTTCTATGCAAATGTATTCACGTATTCAAAATCATTCTTGTTCAAGGAAATTTTTCAAAAAATCTTTTTAAAAAGAGGAGTATCTAAGTAGAAAATGTATTTTTTACTATTTTCTTTTTTGCTTGGCAGTATCTACATCAGAGAAAATGGTTTAGGGACACACATTGTTATAAGCAACTGGCTGAATTATTCCTAAAATGTTGTATATGAAAAACTTGGAATCCAGCATGTATTATTCCTTTTTACTTAAGTCTTAACTGATAACATGCCTTTATGCTTCATTCAAATAAGTAAAATCTGATCAAAAGACAGTAGGTACTAAATATTCCATCTGACCCTTGAAAAACAATAAACATCACATATCTTTTATGCCTCCATTATTTCTATTTTCAATTTTTAACAATGAAATAATATTATTAGCACAGAGATAATATCTACTATATTGTTCAAACTAGCATTCCAGGCAAGAACATTGTCTCTGTTATTCATTCTATCAGGGTAAAAAAAAAAAAATTTTTAACTGATATAATAAAGAAATACGATTTGGGTTCTAACAAACATTTTTACAACCAGAAATATTTCTAAATCATGGCCAACCATTCACTATAAATACTACATTACCAAATACATTTTGGAAAAATTATTCAATATAAGAGCTCTCAATAATCATATAATAAAAAATTCATATCTAATTGCCAAATGATAGAAAGGATAAAAGAATTTAGCTAAATTTTAAGAAATTTTGCCAAGACAGTAAATTTACTTTTTTAATATATGTATTCCTCTCTTCAACAAAATGTAACCTTTCTGAAGAGATTTGTTTTTTATTTGTTATACACTGCTATATGCCTCACACCAAGAACACTAAGCATTTAATATGTCCCTGTATGAACAAATGAATAAAGTACTTACTGTACAAAAACTAGTCAGATTTATTAATATCTAGGTAAGACTCAGAAGGAGACAGTTTTTCTAAATGGCCATAGCCAACACTTTCTGCTGTGAGGTATCTAGGAAAGGTATGACTTGACATATATGAACTAAAATGCATAATAAAAAATGCTTTTATCTTTTTAATAGACCCTAAATTTGAAAATTCTGAAAATTAAACATTTTGAGCTTTTCCTGACCAAAAAAAAAATTCCTTTTTAAATAATTCAAGACCCTAGTAGTTTGAAATTCTTTGTATTATCTAACACTTAAAAGAATTATGTTTTAAAAGTAATAAATTCTTCCCATTTTATTGTAACCTTTTTGCATATCTCAGATTCTAAGAAAGTATTTTTTAAATATTATAAAAGCATGTGATTCTATGACAAGTAACTATTTCCTAGAGAAAATATCTCATTTTAATAAAATGCTATGAATTTACCTTTCTGCAGTAGTAGACTCATCAGAAAATTCAGTATCTGCTGAACTTTTTCTACTATTATTTGACTTCCAAGATGATGCCAAAGGAAGTTCTTCTGAAGACATAGGTCTTGGCCTTTGGCCAATCCCAGATGGCTGTTGTAAGCCTGCAGATTGTTCTTCAGTGCTTAAAACAGCTATAATTGCTCTTATAGTAGCTTCATCAACTTGAGACCAAGGTTTGGATGGAGCTCTCATTCGACGTAAAAATAAGCTGTGCCACTTCTGTCTAAGTTGCAGCAATAAACTGGCTGCCTGTAATAAAATAGCTTTTTTCAGTTCAAATGAAAGTGAAAGTAAAAGTCGCTCAGTCGTGTCCAACTCTTTGCAACCCCACAGACTATACAGTCCATGGAATTCTCCAGGCCAGAATACTGGAGTGGGTAGCCTTTCCCTTCTCCAGGGGATCTTCCCAACCAAGGGACTGAACCCAGGTCTCCTGCATTGTGGGCAGATTCTTTACTAGCTGAGCCACAAGGGAAGCCCAAGAATACTGGAGTGGGTAGCCTATCTCTTCTCCAGTGGATCTTCCTGACACAGGAATAAAACCGGGGTCTCCTGCATTACAGGCAGATTCTTTACCAGCTGAGCTATCAGGGAAGCCCTCAGTTCAAATCGGTAACAGCAAAATGTGTACCACACTTGCAAGACAATTATTTTTCAGTCTGAAATTGTTTCCAAAGAACACATTTCACATTATCAATTTCATTCATTTTTGTTGCATGAAAAAAATAAAATTTCTTTACCATTTTGAGGCACTAGAGACACAAAATCAAGTTACACAGTCCAATGAGAGAGAAAGAAAAACAATGTGTGGTAAAGTGTGATTAATACTGGCAAAGTAACAGCAGGGTAAATAAAGAAAAAATACATTTAATTTCATTCATACTTTATTTTACTGCCAAATGTTGATGTCCAGAAAGCACCTGAATTCATACAGAGAAAATCCTAACCTAGAGATACAGATAAGATGTGCCTGGAAGTTACCTATCAATGTATAAATGATTACTAAATCTACACACAGAGGTAAGGTCCCTAGAAACTGTGCAGAGACAGTGTAAAGAGTAAAGAACATACTACTGGTGAACATCCAACATTTAAGGTACATGCACATACAAAAGAGTACATGAAAGAACCTAAGAAGGAACAGCCTTGCTAGATAGGTGATGAAGAAGTTGGACAGGGGTGAGGAAGGAAAATGGGGAAGGGTATGGGCAATAATGTTAACTATGAGAGAAAGGCCATATTTATCAAGAACAGCAGTCTGGCTTTGACAACATGGAGGAGACAGCATCGACCATGGCAAGTACAGTTTCAGTGAAGGGAAAAATGGATGGGAATAGAAATGAGACTGCAGTAGGTTGAGGTGATCAAGGAATGCATGTAAAAAAGTAAGCTCTAGCCAGTATCAACTTTTGACAGTTCGTACTGTCCCCCAAAAGGATATAAAATGATCTTTAAAAGTAAAGATAGAATTAAGGGAAGGCTTTGTCATGAAAAATTCTAATTTGATAACAAACATTCCTCTTTCCTACTTGAGAGATACATGTAAAGAGAAAACAAAATGACCTAATATCTTTCCCTTTACACAGAGTTATATAAAATAAAAGAATTTCTTGTGTACCCAGCACTCAGTATTTTCTTATATGCACAAACATATTCAAATATCACCATGCTCAAATACTAAGCGACACCTAGGTTTTTCAAATCCTCTATAGGAGTAAACTGCAACATGTCAGAGAATGTAATGGAGCCCTATGAAAACTGAAAAACAAGGTGTATTCTATTCTCTCACACCAAGGGCTCAATTTTAAAGAGACAATTTTCATCACACCATGTACAGTTCATACAACTGAATGAAAAAAATCTATCACATTGCTAGAAAGCAACTTACCTCTGGCTCTAGTTTGAAACTGAGCCACTCATCAAGTTTTAAAGTTGCCAAATTAGCAGTAGTCCTGTCTTCCATTTCACTATCACTACTGTCATTAGGAATACCATCCACTGTTCAAACACATATGTAAAGGAAAAGAAATTCACTTTTACTATCTAACATCACAGCAAAAAAAGTAAGCCAATACAGATACTCTCCATTTACACAAATCCTCCTGATATACTAACAATTTGTGTGGAGAGTTCTCTAAACACAGCAGGTCACAAATTAAAACTTAGCATCTGGCCATTCTTTATTTCTCTACTCAAATTCTAAATATCAGAATTTCTCAAATCTTTTTCTCAAATATTAAATATTAAAAAGTGTCTGCATAAAGGTAGTAGGATTATGGGTAACATTTCCTTTAAACAATTACCTTTATTTATGTTAAACTATCATTTAAATTCAAATGGAAGAAAAAACTAAACTTCCTATCAGCAAGATTAATCAAAAATGCACAAATCAATATCAAGCTACCTTAGAAATCAATTTCAAGAATAGTGGTATATTTTAATATTTTTTAATTAGTCTTAATACATCAAAAGGGAGCTACTACCACATAAATTTCTATAATTTCAAATTTTGTTTGGTTTAATAAGAAAAAAACAGATTTTTCTTTCAAATAGATTTGTATTTCCATCATAATATATTTACCACGAAAAGATGAAGGTTCCTGAAGAGCATTACTTGCCAACCTAGCTGGTCCACAAAATACCAACACAGTGACAGGTGTCACTGCTGAACAGCATCTAATATTAGCTATCCTATGAGCTCTAGTCATTTCATCATAAATAAGCCAATCTGTGGGCAGTGCCTGGATTGCTGCAGTTTGACCGTTAGCTGGAGGAATCTATTAGGAAAATAAAATTTAAAACTGTTAACTGAATTTATCACTTAACTTATCAGTAATTCTTTTAAAATGTACAAAGTCCCTCAGCAAAATAGACGATGCATATATTACTACTCAAACAAGAATTAAAGCAAATCATTGTTCACGCAGTTTGTACAAAAGTCCCTTAATACTTAACACATTACTTCTTTCAATTCTATCAAAATTTTGTTCCAGTGTTGAATTGTACATTTATAACTAATTAATTTTGCAAAGCACGTTGGTATTGGGAACATTTTTCATTGATTTTCAACTATTTATATTAGACAAGTTTTACCTCAAGGCCAAAAAACATTCAAAAAGTTTTACCTTTTTATATTGAGGCTGACTGAGAACTGAAGTGGGATGAAACCGTACTTTTTTCTCCTTTGGCCCTGCCAGTACTACATTCTCTCTGTCCACATGAACTAAATGAGGATACATGCCTGCAACCAATGCAGCTTTAACAACAGCCCAATTCTCAGAATTTGTGTTAACATCTCGAATGTCACCACCACCTCTTGCTCTCACAAAACCTAGAAAGACGAAAGAAACCACACCAACTTTTTCTACTTCACAAGATATACTTTTAAATTTATGGTTTTCACAAAAAAATAATGTATAACAGATACAAGTTTAATGATTCAAATTTCACAATAATTCATAAAATTTCTTCTGAAAAGTTTAACATATAGAAGCAATGCTCTAAGAAAGTTTAGGTTTACTTAGACTAAAGTAAGCAGTAGATACACTGGGAAGTTGAGGACTTAAAAAAAAAATACTCTTGCAATAAAGTTCTCCGTAAACAGCTATCAGAAGCATCCTAAAATCATACCTAAAAACCTAAAATATAAAATACTCCGCTGAATGGTATTAATACCATGTTGGTTGCGACAGACACTAATCCTAGAAGTGAAGTCAAATAAACATAAAGTATTCTTGCTTGAATTTCAATAGTCCTTCATATCTCCCCATATTTGAAACAACTCTAAATCCTCTGGTTCATGCCTTATATCACTCTGGCACTTGAGCTATTCTAGGAATACAGGCTCAGGTACTTTTCTTCTATTTCCTCAAGATAAAATGTCACTCAAAAAGAAATTCAAAGAAACAGTTCTAAAATGATATAGCAAAACTGGCATTCTCTTAAAAAAAAAATCAAGTGCCTTCATGTGCTTACTAGTTGTTTTATGTTCCAAAAATATAAAAGACATCATTAATATCAATCTACTTAATTTTTAGCAATTTCTCTTCCATAAAACTATTTATTAATAGCAATAAAATATAACAAGTACCCATACCTAAATCTATTTTCCCAAAAAATATATTATAAATTGTCTATTGCCAACATTATATAATCATTCATCACCCACAGCTTCTACATTATCATTTTTTTAATCAACAAATAAAAGTTAATATCATGCAGAAGTCTACAAAGTTAATACAAAGCAGTTCATGAACAAAAGATATACAACATGATAATGTTATAAAGAAAACGCAAGATGGCATTAGTTAACATAAGAAGTACTATAAGTCATAGGCAGGGTACTCCCAGTAGTTGAAATAGGTTCTTTGGAGGAAAACTTTACCTGATGCTCTAAGTTGACCAAGCAACTGAGTTCTCATGCCTATGATTATTTCCATGGTAGCTTGTGAAAGAAAATTCTTTTCACAAAAGGCTCGCTCCCACCCATCACTTCGAGCTTTCTGCCATGCCTATAAAAATAAAATTACACAAAAGACACATCACTTCTCAGTTAGGAAGCAAAGTAACTGAAAATCATTGTATTAACCATTCAAAGTCAATTCTTCTTTTTTCTAATTCTCTTCAGTTTAGTTCAGTCGCTCAGTCGTGTCTGACTCTAATTCTCTTACAAATAAAGAAAACAAGCAAACAAAAACATACTCATAAATACAGAGAACAGATTGATGACTGCAAGAGAGGGGAGGTTAAGGGAGTGGAGAGGAGGTGAAACAAGCGAAGGGGATTAAAAGGTACAGACTTAAAGTTATAAAATAAATAAGTCCTGGGGATGTAATGTACAGTATGCTCTATAGTTAATAACACTGTATTGTAAAGTTTCTAAGAGAGTAATTTTTTTCATTTTTGACATGAACATTTATTTTTTCAGTAATTTTTACTGGAATATAGTTGATTTACAATTTTTTTAGTTTCTCTGCACAGCAAAGTGAACCAGTTATATGCATAAATATATCCACTCTTCTTTAGATTCTTTTCTCCTATAGGTCATTACAGAGTACGGAGTAGAGTTCGCCGTGCTGTACAGTAAGCTCTCAATAGTCTATTTTATTTATAGTAGTGTATACATGTCAATCTCAGTCTCTCAATTGATCCCTCCCTCCTCCTTTTCCCTTCGGTAACCATAAGCTTGTTTTCAACATCTGTGACTCTATTTCTGTTTTGTAAATGTTCATCTGAGAGTAATTTTTGTTTTTTGGCTGCACCACACAGCATGTAGGGTCTCAGTTCCCTGATGAGGGGTCAAACTTGCACCCCCTGCGCTAGAAGCACAGACCCCTGCGCTAGAAGCACAGAGTCTTAACCACTGGACCACCAGGAAGTCCCCAAGAGTAATTTTTTCTATTGAGACATAATTGACTTACAACATTAGCTTTAGGTGAAGAACATAATGATTCAATACGTGTATATACTGTGAAATGATCACAATTTTAGTTAACAGACTAGAGAATAGATCTTAAAAGTTCTTATCACAAGAAAAAAAATTTTAGCAAGGAAAGATAAGAAAGCCTTCTTAACGGAACAATGCAAAGTAATAAAGGAAAACAACAGAATGGGAAAGACTAGAAACCTCTTTAAGAAAATTGTAGATACCAAGGGAACATTTTATGCAAAGATAGGCACAATAAAGAACAAAAACGGCAAGGACCTAACAGAAGCAGAAGAGATTAAGAAAAGGTGACAACAAGAATACACAGAAGAACTGTAAAATAAAGCTCTTAATGATGCAATAACCACAGTGGTGTGGTCACTCACCTAGAGCCAGACATCCTAGAGTGTGAAGTCAAGTGGGCCTTAGGAAGCATTACTATGAACAAAGCTAGGGGAGGTGATGGAATTCCAGCTGAGCTATTTCAAATTCTCAAAGATGATGCTGTGAAAGTGCTGCACTCATGTCAGCAAATTTGGATAACTAAGCAGTGGCCACAGGACTGGAAAAGGTCAGTTTTCATTTCAATCCCAAAGAAAGGCAATGCCAAAGAATGTTCAAATTACTGTACAACTGCACTCATTTCACATGCCAGCAAGGTAATGCTCAAAATCCTTCAAGCTAGGCTTCAGCAGTATGTGAAATAAGAACTTCCAGAGGTACAAACTGGNGGACTGGAAAAGGTCAGTTTTCATTTCAATCCCAAAGAAAGGCAATGCCAAAGAATGTTCAAATTACTGTACAACTGCACTCATTTCACATGCCAGCAAGGTAATGCTCAAAATCCTTCAAGCTAGGCTTCAGCAGTATGTGAAATAAGAACTTCCAGAGGTACAAACTGGATTTAGAAAAGGCAAAGGAACCAGAGATCAAATTGCCAACATACACTGGATCATAGAAAAAGCAAGTGAATTCCCATATAACATCTACTTCTGCTTCATTGACTACAGTAAAACCTTTGTATGGATCACAACAAACTGTGGAATATTCTTTCTGAGATGGAAATACAAGACCCCATTACCTGCCTTCTGAGAAACAGGATCAAGAAGCAACAGTTAGTTAGTATGCAGATCAAGAAGCAAAAGTTAGAACTGGACAAGGAACAACTGACTGGTTCAAAACTGGGCAGAAGACTGTATACTGTCACCCTGCTTATTTAACTTGTTTGCAGAGTACATCATTTGAAATGCTGGGCTGGATGAAGCACAAGCTGGAATCAAGATTGCTGCAAGATATACCAACAACCTCAGATATGCAGATATACAAAGTTAATACAAAGCAGTTCATGAACAAAAGATATACAACATGATAATGTTATAAAGAAAACGCAAGATGGCATTAGTTAACATAAGAAGTACTATAAGTCATAGGCAGGGTACTCCCAGTAGTTGAAATAGGTTCTTTGGAGGAAAACTTTACCTGATGCTCTAAGTTGACCAAGCAACTGAGTTCTCATGCCTATGATTATTTCCATGGTAGCTTGTGAAAGAAAATTCTTTTCACAAAAGGCTCGCTCCCACCCATCACTTCGAGCTTTCTGCCATGCCTATAAAAATAAAATTACACAAAAGACACATCACTTCTCAGTTAGGAAGCAAAGTAACTGAAAATCATTGTATTAACCATTCAAAGTCAATTCTTCTTTTTTCTAATTCTCTTCAGTTTAGTTCAGTCGCTCAGTCGTGTCTGACTCTAATTCTCTTACAAATAAAGAAAACAAGCAAACAAAAACATACTCATAAATACAGAGAACAGATTGATGACTGCAAGAGAGGGGAGGTTAAGGGAGTGGAGAGTAGGTGAAACAAGCGAAGGGGATTAAAAGGTACAGACTTAAAGTTATAAAATAAATAAGTCCTGGGGATGTAATGTACAGTATGCTCTATAGTTAATAACACTGTATTGTAAAGTTTCTAAGAGAGTAATTTTTTTCATTTTTGACATGAACATTTATTTTTTCAGTAATTTTTACTGGAATATAGTTGATTTACAATTTTTTTAGTTTCTCTGCACAGCAAAGTGAACCAGTTATATGCATAAATATATCCACTCTTCTTTAGATTCTTTTCTCCTATAGGTCATTACAGAGTACGGAGTAGAGTTCGCCGTGCTGTACAGTAAGCTCTCAATAGTCTATTTTATTTATAGTAGTGTATACATGTCAATCTCAGTCTCTCAATTGATCCCTCCCTCCTCCTTTTCCCTTCGGTAACCATAAGCTTGTTTTCAACATCTGTGACTCTATTTCTGTTTTGTAAATGTTCATCTGAGAGTAATTTTTGTTTTTTGGCTGCACCACACAGCATGTAGGGTCTCAGTTCCCTGATGAGGGGTCAAACTTGCACCCCCTGCGCTAGAAGCACAGACCCCTGCGCTAGAAGCACAGAGTCTTAACCACTGGACCACCAGGAAGTCCCCGAGAGTAATTTTTTCTATTGAGACATAATTGACTTACAACATTAGCTTTAGGTGAAGAACATAATGATTCAATACGTGTATATACTGTGAAATGATCACAATTTTAGTTAACAGACTAGAGAATAGATCTTAAAAGTTCTTATCACAAGAAAAAAATTTTTAGCAAGGAAAGATAAGAAAGCCTTCTTAACGGAACAATGCAAAGTAATAAAGGAAAACAACAGAATGGGAAAGACTAGAAACCTCTTTAAGAAAATTGTAGATACCAAGGGAACATTTTATGCAAAGATAGGCACAATAAAGAACAAAAACGGCAAGGACCTAACAGAAGCAGAAGAGATTAAGAAAAGGTGACAACAAGAATACACAGAAGAACTGTAAAATAAAGCTCTTAATGATGCAATAACCACAGTGGTGTGGTCACTCACCTAGAGCCAGACATCCTAGAGTGTGAAGTCAAGTGGGCCTTAGGAAGCATTACTATGAACAAAGCTAGGGGAGGTGATGGAATTCCAGCTGAGCTATTTCAAATTCTCAAAGATGATGCTGTGAAAGTGCTGCACTCATGTCAGCAAATTTGGATAACTAAGCAGTGGCCACAGGACTGGAAAAGGTCAGTTTTCATTTCAATCCCAAAGAAAGGCAATGCCAAAGAATGTTCAAATTACTGTACAACTGCACTCATTTCACATGCCAGCAAGGTAATGCTCAAAATCCTTCAAGCTAGGCTTCAGCAGTATGTGAAATAAGAACTTCCAGAGGTACAAACTGGATTTAGAAAAGGCAAAGGAACCAGAGATCAAATTGCCAACATACACTGGATCATAGAAAAAGCAAGTGAATTCCCATATAACATCTACTTCTGCTTCATTGACTACAGTAAAACCTTTGTATGGATCACAACAAACTGTGGAATATTCTTTCTGAGATGGAAATACAAGACCCCATTACCTGCCTTCTGAGAAACAGGATCAAGAAGCAACAGTTAGTTAGTATGCAGATCAAGAAGCAAAAGTTAGAACTGGACAAGGAACAACTGACTGGTTCAAAACTGGGCAGAAGACTGTATACTGTCACCCTGCTTATTTAACTTGTTTGCAGAGTACATCATTTGAAATGCTGGGCTGGATGAAGCACAAGCTGGAATCAAGATTGCTGCAAGATATACCAACAACCTCAGATATGCAGATACCACTTTAATGGCAGAAAGTGAAGAGGAACCAAAGAGCCTCTTGATGAAGGTAAAAGGAAAAAGCTGGCTTAAAACTCAGTATTCAAAAAACAAAGATAATGACATCCAGTCCTATCACTTCATGGCGAATAGATAGGGCAAGAGTGTAAGATTTCATTTTCTTGGGCTTCAAAATCACTGTGGATGGTGACTGCAGCCACGAAATTAAAAGATCCTTGCTCCTTGGAAGAATAGCTATGACAAACCTAGACAATGTATTAAAAAGAAGAGACATAACTTTACCAACAAAGGTCCATCTACTCAAAGCTATGGTTTTTCCAGTAGTCATGTGTGGATGTGAGATTTGGACTATAAAGAAAGCTGAGCACTGAAGAATTGATGCTTTTGAACTGTGGTGTTGGAGAAGACTCCGGAGAGTCCCTTGGACTGCAAGGAAATCCAACCAGTCAGTCCTAAAGTAGATCAGTCCTGGGTGTTCACTGGAAGGTCTGATGTTGAAGCTGAAGCGCCAATACTTTGGCACCTGATGTGAAGAGCTGACTCTAGAAAAGACCCTGATGCTGGGAAAGACTGAGGGCAAGAGGAGAAGGGGTAACAGAGGATGAGATGGTTGGATGGCATCACTGACTCAATCGACATGAGTTTCAGGAAACTCCAGGAGACAGTGAAGGACAGAGAGTCCTGGCATGCTGCAGTTCATGGGATCACAAAGAGTCAGACATGACTTAGCAAACGAACAACAACAACATAGTGACAGATCTTAACTAGACTTATTGTGGTGATCATTTCACAATATATACAAATACTGTCATTAGGCTCTACACCTAAAGCTAATATAATGTTATATCTCAATTATATCTAATTTTTAAAGAATAAACAATTTAAAAATAAAATCTAAGACTTTATAATCAAATAGAATCATCATTAG
Source organism: Oreotragus oreotragus (assembly GCA_006410675.1). Classification (NCBI taxonomy): domain Eukaryota; kingdom Metazoa; phylum Chordata; class Mammalia; order Artiodactyla; family Bovidae; genus Oreotragus; species Oreotragus oreotragus. Next base: position 131,979 of record SJYX01008861.1, read on the forward strand.
ATAATTTATACTCAAATGCTACAATGCTATGAAAGCCACTGAGTTTATAAAGTCCCAACGAGAATGAAGTATCAGGTAACCTAAATACCTAGCTATGTAAAAATATTCATCTTTATAGATGTGCCTGCTAATTTTCCTCCACTAAAGTATGACAGATTTCCAAATAAGCCATCATAATACCATTATATCTAAGGACCCTGTCACTCCAGGCCTCTAAAAATAACCTTATATCAACTTCCTACTCTATGTGAGAATGGAAAGTGAGATTCCTAGAAATTACCTATATGTAGTATAATAAAGCTTCTCTTTGAAAATGAGTTCTCTTGCTTCAGAATATAACTGAAAAGCTGGGGAAAAAACAGACTAGATAGGAATTCAACTCCAAATCTTCCTCTGATTACAATATTATCACTTAATATTATAATATACAGTATCTAATATACCCAATTAATAACAATGCATCAACTTCTGTTCAATAATGCCTACAAAAAACCTTATAATTATTTTTTTAATTGCAATATCATTTCCTTTACTCAGGCTCACTATTCTTATCCTTTCTTTACCATTTATCACTTTCCTCAATTTCTCACATTATCTTAAAATTTGTAAGTGATTTTTGGATTTTGCTTTATAAAATTAAATTCTTAGTATACTGTCCTAAATACACAAAAAAGAGATATACTCTAAAAAAAATCAATAAATAGATGTTAAATTCAAAATAATTTTCTTCTAAGTTTTGTTCTATACACTTTGAATAACATACAGTTGTTTCCTAACTAAAATCTTACAACATTCCTGAATAAGATATGATTAAAGAAAAGGAATTTGAGCTTATAAAAAAAAAATACATAAAAGTAAAATATATATATACACACATATTTCCACAAGGAGAAAAGTTGAGAAAATGAAATAAACTAGAGAAAAATATCATAATTTTAACATATTAGTAGTAGGAAGATATTCTTCTGAGCTATTAATAAAATGTGATTTTATAATGAAATAAAATTAATGGAATCATATCTATTTTTTTTAATTTGTTACACTTAACTCTAGAAATGTGTTTAGCAACATTTGAAAAATAAAATGACAACAATATTACCTGGAATGCTCTGAGAAGTGCCATGTGGTCACTGAAAGTTCCTGCGGTAAAACGTTTCCTACAAAGCATAGCTGCACGTTTCTGAGAGGCCTGAGTTGGCAGGACGAAAGGATCTCGATAAGCTAGTGTGCAAGCAATTGTAAGGATGGGATCCAGACACTTCAAAACAACAGCACACAGGACCATTTTACCAAGATGTGGCTCTACTGGCAAGTCAGCCAAATGATAGCCAAGTTCAGTGAGATCTTCCCATGCATCCATTGCATCTATTGTCTAAATAAAAGGATATAAAATAGAACTTGACATGATCAAAACTGTTTAATCAAAACCTATATTTAAAAATTCACAAGCAAGATAAAAGAGCATTAATTTTCTTTTGCTATTACATCTAATTAAAAAAATTTCTGCTTCAAATATATCATGTAAAAATGAACTATACCTACTGTTTTACTTTAATTACCACAAAAGAATTATTCAAAATACATGATTATTAAGATAATTTTTTAAGGTACAAAATTAGTTAAGACATATTATCAGTTGGTTTAAATTTCAAGTAAAATAGCCAGGTAAAATAAGTCTATAAAGATACCAACCTTAAGCATTTGTACAGCATTTCTTACAATTAGAGCTGGTGGAGGTTCAGGAGCTTTCATAAGGAAATCAGCAATAGCACAATTAACTGGGGCTAACAGCTTGGTATGTAAACACAGTTCCTGTAAATAAAAAGAGCAAATCATTTTGAAATGTTGACATTTATAGCTGATTTTCATTTTTTTTTAAATCATAGAAATTATAGATTCCCAACAGAGACTAGTAGAGTCCCTGATTAAAATGAACAGCAAAGTAAACAATGTCATTCCATGAAAGATCTTTCTATGAAAGATGGGCTCATACTTTAGTGTGAGAATCTTAATAATCATCTTCCATCAACATCTATCAAGATTACTACTGTCCCTGCTGGCAATGTCTTCTCACATAGTCCTTATATATAACAATAATAGTCACTGTCCAAAAATCTTTTCCCCTTTATACTGCATTCTACAACCTTTTATCCATTTGACAAATATTTAAGTGCTTGATAGATGCTAGGCACTACACATCAAGTTGGGAAAAAAAGAGCATAAGCAGACACCCCTCATGGATTTTCATTGTGTGTGAAAAACAGAATAATTACATAATTAACTACTTAATTACAGTTGTGATAATGAAGGATAAAAGGAACTAAAGACGTAAACATGAGGTTCAAGAAATGGCAAGAGGAGGTGGCCATGGGAAGTCAAAGACAATTCTCTAAAGAAATCACACAAATTAAGATGTAAAGATTGTGCGTGCTAAGTAGTTTCAGTCGGGCCTGACTCTGCAACCCTAGGTACTCTAGCCCTCCAGGCTCCTCTGTCCAAGGGATTCTCCAGGCAAAGATACTGGAGTGGGTTTCCATGCCCTCCTCCACAGGATCTTCCTGATCTAGGGATCAAACCTGCATCTCTTAAGTCCCCTGCATTAACTCCCATGTAAAGATCAGTTAATCAGAAAAGGAATAATGGGGTGGATTCTATGGAGACGGGATGGCACATGTGAAGGCCCTGAGATACAAAGAAACAAAATGTGTTTGAAAAATTGAAGCTACTAGTATGAGTAGAAAGAAGAAGAAAGGTATGAATTAAAAATTAAAACCAAAGACACAAGCAAGAGAGATGATTTAGGCTCTGGTTAAGAATTCTGCATTTTATCCTAAGAACAGAAAATGGCACATAGGCATGGAGAAGTGGAAAGTAATCCAGGTATATGGATGCCAATAATATGATCCAGTGTCTCTTTAACATTTGGAAGCCAGCATGTAGCTTGGCACACCAAAGACTCAAATTAATGTACTTCTGATAGTTTTCTCAACAAACTACACAGTGTTTGATTGTTCCATTAAGTCAGAAAACTGAAAGGAAAATAATTAATATAGACTAGGAAATCTCAGTGAACTCAGTTCCAAAACTAACAAGGTAAGCTCAGAAACTTGAACTGAGATTTTGGTATTATCTTTTGGACCTTAAATGATTTGTTTTCTACTTCTCATTGAGAATTTAAAAGGTGAATATGGATGTGGTTGATAGAATCCTAAAATGTTACAGTAAAAAACAGTAGATTTACAAACTATACCATAACTGAAATGCACTCAAGCAGCTCTTTAAAATTTTGGAGGTTTCTGAATTAAATTTTCTTATAGAAAAGATATTAGTTTTATATAATCACCCTCCATAATATATATTTTAGAATTTTATTTTATAAATTGATTTATTGTTAAGTCCAATCTTTCTAAGTTGAAATGATCCCTCTCCTCCCTCACCCACAAAAATAGCATTTTAGAACTTAGTAAATTTCCACCTGTAATGGCATTCTCAAAAGTTCTGGAGTCTGAAATTCCAACATATTCTGGAATCGAAGTCTACTGAACAGTCGGAAACAAATTCCAGGTCTGCATCGCCCTGCCCTTAAAATTAAAACACAAAATTCAGGCTCAAACAAGGAATAAAAACCATAACAGGGAAACTGTAAAAGCAATGTGATTTAGGAGACAGAACAATAAACCAGTATCAGGACATCTGAGTTTGAATCTGTACTCTGATACTGATCCCCTAACCTTTGAAAAGACACTTCATAGGTGTGAAATTCAATTATTTAATTTACAAATGAGATTCATGAATGATATCTACCTGACAAGTAATACTTCTAGAAAACAGTATAAAAATTAATACATATACATATACAAATAAAAGTGAATAAAAAATAAAGTATGAATAAATATATAGCAATTCAAATTTAATCAGTTTTATTAAGCTGCTACCAAGCACTGTGTTTAGGTCCACTGATTAGAGTTGTAGAAGTTATGCATTTATACAACTCTAAAGGAGCGTCATTTACCCCATCATCAGAGACTTGCATAATTTTCTGGAAAGTACCAGAAATATACCTTGGAGGGAAGATGTGGGGTGGGAGGTGGGAGGTGGGTTCATGTTTGGGAGTTCGTGTAAAAAAAAAAAAAAAAAAAAAAACTGTAAATAAAAAAATAAAAAGAAATACACCTTGAAGAAAAGCAGTGACTTTTAATTTCATTTAATGTCCTTATATCAGCTAATAGCAAGGCTAATACCAAGTGACAGAGATACAGAAATATCCCTATTTCCACAAAGTTCACAATCCAGAGAGACAAACAACTATAACACAGTGTGATACAAGTTAGAAAATCTGACATTGTTGGACCATTCCATCCTTCACCATTTCCCTGACTACATATGCATTAGTTTTCCCATCTATCTAGCATCCTCTAAGAAATCCCTATCCTTCCACAGTCCTTAAATGCTGATGTTCCTCTGAGGTCAGACCTCAGATCTCTGCTCTCCTTACTTTACTGTCTCTCATAAGTGATATTAATAATCCTCGTAACTTCAAACTTCATCCATATAGGTCTCATTACCCTAATCTGGACCTGTATTTCAGAAGCTTCTTAGCTCTCCCTGGATTTTCCACAGTCAACTCAAACTCAACACAACCAAAAATTAACTGTCCTCATATCACCATTTTTCACATTTCACCTGACAATAGCACCACCATCCACAAAATTGTCTTAGAAACCTGTAAGACATCCTTCATTCCACTCTATTCCCTACCCCTGAACATACAATCACCAATATTACTCTCCTGAGTACCTCCTGAATTATTCACAGGCATACCTCAGAGGTATTTCAGGTTCAGTTCCAGACTATGGCAATAAAGCACACATAATAAACATAATAACAAACAACAATAAACAATATAACACACACAATAAAGCAAGTCACAAGAGTGTTTTGGTTTCTAAGTACACAGAAGAGTTATTTTACACTATACTGTAGTACATTAAGCATGCAATAGCATTACATCTAAATAAACAATGTGTATATCTTAATTTTAAAAATGCTTTATCACTAAAACAATCCTAGCCATCATTTGAGCCTTCAAAGTCATAATCTATTTGCTAGTGGAGGGTCATGCCTCGATGTTGATGGCTGCTGATCAGCTGAAGGATGGAAGTTGTGGCAATTTGTTAAAATAAGGCAACAATGAAGTTTGCCACATTTATGGATTCTTCCTTTCATAAATGATTTCTCTGAAGCATGCCATGCTATTTGATAGCATTTTACCCAAAAACTGCTTTCAAAATTGGAGTCAATTTTCTCAAACTCTGCTGCTGCTTTATCAACTAAGTTTAGAGAATATAATCTTTTGTTTTGTCCTCCTTCTCAGTCAACAACCACTGTTTTTTAATATTGTTCTCTGCCTTGACAATGTAAGTCTAAATACATATATAAACATATACAGATACTTTTTAGCACAAGAAAATACTAGATATATGCTTTATACCTTACTTTTTCAATTAATATGAGTTTCTGAAAACTTATCCACATAAGACATATATATCTACATATTCCCTTTTAACAGTTACTTAGTAAGACATTATGTGGCAATAATATAATTTGCTTAACCACTTCACTATTTATGGACATTACAGTGTTTCCAGATTTTTCACTACTAATAATATACTGCTAAAAGCATTCTTAAACATATATCTTTGCACACATGTGCAAGTATACTCAAGATAAATTATGGGAAGTGGAACCCACTGCAAAAAGGGAGATCTTGATAAACAATTTCAAATCATCCTGTGAAGAAGTCACACCAATTTACACTTCCAATAACAAACTATGAAAGCCTACTGATCTATGTTTTTTCCAGCTTAAAAATTTTCATTGCTGCCAATCTAATAAGCAAAAACTAATATCTCATTAATTTGCCTTTCTTTACATATATGTGAGATACATGTGGTATACATGAGGTTAATGTAGTGATCTTTATTTAACTGATTTATTCTGAGTTTTTTTGTATAGTACAGATATTAGTCTTATCTTACATTGCTTTTATTTTCATTTTTTAAATTTTTTACATGTTCTGAGTGTAGGCTATACAAGGCAAAAATTTTTACTTTTAACATAACCTAAATTTGACTTTAAAATAAGTATTAAAATTGTCTGCTTTGAAAAAATAATATAAAAATTAAGACAAACATGAAGATTTCAACATTTTATAGAAAGTAGAATATACATTAAATATTCCCATTTGAATGGGAATTGAATGAATATTCATTAAATATACATTACCTGCCTTTTCGTTGTATGGCACTAGCTTTGGAAATCCATACCATTTTTAACATCGTAACAAAATTCAGTGCATCAAAGGATTTCTGTAATATTTAAATCACCTTCATGTTAACACATAAAAGGTATTTAATTAGAAATAGAAAACATTATTAATATATTTTAACATGCCAAGTTTAATTCAGAGTCCCTTTTGACTAATTAGCACAGGGTACTGATTTTTTAAAAAATCCAGATTTCTGGTTATAATCATTCTAAGAGAAAAAAAGGAAAACTAAACTCTGAAGAGCTGTAAAACTTCCTCATGCTGTGCCTTGCTAAGCTATTTGTTTTACTTTACTACACTTGAAAAGTGGCAGTCAGTTCTCATAAAGCATCAAGACTGAAAAGAACTGATCTATTCTCTTAAGGTCATTTTCTTTCAGATTTACATCATTGTGGGGAATAGGAGTCATCGGGGAAAGACATTTTCTGACATACGCTCCAGGAAGTTGATCGGAGAGAACAGTAATAATCACTAAAATAATCCTATTCCCAAATGAAGAATTTTCAACCCCATCCATTTTATCTCTTGCTGAACTACTAATGTATTAGCCTATCCAGAACGTTACAAAAAAGTAAAAAAGAACCACTACTAACCCCATATTTTCACTACTAAAGTGAAAATTTACTATAGAGAAATATTCATTTTTAACTAGAATATATATACTCTAGTGACTTTATACCATCCTTTTCAAAAAATAACTACATAGATAAATATAAATGGGTTCTATTAATAGTTCATTACATTTTTAGAAAAGATGCTGCTTATTTTGATTTTTACTATTACATTTATCAATTTTGTGTATAAAATAACTTTTGACACTACCGTCAGTTTTCTTAATGACACACAAAGGTAACTTCTTTTCATATTAAAAATGATAATTTATATCCACTAGAGCAAACATGATTTGTTTTCCCAACATGGATAGCATTTATTTCCTTGAAAAACCAAAAATTTTCAATTCTTTCATGAAAGGACTGACCAAAATTAGGAATACTGAGAATTGGTGGGCACTGCAATACTACACGGAAAAGGCAATGGCAACCCACTCCAGTACTCTTGCCTGGCAAATCCCATGGATGGAGGAGCCTGGTAGGCTGCAGTCCATGGGGCCGCTAGGAGTCGGACACGACTGAGTGACTTCACTTTCATTTTTCACTTTCATGCACTGGAGAAGGAAATGGCAACCCACTCCAGTGTTCTTGCCTGGAGAACCCCAGGGTCGGGGGAGCCTGGTGAGCTGCCGTCTCTGGGGTCGCACAGAGTCGGACACGACTGAAGCGACTTAGCAGCAGAAGCAGTAGCAGCAATACTACAAGGAAATAAACACTGACTTTTATTTATATCAGGTGTTAGCAGAAATTTTTTAGCCTTTGCACAGGGGCTCTGTTGCAACTACTCAAATCTGCCATTGCAGTGTGAAAGCAGTCAGACAATGGGTAAAAGTGGACAAGAACACGGCATTATTCAAATAAAATGTATTTTTACAAAAGCAGCTGATGGGCCCAATTCTTCTGGTAGCCATCATTTGCTGAAGCCTGGTTTTATGTTTGTTTTCTTGAACTAAAGAAGGCTTTTTTGAACTAAACATTTTTTGAATACCCATTAAACTACATGCAGAGCACTGGAAATGTAACAATGAACAAGAAGGACACAGTCCATGCCCATAAGTAGATAGAAAACATACAAAATATGTAATCAAATTTCCACACTGACAAACCTTTCAGTTACTAGCCAAATGCTTCATTTTCTTCCTAATATTTAATGTGTGTGTGTGTGTTAGTCACTCAGTCATGTCCAACTCTGCAACCCATGGACTACTCTGTCCATAGGATTCTCAAGGCAAGAATACAGTAGTGGGTTGTCATTTCCTTCTCCAGGGGATCTCCCCAACCCAGGGATCCAATCTGGTTCTCCTGCATTGCAGGCAGATTCTTTACCATCTGAGCCACAGCGAAGCTGCAGAAGCTAAACTGTTAGAATAACAAGACAAACCCTACAAACTGAATTGTTTAAGGTAGAATATTCAGTTCAGTGAAACTAACATTTACTATGTCAGATTCTTCCTAGAACCAGAAGTTTCCCCATTAAGATGAATTCTGCTCATAAAAATATTTATTGTTACGGAACTTAACCTTCTTCATTTAAGTAAAAATGCAATCTATTCATACATACCTCTTTCACCTTACCAGAATCAATAACAAAGACAACATCATTTACTGTGATGCTGGTTTCGGCAATATTGGTGGAAAGGATCTGCAATGGAATATTATACCATAGTTAAAATGAACACAAAACCAATGACTAACAAATGGAAAAATGAAGATTTTATGAAGCTTACTATTTTTCGAACACCTGCAGGTGGGTTTTTTAATACCTTCTTTTGATCAGATGTTTGCATATTTGAATGAAGCATAAAGACTTGGTATCTGTTGACAATTAAGAGAAAATATACTGTGGTACCTAACTGTTATTAAAAGTAACAAATGCAAAGTGTTAGCTTTTACCTATGTGCATTATCAGCAAACCGCTTGTCATCAAACAGGATGCGATCCCTCAGACCAACAATTTCATCATATCCAGGTAGAAAAATCAATATTGCACCTTGAAGAAGAATGACTTTTTTTAACATTCAATCTCTTTGTAAAACAAGAATCAATCAAAACAACTAGATATAATGAACTATATATGTGTTTTCAAGTACTGATAAGCTCTAATACTTATGACATTTAAAGAGATTGTGCATTATTATCAATGGAATTATATAAAAATTTATATACACAAAACATTAATTTCTAAATCAAATAATATATTTTTGTTCCAGTTCTTTTAGACAATACTCATTTACCAGCTTCACAACTATGGCAGATATTGTAAAGAAGATGCATAATCAAATCCAAATCTACTTTTTCATCATCAAAACTATGGTGATAAGCTTTCAGAAGCTCTCTGTCTTCTGCACTGAGATCACTCCCATTTGTTTGAACCAAAGAGCTTTCATCCAGATTTCCAAATTCCAAAGAAGCACTAGAAGAAGAAAAAAAATATATCAAGTCGAATTCCATTAAAAAGAATAACCCTTGCCAATTATTCCCTTTATGTCCACCTTCACATTTTCAATATACTCTAAAAGGTCAAGTGACAATTAATGCTCTAGCTATAATATAATTCATATTTTGGTTTCAAGTATATTATTCAAAGTAAAACTTGGCAACAGGTGCTTTTTAAGAAGTTCAACCTGAAGACATTTCTTCAAAGCAAATATACAAACAGCCAACTAGCACATGACGTCGTTAGTCACCAGAAAAATGAAATTCAAAACCACAGTGAAATACCACTTCACACCCACTAGAATGACTATCATCAAATGCCAAAATAATAATAAGTGTGAGACAGGATGTGAAGAAACTGGAACCAAGTGGAAATGTAAAATGATGTAACCACTTTGGACAACAATGTGGCCGTTTCTCAAAATGTTAAACACAGTGTTACCATGTGCCCCAGGAGTTAGACTTTTAGGAATATAGTATAAGAAGAAATTAAAATATCTGTCCACATAAAAATCTGTACACAAATATTTATACCGGTGATTATTCATGACATCCCAGAAGTGGAAACAACTGTTCATCATTTAATGAATGAATAAACAAACTGTAGTCTACCCAGGAAATAGAATATTACTCAGTCATTATAAGGATGTTACAACATGGATGATCTTTGAAAACATTATGCTAAGTGAAAGAAGCCAATTATAGAAGACCACAGATTATATAATTCCATTTATATGAATTGTCCAGAATATTAATCTATAGAAAATGGAAGTAAATTAGTGGTTGCCTAGGGCTGGGAAAGTTGAGGAAAATAAGAGACTTCTAATGAGCATAGGTTTCTTTTTGGGGTGATGCAAATGTTATCAAAACTGACTGTGGTGATGATTACATAACTCTTTGAACATACTGAAAACCACTGGAATACACACTAAAGTAGATGAATTATATGATATGTGAATTGAATATCGATAAAACTTAAAAAACACAAACTTCTGGTCATCACATATTTTAATAGGTTGTTTCTAACTACTCATTATTATAAACAATATTCTGAAAAATAGTTCTCATTAAAAATAGAAGAACTGTACAGGTACCAGCTTAACAGGGCTGTTAATTTGGTTCTCCTATACTAAAAGTAGGCTTCCCTAATAGCTCAGTTGGTAAAGAATCTGCCTGAATTGCAGGAGACCCTGGTTCAATTCCTGGGTAGGGAAGATCTACTGGAGAAGGGATAGGCTACCCACTTCAGTATTCTGGCCTGGAGAATTCCATGGACTGTATAGTCCATGGGGTTGCAAAGAGTCGGACATGACTGAGCAACTTTCACTTCACTTCAAACTGAAAGTAGGTTGATTGTGCTATTTCCCAAAAGCCAGCATCAGCAGAAATTACTGGAATAACCTACTTGTTTCTTCATGCTTTATGTAAAAATATAGACTACTGCCATCACTAGAAATTATCAATATGATTTCTAGAAAGTTCAGTTCAGCTCAATGTCTCTTAAAGAGCTTAGGAGAAAAATAAGACTGCTTTCAATAGGAAAAATATGAACCTTTTTCAATTTTATAACAGTAGTATTTAAAATTTTAAAGTTCAACTTAAACCATTTCAAGTTTATTGTTTTACTTCTGTGCTGTTTAAAGCTATAAACTTTATCAATCCAGGAAACAATGAATTTAATTTAAATATTTTAAATTTATAATCGATAACATCATGATCTATTGAACAAAAAGAAAGCTGAATTAGCTGAGATACCTACAATATTATCCAGATAACTGCTTTACATGGTAATCTGTAGTATCCAGTAAGCTATCCCTAACACCATACGAATGGAACTTTCAAAGTGTTAGCACTAAAAGGACTGCAAGTTCTGGGTGCAACTAATGAAATGACAAAACCCACCACACCAGAATCAGCATTTGGATGTGCAGAGAATTTTGACACACTACATTATCATTTAATGAAATTAAAATGATAAAAATAATTTGATACATCAAATGTTTACTTCATCTAATAAATATTCAAGACTAAATCTACAGATGTTCAGTTCAGTCACTCAGTCATGTCCGACTCTATGCGACCCCATAAACCACAGCACACCAGGCCTCCCTGTCCATAACCAACTCCTGGAGTCCACCCAAACCCATGTCCATTGAGTCGGTGATGCCATCCAACCATCTCATCCTCTGGCATCACCTTCTCCTCCTGCCCTCAATCTTTCCCAGCACCAGGGTCTTTTCAAATGAGTCAGCTTTTTACAACAGGTGGCCAAAGTATTGGAGTTTCAGCTTCAGCGTCAGTCCTACCAATGAACACCTAGGACTGATCTCCTTTAGGATGGACTGGTTGGATCTCCTTGCAGTCGAAGGGACTCTCAAGAGTCTTCTCCAGCACCACAGCTCAAAAGCATCAATTCTTCACTGCTCAGCTTTCTTTATAGTTCAGCTCTCATATCGATACATGACTACTGGAAAAACCATAACCTTGACTAGATGGACCTTTGTTGGAAAAGTAATGTCTGAGCTTTTTAATATGTTGTCTCAGTTGGTCATAATTTTCCTTCCAAGGAGTAAGCATCTTTTAATTTCACGGCTGCAATCACCATCCGCAGTGATTTTGGAGCCCAGAAAAATAAAGTCAGCCACTGTTTCCCCATCTATTTGCCATGAAGTGATGGGACCGGATGCCATAATCTTGGTTTTCTGAATGTTGAGCTTTAAGCCAACTTTTTCACTCTCCGCTTTCACCTTCATCAAGAAGCTCTTTAGTTCTTCTTCACTTTCTGCCATAACGGTGGTGTCATCTGCATATCTGAGGTTATTGATATTTCTCCCAGCAACCTTGATTCCAGCTTGTGCTTCCTCCAGCTCAGCGTTTCTCATGATGTACTCTGCGTACAAGTTAAATAAGCAGGGTGACAATATACAGCCTTGACATACTCCTTTTCCTATTTGGAACCAGTCTGTTGTTCCATGTCCAGTTCTAACTGTTGCTTCCTGACCAGCATACAGATTTCTCAAGAGGCAGGTCAGGTGGTCTGGTATTCCCAACAAATATTCAAGACTAAATCTATAGATGTAATATAACACAAAAACCCAAGTCAAATAAATATTTTGTGTTCCTAAATAAAAAACATTTTAATATATTTTAACTTCATGTTCTGGCATTCTCGTCTCTTTAAGAATTTTCCACAGGTTGTGGTGATCCACACAGTCAAAGGCTTTGGCACAGTCAATAAAGCAGAAATAAATGTTTTTCTGGAACCCTCTTGCTTTTCTGATGATCCAACAGATATTGGCAATTTGTCTCTGGTTCCTCTGCCTCTTCTAAAATGAGCTTGAACATCTGGAAGTTTGCAGTTCACATACTGTTGAAGCCTGGCTTGGAAAATTTTGAGCATTACTTTACTAGCGTGTGAGATGAGCGCAACTGTGCGGTAGTTTGAGCATTCTTTGGCATTGTCTTTCTTAGGGATTGGAATGAAAACTGACCTTTTCAACCTGTGGCAGCTGCTGAGTGTTCCAAATGTGCTGGCATACTGAGGGCAGCACTTTTACAGCATCATCTTTTAGGATTTGAAATAGCTCAACTGGAATTCCATCACCTCCACTAGCTTTGTTCATAGGGATGTTTCCTAAGGCCCACTCGACTTCACATTCCAGGATATCTGGCTCTAGGTGAGTGATCACACCATCGTGGTTATCTGGGTCATGAAAATCTTTTTTGTATAGTTCTTATGTGTATTGCCACCTCTTCTTAGTATCTTCAGCATCTGTTAGGTCCATACCATTTCTGTCCTTTATTGAGCCCATCTTTGCATGAAATGTTCTCTTGGTATCTCTAATTATTTTTAAGAGATTTCTAGTCTTTCCCATTCTATTGTTTTCCTCTACTTGCTTGCATTGATCGCAGAGGAAGGCTTTCTTATCTCTCCTTGCTATTCTTTGGAACTCTGCATTCAGATGCTTATATCTTTCCTTTTCTCCTTTGCTTTAGCTTCTCTTCTTTTCTCAGCTATTTGGAAGGCCTCCTCAGACAACTATTTTGCCTTTTTGCATTTCTTTTCCTTGGGGATGGTCTTGATTACTGCCTCCTGTACAATGTCACAAACCTCTGTCTATAGTTCTTCAGGTACCCTATCATCTAATCCCCTGAATCTATTTGCCACTTCTACTGTATAATCATAAGTGATTTGATTTAAGTCATACCTGAATGGTCTAGTGGTTTTCCCTACTTTCTTCAATTTAAGTCTGAATTTGGCACTAAGGAATTCATGATCTGAGCCACTGAAAGCGCCTGGTTTTGTTTTTGCTGACTGTATATAGCTTCTCCATCTTTCACNAAGATGTGGGGTGGGAGGTGGGAGGTGGGTTCATGTTTGGGAGTTCGTGTAAAAAAAAAAAAAAAAAAACAAACTGTAAATAAAAAAATAAAAAGAAATACACCTTGAAGAAAAGCAGTGACTTTTAATTTCATTTAATGTCCTTATATCAGCTAATAGCAAGGCTAATACCAAGTGACAGAGATACAGAAATATCCCTATTTCCACAAAGTTCACAATCCAGAGAGACAAACAACTATAACACAGTGTGATACAAGTTAGAAAATCTGACATTGTTGGACCATTCCATCCTTCACCATTTCCCTGACTACATATGCATTAGTTTTCCCATCTATCTAGCATCCTCTAAGAAATCCCTATCCTTCCACAGTCCTTAAATGCTGATGTTCCTCTGAGGTCAGACCTCAGATCTCTGCTCTCCTTACTTTACTGTCTCTCATAAGTGATATTAATAATCCTCGTAACTTCAAACTTCATCCATATAGGTCTCATTACCCTAATCTGGACCTGTATTTCAGAAGCTTCTTAGCTCTCCCTGGATTTTCCACAGTCAACTCAAACTCAACACAACCAAAAATTAACTGTCCTCATATCACCATTTTTCACATTTCACCTGACAATAGCACCACCATCCACAAAATTGTCTTAGAAACCTGTAAGACATCCTTCATTCCACTCTATTCCCTACCCCTGAACATACAATCACCAATATTACTCTCCTGAGTACCTCCTGAATTATTCACAGGCATACCTCAGAGGTATTTCAGGTTCAGTTCCAGACTATGGCAATAAAGCACACATAATAAACATAATAACAAACAACAATAAACAATATAACACACACAATAAAGCAAGTCACAAGAGTGTTTTGGTTTCTAAGTACACAGAAGAGTTATTTTACACTATACTGTAGTACATTAAGCATGCAATAGCATTACATCTAAATAAACAATGTGTATATCTTAATTTTAAAAATGCTTTATCACTAAAACAATCCTAGCCATCATTTGAGCCTTCAAAGTCATAATCTATTTGCTAGTGGAGGGTCATGCCTCGATGTTGATGGCTGCTGATCAGCTGAAGGATGGAAGTTGTGGCAATTTGTTAAAATAAGGCAACAATGAAGTTTGCCACATTTATGGATTCTTCCTTTCATAAATGATTTCTCTGAAGCATGCCATGCTATTTGATAGCATTTTACCCAAAAACTGCTTTCAAAATTGGAGTCAATTTTCTCAAACTCTGCTGCTGCTTTATCAACTAAGTTTAGAGAATATAATCTTTTGTTTTGTCCTCCTTCTCAGTCAACAACCACTGTTTTTTAATATTGTTCTCTGCCTTGACAATGTAAGTCTAAATACATATATAAACATATACAGATACTTTTTAGCACAAGAAAATACTAGATATATGCTTTATACCTTACTTTTTCAATTAATATGAGTTTCTGAAAACTTATCCACATAAGACATATATATCTACATATTCCCTTTTAACAGTTACTTAGTAAGACATTATGTGGCAATAATATAATTTGCTTAACCACTTCACTATTTATGGACATTACAGTGTTTCCAGATTTTTCACTACTAATAATATACTGCTAAAAGCATTCTTAAACATATATCTTTGCACACATGTGCAAGTATACTCAAGATAAATTATGGGAAGTGGAACCCACTGCAAAAAGGGAGATCTTGATAAACAATTTCAAATCATCCTGTGAAGAAGTCACACCAATTTACACTTCCAATAACAAACTATGAAAGCCTACTGATCTATGTTTTTTCCAGCTTAAAAATTTTCATTGCTGCCAATCTAATAAGCAAAAACTAATATCTCATTAATTTGCCTTTCTTTACATATATGTGAGATACATGTGGTATACATGAGGTTAATGTAGTGATCTTTATTTAACTGATTTATTCTGAGTTTTTTTGTATAGTACAGATATTAGTCTTATCTTACATTGCTTTTATTTTCATTTTTAAAATTTTTTACATGTTCTGAGTGTAGGCTATACAAGGCAAAAATTTTTACTTTTAACATAACCTAAATTTGACTTTAAAATAAGTATTAAAATTGTCTGCTTTGAAAAAATAATATAAAAATTAAGACAAACATGAAGATTTCAACATTTTATAGAAAGTAGAATATACATTAAATATTCCCATTTGAATGGGAATTGAATGAATGTTCATTAAATATACATTACCTGCCTTTTCGTTGTATGGCACTAGCTTTGGAAATCCATACCATTTTTAACATCGTAACAAAATTCAGTGCATCAAAGGATTTCTGTAATATTTAAATCACCTTCATGTTAACACATAAAAGGTATTTAATTAGAAATAGAAAACATTATTAATATATTTTAACATGCCAAGTTTAATTCAGAGTCCCTTTTGACTAATTAGCACAGGGTACTGATTTTTTAAAAAATCCAGATTTCTGGTTATAATCATTCTAAGGGAAAAAAAGGAAAACTAAACTCTGAAGAGCTGTAAAACTTCCTCATGCTGTGCCTTGCTAAGCTATTTGTTTTACTTTACTACACTTGAAAAGTGGCAGTCAGTTCTCATAAAGCATCAAGACTGAAAAGAACTGATCTATTCTCTTAAGGTCATTTTCTTTCAGATTTACATCATTGTGGGGAATAGGAGTCATCGGGGAAAGACATTTTCTGACATACGCTCCAGGAAGTTGATCGGAGAGAACAGTAATAATCACTAAAATAATCCTATTCCCAAATGAAGAATTTTCAACCCCATCCATTTTATCTCTTGCTGAACTACTAATGTATTAGCCTATCCAGAACGTTACAAAAAAGTAAAAAAGAACCACTACTAACCCCATATTTTCACTACTAAAGTGAAAATTTACTATAGAGAAATATTCATTTTTAACTAGAATATATATACTCTAGTGACTTTATACCATCCTTTTCAAAAAATAACTACATAGATAAATATAAATGGGTTCTATTAATAGTTCATTACATTTTTAGAAAAGATGCTGCTTATTTTGATTTTTACTATTACATTTATCAATTTTGTGTATAAAATAACTTTTGACACTACCGTCAGTTTTCTTAATGACACACAAAGGTAACTTCTTTTCATATTAAAAATGATAATTTATATCCACTAGAGCAAACATGATTTGTTTTCCCAACATGGATAGCATTTATTTCCTTGAAAAACCAAAAATTTTCAATTCTTTCATGAAAGGACTGACCAAAATTAGGAATACTGAGAATTGGTGGGCACTGCAATACTACACGGAAAAGGCAATGGCAACCCACTCCAGTACTCTTGCCTGGCAAATCCCATGGATGGAGGAGCCTGGTAGGCTGCAGTCCATGGGGCCGCTAGGAGTCGGACACGACTGAGTGACTTCACTTTCATTTTTCACTTTCATGCACTGGAGAAGGAAATGGCAACCCACTCCAGTGTTCTTGCCTGGAGAACCCCAGGGTCGGGGGAGCCTGGTGAGCTGCCGTCTCTGGGGTCGCACAGAGTCGGACACGACTGAAGCGACTTAGCAGCAGAAGCAGTAGCAGCAATACTACAAGGAAATAAACACTGACTTTTATTTATATCAGGTGTTAGCAGAAATTTTTTAGCCTTTGCACAGGGGCTCTGTTGCAACTACTCAAATCTGCCATTGCAGTGTGAAAGCAGTCAGACAATGGGTAAAAGTGGACAAGAACACGGCATTATTCAAATAAAATGTATTTTTACAAAAGCAGTTGATGGGCCCAATTCTTCTGGTAGCCATCATTTGCTGAAGCCTGGTTTTATGTTTGTTTTCTTGAACTAAAGAAGGCTTTTTTGAACTAAACATTTTTTGAATACCCATTAAACTACATGCAGAGCACTGGAAATGTAACAATGAACAAGAAGGACACAGTCCATGCCCATAAGTAGATAGAAAACATACAAAATATGTAATCAAATTTCCACACTGACAAACCTTTCAGTTACTAGCCAAATGCTTCATTTTCTTCCTAATATTTAACGTGTGTGTGTGTGTTAGTCACTCAGTCATGTCCAACTCTGCAACCCATGGACTACTCTGTCCATAGGATTCTCAAGGCAAGAATACAGTAGTGGGTTGTCATTTCCTTCTCCAGGGGATCTCCCCAACCCAGGGATCCAATCTGGTTCTCCTGCATTGCAGGCAGATTCTTTACCATCTGAGCCACAGCGAAGCTGCAGAAGCTAAACTGTTAGAATAACAAGACAAACCCTACAAACTGAATTGTTTAAGGTAGAATATTCAGTTCAGTGAAACTAACATTTACTATGTCAGATTCTTCCTAGAACCAGAAGTTTCCCCATTAAGATGAATTCTGCTCATAAAAATATTTATTGTTACGGAACTTAACCTTCTTCATTTAAGTAAAAATGCAATCTATTCATACATACCTCTTTCACCTTACCAGAATCAATAACAAAGACAACATCATTTACTGTGATGCTGGTTTCGGCAATATTGGTGGAAAGGATCTGCAATGGAATATTATACCATAGTTAAAATGAACACAAAACCAATGACTAACAAATGGAAAAATGAAGATTTTATGAAGCTTACTATTTTTCGAACACCTGCAGGTGGGTTTTTTAATACCTTCTTTTGATCAGATGTTTGCATATTTGAATGAAGCATAAAGACTTGGTATCTGTTGACAATTAAGAGAAAATATACTGTGGTACCTAACTGTTATTAAAAGTAACAAATGCAAAGTGTTAGCTTTTACCTATGTGCATTATCAGCAAACCGCTTGTCATCAAACAGGATGCGATCCCTCAGACCAACAATTTCATCATATCCAGGTAGAAAAATCAATATTGCACCTTGAAGAAGAATGATTTTTTTTTAACATTCAATCTCTTTGTAAAACAAGAATCAATCAAAACAACTAGATATAATGAACTATATATGTGTTTTCAAGTACTGATAAGCTCTAATACTTATGACATTTAAAGAGATTGTGCATTATTATCAATGGAATTATATAAAAATTTATATACACAAAACATTAATTTCTAAATCAAATAATATATTTTTGTTCCAGTTCTTTTAGACAATACTCATTTACCAGCTTCACAACTATGGCAGATATTGTAAAGAAGATGCATAATCAAATCCAAATCTACTTTTTCATCATCAAAACTATGGTGATAAGCTTTCAGAAGCTCTCTGTCTTCTGCACTGAGATCACTCCCATTTGTTTGAACCAAAGAGCTTTCATCCAGATTTCCAAATTCCAAAGAAGCACTAGAAGAAGAAAAAAAATATATCAAGTCGAATTCCATTAAAAAGAATAACCCTTGCCAATTATTCCCTTTATGTCCACCTTCACATTTTCAATATACTCTAAAAGGTCAAGTGACAATTAATGCTCTAGCTATAATATAATTCATATTTTGGTTTCAAGTATATTATTCAAAGTAAAACTTGGCAACAGGTGCTTTTTAAGAAGTTCAACCTGAAGACATTTCTTCAAAGCAAATATACAAACAGCCAACTAGCACATGACGTCGTTAGTCACCAGAAAAATGAAATTCAAAACCACAGTGAAATACCACTTCACACCCACTAGAATGACTATCATCAAATGCCAAAATAATAATAAGTGTGAGACAGGATGTGAAGAAACTGGAACCAAGTGGAAATGTAAAATGATGTAACCACTTTGGACAACAATGTGGCCGTTTCTCAAAATGTTAAACACAGTGTTACCATGTGCCCCAGGAGTTAGACTTTTAGGAATATAGTATAAGAAGAAATTAAAATATCTGTCCACATAAAAATCTGTACACAAATATTTATACCGGTGATTATTCATGACATCCCAGAAGTGGAAACAACTGTTCATCATTTAATGAATGAATAAACAAACTGTAGTCTACCCAGGAAATAGAATATTACTCAGTCATTATAAGGATGTTACAACATGGATGATCTTTGAAAACATTATGCTAAGTGAAAGAAGCCAATTATAGAAGACCACAGATTATATAATTCCATTTATATGAATTGTCCAGAATATTAATCTATAGAAAATGGAAGTAAATTAGTGGTTGCCTAGGGCTGGGAAAGTTGAGGAAAATAAGAGACTTCTAATGAGCATAGGTTTCTTTTTGGGGTGATGCAAATGTTATCAAAACTGACTGTGGTGATGATTACATAACTCTTTGAACATACTGAAAACCACTGGAATACACACTAAAGTAGATGAATTATATGATATGTGAATTGAATATCGATAAAACTTAAAAAACACAAACTTCTGGTCATCACATATTTTAATAGGTTGTTTCTAACTACTCATTATTATAAACAATATTCTGAAAAATAGTTCTCATTAAAAATAGAAGAACTGTACAGGTACCAGCTTAACAGGGCTGTTAATTTGGTTCTCCTATACTAAAAGTAGGCTTCCCTAATAGCTCAGTTGGTAAAGAATCTGCCTGAATTGCAGGAGACCCTGGTTCAATTCCTGGGTAGGGAAGATCTACTGGAGAAGGGATAGGCTACCCACTTCAGTATTCTGGCCTGGAGAATTCCATGGACTGTATAGTCCATGGGGTTGCAAAGAGTCGGACATGACTGAGCAACTTTCACTTCACTTCAAACTGAAAGTAGGTTGATTGTGCTATTTCCCAAAAGCCAGCATCAGCAGAAATTACTGGAATAACCTACTTGTTTCTTCATGCTTTATGTAAAAATATAGACTACTGCCATCACTAGAAATTATCAATATGATTTCTAGAAAGTTCAGTTCAGCTCAATGTCTCTTAAAGAGCTTAGGAGAAAAATAAGACTGCTTTCAATAGGAAAAATATGAACCTTTTTCAATTTTATAACAGTAGTATTTAAAATTTTAAAGTTCAACTTAAACCATTTCAAGTTTATTGTTTTACTTCTGTGCTGTTTAAAGCTATAAACTTTATCAATCCAGGAAACAATGAATTTAATTTAAATATTTTAAATTTATAATCGATAACATCATGATCTATTGAACAAAAAGAAAGCTGAATTAGCTGAGATACCTACAATATTATCCAGATAACTGCTTTACATGGTAATCTGTAGTATCCAGTAAGCTATCCCTAACACCATACGAATGGAACTTTCAAAGTGTTAGCACTAAAAGGACTGCAAGTTCTGGGTGCAACTAATGAAATGACAAAACCCACCACACCAGAATCAGCATTTGGATGTGCAGAGAATTTTGACACACTACATTATCATTTAATGAAATTAAAATGATAAAAATAATTTGATACATCAAATGTTTACTTCATCTAATAAATATTCAAGACTAAATCTACAGATGTTCAGTTCAGTCACTCAGTCATGTCCGACTCTATGCGACCCCATAAACCACAGCACACCAGGCCTCCCTGTCCATAACCAACTCCTGGAGTCCACCCAAACCCATGTCCATTGAGTCGGTGATGCCATCCAACCATCTCATCCTCTGGCATCACCTTCTCCTCCTGCCCTCAATCTTTCCCAGCACCAGGGTCTTTTCAAATGAGTCAGCTTTTTACAACAGGTGGCCAAAGTACTGGAGTTTCAGCTTCAGCGTCAGTCCTACCAATGAACACCTAGGACTGATCTCCTTTAGGATGGACTGGTTGGATCTCCTTGCAGTCGAAGGGACTCTCAAGAGTCTTCTCCAGCACCACAGCTCAAAAGCATCAATTCTTCACTGCTCAGCTTTCTTTATAGTTCAGCTCTCATATCGATACATGACTACTGGAAAAACCATAACCTTGACTAGATGGACCTTTGTTGGAAAAGTAATGTCTGAGCTTTTTAATATGTTGTCTCAGTTGGTCATAATTTTCCTTCCAAGGAGTAAGCATCTTTTAATTTCACGGCTGCAATCACCATCCGCAGTGATTTTGGAGCCCAGAAAAATAAAGTCAGCCACTGTTTCCCCATCTATTTGCCATGAAGTGATGGGACCGGATGCCATAATCTTAGTTTTCTGAATGTTGAGCTTTAAGCCAACTTTTTCACTCTCCGCTTTCACCTTCATCAAGAAGCTCTTTAGTTCTTCTTCACTTTCTGCCATAACGGTGGTGTCATCTGCATATCTGAGGTTATTGATATTTCTCCCAGCAACCTTGATTCCAGCTTGTGCTTCCTCCAGCTCAGCGTTTCTCATGATGTACTCTGCGTACAAGTTAAATAAGCAGGGTGACAATATACAGCCTTGACATACTCCTTTTCCTATTTGGAACCAGTCTGTTGTTCCATGTCCAGTTCTAACTGTTGCTTCCTGACCAGCATACAGATTTCTCAAGAGGCAGGTCAGGTGGTCTGGTATTCCCAACAAATATTCAAGACTAAATCTATAGATGTAATATAACACAAAAACCCAAGTCAAATAAATATTTTGTGTTCCTAAATAAAAAACATTTTAATATATTTTAACTTCATGTTCTGGCATTCTCGTCTCTTTAAGAATTTTCCACAGGTTGTGGTGATCCACACAGTCAAAGGCTTTGGCACAGTCAATAAAGCAGAAATAAATGTTTTTCTGGAACCCTCTTGCTTTTCTGATGATCCAACAGATATTGGCAATTTGTCTCTGGTTCCTCTGCCTCTTCTAAAATGAGCTTGAACATCTGGAAGTTTGCAGTTCACATACTGTTGAAGCCTGGCTTGGAAAATTTTGAGCATTACTTTACTAGCGTGTGAGATGAGCGCAACTGTGCGGTAGTTTGAGCATTCTTTGGCATTGTCTTTCTTAGGGATTGGAATGAAAACTGACCTTTTCAACCTGTGGCAGCTGCTGAGTGTTCCAAATGTGCTGGCATACTGAGGGCAGCACTTTTACAGCATCATCTTTTAGGATTTGAAATAGCTCAACTGGAATTCCATCACCTCCACTAGCTTTGTTCATAGGGATGTTTCCTAAGGCCCACTCGACTTCACATTCCAGGATATCTGGCTCTAGGTGAGTGATCACACCATCGTGGTTATCTGGGTCATGAAAATCTTTTTTGTATAGTTCTTATGTGTATTGCCACCTCTTCTTAGTATCTTCAGCATCTGTTAGGTCCATACCATTTCTGTCCTTTATTGAGCCCATCTTTGCATGAAATGTTCTCTTGGTATCTCTAATTATTTTTAAGAGATTTCTAGTCTTTCCCATTCTATTGTTTTCCTCTACTTGCTTGCATTGATCGCAGAGGAAGGCTTTCTTATCTCTCCTTGCTATTCTTTGGAACTCTGCATTCAGATGCTTATATCTTTCCTTTTCTCCTTTGCTTTAGCTTCTCTTCTTTTCTCAGCTATTTGGAAGGCCTCCTCAGACAACTATTTTGCCTTTTTGCATTTCTTTTCCTTGGGGATGGTCTTGATTACTGCCTCCTGTACAATGTCACAAACCTCTGTCTATAGTTCTTCAGGTACCCTATCATCTAATCCCCTGAATCTATTTGCCACTTCTACTGTATAATCATAAGTGATTTGATTTAAGTCATACCTGAATGGTCTAGTGGTTTTCCCTACTTTCTTCAATTTAAGTCTGAATTTGGCACTAAGGAATTCATGATCTGAGCCACTGAAAGCGCCTGGTTTTGTTTTTGCTGACTGTATATAGCTTCTCCATCTTTCACTGCAAAGAATATAATCAGTCTGATTTTGGTATTGACCATCTGGTGATGTCCATGTGTAGAAGCATCTCTTATGTTGTTGGGACAAGGGTATTTGCTATTACCAGTGAATTCACTGGCAAAATTCTGTTAGCCCTTGCCTTGTTTCATTTTGTACTCCAAGGCCAAATATGGCTATTACTCCAGGTATCTCTTTACTTCCAACTTTTGCATTCCAGTCCCCTATAACGAAAAGGACATTTTTTCGGGAGGGTGTTAGTTCTAGAAGGTCTTATCATACCTGAATGGTCTAGTGGTTTTCCCTACTTTCTTCAATTTAAGTCTGAATTTGGCACTAAGGAATTCATGATCTGAGCCACTGAAAGCGCCTGGTTTTGTTTTTGCTGACTGTATATAGCTTCTCCATCTTTCACTGCAAAGAATATAATCAGTCTGATTTTGGTATTGACCATCTGGTGATGTCCATGTGTAGAAGCATCTCTTATGTTGTTGGGACAAGGGTATTTGCTATTACCAGTGAATTCACTGGCAAAATTCTGTTAGCCCTTGCCTTGTTTCATTTTGTACTCCAAGGCCAAATATGGCTATTACTCCAGGTATCTCTTTACTTCCAACTTTTGCATTCCAGTCCCCTATAACGAAAAGGACATTTTTCGGGAGGGTGTTAGTTCTAGAAGGTCTTGTAGGTCTTTGTAGAACCATGCAACTTCAGATTCTTTACTTCAGTTTCATTACTGGTTGGGGCATAGACTTGTATTACTGTGATATTGAATGGTTTGCCTTGGAAATCTTATTAGCAACCTACAAAGTAACTGTAAACTATTATTAGAAAAAGTTCTTAGAACTACAAATATATATATATATAGCTGGATAAGAGACTATAAATAGCTTTTATAGGTCACATTCTATGATTTATATGGCTAACCTTTTTCAAAAGGAGTTAGAATTAAAAATAGCAAAAAGTTTTACCTGTAAGATTCTAGAAGATCCACAGTTTCAGTCTGGCCAAAGTGTTTAGCCCAATCTAAAGCCATCCTGACAAAATTCAAAGGTATCAAATTAAAAAAGACAAATAATGTTCTCAAAATTAGGAAACGAATTACTTGAAGTTATTCATTCATCAATTAAAGTAGATATGTATGAGCAATTTTACACAACAGCTTTCATTTTTTTTTTAAGTTTTTCTTTTTTTAAGCAACTTTATTTATTTACTGGCTGTGTTGCATGGTCTGTGGGATCTTAGTTGCTAACCAGGTGTTAAACCCATGTCCCCCTGCAGTGGAAGCTCAGAGTCTTAAACACTAGACCAGCAGGGAAGTCCCTTCACAATAGCTTTTAATATAAAGGCAAATATAAGAAATCAAAAAAGATATATGTAGCTATACGAAGGTATACAAAGAACAGATGCAATTAAAAATTACCAGCCATTTGATGCTTTACTATGAATATTGGCTCCCATATTAATTAACTGTTCTACTTGACTTGAGAAACCTCGTCCTGCAGCAACCATCAGAGCTGTTGCACTGGTTTCACTATGTCTATAATCGACTAAAAGAGAGAAAAGACATGTAAACCCATGTCCCCCTGCAGTGGAAGCTCAGAGTCTTAAACACTAGACCAGCAGGGAAGTCCCTTCACAATAGCTTTTAATATAAAGGCAAATATAAGAAATCAAAAAAGATATATGTAGCTATACGAAGGTATACAAAGAACAGATGCAATTAAAAATTACCAGCCATTTGATGCTTTACTATGAATATTGGCTCCCATATTAATTAACTGTTCTACTTGACTTGAGAAACCTCGTCCTGCAGCAACCATCAGAGCTGTTGCACTGGTTTCACTATGTCTATAATCGACTAAAAGAGAGAAAAGACATGTGTTAAATTTTCAAATTATTTAAATACATTTTACTTTCTTTGAATGTTAGAGTAATTAACCTAGGACATGGTCATTTACCTAAATATATAACAGCACTGTATAACCCTTAACTCAGATCATCTAAGATCTGATATTGATGTGTCATTAGTATAAGTAGGATAAAACAAATACCACAAGTTGGAAGGCAGGAGAAGGAAAGACAGTGTTAATCAAAGCAGAAAGGAAAGCTACTAACTTTGTTGAACTCTTAAGTAACCTTCTTAAATCTAGATTCTGCCTTAATCAAATGGCAAGATATAATTAAAAAGTTAATCATCATCAGAATCTAGCAGTGAAAGTTAAAAGGGCAAATGAAAAATTTTAAATGATTTTTTGACATCCTTTTATTTTGCTTTTATTCACCCATCAATCCAGGGTCTTACTATAAGATGCTTAAAGAGAGTAACACTGGCAGAAAGTTTACTTCCCATAAAACCCCTCCATGAGAAAAAAAATAAACTTTTATTGAATTTAAATTCCATCTTAAAATATATTTCAAGCAATGCAATGTATTATAATTACTTAGAACTAATGTTCATAAAGTAGAAAATTGGTAATTTCAGAAAGAAATCACTACTGAGAAAAACCCTTTATAGTAAAAGAGGTTAACAACCCTCTAAAACATGGTATTGAATATTAATATACATCAGTGGTTCTTAAGGTAGACAGGGGGGCTTATAAGAGAATTACCTCAGGCTTTTTATTTCTGAAAGCACAGGTAGCTATGCCTTACTTCTAGATTCAGATTCAGTAGTCTCAGGTGAAAAAGCACATGCATTATTAAAAAGATCTGCAAAGATTATGACTTGTGTTCACTATATGAGAATTACTACTTCAGTGGAATATTCAATTAGGGGTACAGATAAGCATGGAAGTTAGAAAACGACCAAAAATTCACTAATACTCTTTCCTTCAAAGGGTGGAGCCTAATTTCCCTCTCCTTGAGTGTGAGCTGGACTAAGTGACTCATTCTAGCAAATAGAATAAAGTGGAAAAAATGGTGTGCAACTTTGGAGACGAGGACATGAAAGGTACCTACAGTTTCTTGCTTGCTTTTCCTTTTTCCCTTTTGAATCACACACTCTGGGAGAAGCCAGCTGTCACATTCTGAGAAGAACAAGGCAATCCTATGGATGGTCCAGATGGCAAAGAACAGAGGCCTTCTGCCAACAGCAGAGACAAACTGAGTTCTCTGACCAACAGCCATGAGAGTGAGCCACCTTAGAAGCAGATGCTCAGTCTCAGTAAACTTTCAGATGACTGCACCCCAGCCAACAGCTTAACTACCAGTCTACGAGTGACTAGGAGCCAGAACCACTCAGTTAAGCCACTCCCAGATTCTTGACTCTCAATAACTATGTAAAATAATAAATGTCTTAGGTTGCTAAGTTTGAGAATCATTTCTTATGCAGCAAAAGATGACTAGCATCCAACATTCCACAGAATGCCTAGTCCTACTAAACCAGCTAATTACTACCTGGCTACACAAGATCACACAGGAAAATTGATACAGTTAAAAAGAAATCTATGAAGCCAAAGGTTTCCTAGATCACATGAAATATTTTCAATTTCTGGTGCCTTAAAATTAAGCATTGAGATTTTAGAAGAGAAATAAAATATGGAAAGTAAATTACTGTTCATAAAATATGCTAACATTTTAGTTCACTATACGTGGCTTAAGACATTAGAATACTGAGCTCTGGAAAATGTCCAATAAAACTATAAAGGAGAGATGACCATTATCAAAGTAATAATCTAGTAGTCACTAAAGAAATATCTAAAAAGAGGGTCAAAGATAATACAAAAATACTTCAAATGTTTCATAAATGTTTTAAAGCAATGTGTCTCAGAATTCAAATTTCCCAACTTATGGATAGAAATCTAAATGAAGTAGGCATTGGACCATATTAGATCATTTCAAGCATAAAAAAAAAACAAAAGCAAAGGACCAAAGATGGGAGTGAGACAGCATATATGCAGAGCAAGAAGATAAGAGTGGCTAAATTACAGTGAACAAAGCAAACAGTAGAAAATGAGATTTAAAAAGACTATCAGAGACTAAATCAGGGGAAAAGACTTTGATTTTTATTCAAAGTGCAACTGAAAGCTGTCGGAAAGTTGAGAGAAGAGAAGTGGCATGATCCAATTTCCTTTTTGAAAGGATCAATCCAACTGTTCTCTGGAGAACAGACTGTAAGTAACATGAGAACAGAAGCTGTTAACAGGTCAGTGTAACAGTCCAGGAAAAACATGTTGGCTTGGGCTAGAATGGCAGCAGTATAGGCAGTAAAACATGGTGAGATTCAGGATTTATTTATAAGGTAACACTAACAAGATTTGCTAATGGATTACACGTGAGGTATGAGAGCAAAGTCAAGGATGATTTTATATTTTGTTATCTTAGCAACTAG
>SJYX01008868.1:5283-65647 GCA_006410675.1 Oreotragus oreotragus
TGGTGATGGACAGGGAGGCCTGGCGTGCTGCAATTCATGGGGTCGCAAAGAGTCAAACACGACTGAGCGACTGAACTGAACTGAACTGAATTAAAGTCTATTTTCTCTTTTAGGAGCAAAAAGTTTCATAAGACTTTTCATTGTCTACTTCCTATCTACAGAAAAGTGCATCTGCTTCTCAACAATAGAAATAAAAGTTAGAACAACTTGGCCAGGATAACAATTTTAAAAGAGTAAAAGAAAAATGAAAAACACTGAGTACTGGTACCGATTGGAGACATTAGGTATCTTTTATAAGGAAATTACAAAACCCAAAAAGATTTAGTATGGTATTAGAGGAACTAAGTAAGAACTACAAATAAATTCTTATCTCAGAGGAAAAATCCATAAAAATACACGTTTCTAAATTGTTCAGTTTTTTATTAATTTACATTTACTTTTCAGAAACATAGTCAATATTAAGTTTATTAAACAAGATCCATCTTATAAGTACATTCTCTAATGATAGGTGATTTAATGTGTGTGTGTGCTTTTTAAGAAGAGAACTAATATTTAATTTAGTGTGAATCATAATCTTCTTGGTGATTCTTTTCTAATTCTTAAATATGAATTGAACTTTCCAAATATGTTGATAGTGTGGTAATTCCTTTATAGATATATGATTTCTGACAAACTTTATAGAACCAGTTGATAAAGTAAAATCATACCCTCTTGTGACCTAAGATGAAGAGACTACGAAAATAAAAGTCAACCTGTTTATTGTTTGAGATGATAGAACTGCCAGGAGAAATAAGTATTCTGAATTTATTTGGAAAGCTCTGGGGAGAATTCCTGGAAGAAGGAGAGATTCCCCAGGGAAATACTTTCATGTAGGGCTGTTAACACCAAGAACACCAGCTAGGTTTTTGCTAACTAAATAAAACCAAAATAATTAGCTAACGAAAACAAGTTTGACTAAACTTGGGGTGATTGTTTTATGGTAATATGACAAATAAATTTGTTGTTTATTTATGGCATAGTTGTTTCTATATTTCTGTAAAGTTTGAAGCTATGAAAATAATTTTGACAACTGAACTTTTACTCATATTTTAATTAAAGGATTTATATAAAATCTTCTTATGAGAAAATAATTAACTGTTCACCTTGCTAGAAAACAGAAATAAAAACCATTCTTACCATTATAAAGCTATCAAATTTAAACATCTTGAAAATATACATATATCTGTTTTCAGTATTCAAATTAAGTACATTAAGTTTGTGGCTGGCAAACATTTGTCCTTCTTTGGGTTTATAACAATTTGCTAAACAGAGAATTAGTTTCAGTTCAGTTCAGTTGCTCAGTCACATCCAACTTTTTGCAACCCCATGGATTGCAGCATGACAGGCTTCCCTGTCCATCACAAACTCCTGGAGCTTACTCAAACTCATGTAGATCATGTCAGTGATGCCATCCAACCACCTCATCCTCTGTGGTCCCCTTCTCCTCTGGCCTTCAATCTTTCCCAGCATCAGGGTCTTTCCAAATGAGTCAGTTATTCATATCAGGTGGCCAAAGTATTGGAGTTTCAGCTTCAGCATCAATCCTTCAAATGAATATTCAGGGCTAATTTCCTTTAGGGTTGACTGTTTTGATCTCCTTGCAGTCCAAGGGACTCTGAAGAGTCTTCTCCAACACCACAGTTCAAAAGCATCAATTCTTTGGTGCTCAGCTTTCTTTATAGTCCAACTCTCACATCTATACATGCTGCTGCTGCTGCTGCTGCTGCTGCTAAGTCGCTTCAGTCGTGTCCGATTCTGTGCCACTCCATAAATGGCACCCCACTAGGCTCCTCTGTCCCTGAGATTCTCCAGGCAATAATACTGGAGTGGGTCATCCATACATGACTACTGGAGAAATCATAGCATTGACTAGATGGACCTATGCTGGCAAAATAATGTCTCTGCTTTTTAATATGCTGCCATAGCTTTTCTTCTGAGGAGCAAACATCTTTTAATTTCATGGCTGCAGTCACCATCTGCAGTGATTGGAGTCCCCTAAAATAGTCTGACACTGTTTCCATTGTTTTCCCATCTATTTGCCATGAAGTGATGGGTTGCCATGATCTTAGTTTTTTGAATGTTGAGTTTTAAGCCAATTGTTTCATTCTCCTCTTTCACTTTAAAGAGGTTCTTTAGTTCTTCTTTGCTTTCTGCCATAAGGGTGGTGTCATCTGCATATCTGAGGTTACTGATGTTTCTCCTGGCAATTTTGATTCCAGATTGTGATTCATCCAGCCCAGAGTTTCTCATGATGTACTCTGCATGTAAGTTAAATTAGCAAGGTAACAATATACAGCCTTGATGTACTCTTTTCCCAATTTGTTCCATATCCAGTTCCAACCGTTGCTTCTTGATCAGCATACAGATTTTGCAGGAGGTGGGTAATGTGGTCTGCAAAGAAATTCCCATCTTTTAAAGAATTTTCCACAGTTTGTTGTGATCCACATAGTCAAAGGCTTTGGCACAGACAGTAAAGAAAAAGTAGATGCTTTTCTGGAACTCTCTTGCTTTTTTGATGATCCAACAGATGTTGGCAATTTGACCTCTGGTTCCTCTGCCTTTTCTAAATCCAGCTTGAACATCAGGAACTTCTCAGTTCACGTACTGTTAAAGCCTGGCTTGGAGAATTTTGAGCATTACTTTGCTAGCCTGTGAGATGAGTGCAGTTGTGCAGTAGTGTGAACTTCCTTTGGCACTGCCTTTCTTTGGGATTGGAATGAAAACTGACATTTTTCCAGTCCTGTGGCCACTGCTGAGTTTTCCAAATTTGCTGGCATATTGAGTGTAGCATGTCTACAGCATCATCTTTTAGAGTCTTAAACAGTTCAACTGGAATTTCATCACTTCCACTAGCTTTGTTCATAATGATGCTTCCTAAGGCCCACGTGACTTTGCACTCCAGGATGTCTGGCTCTAGTTCAATGATCACACCATCATGATTACACACATTAGTACATGACATTTGTTTCACTTCTTAACCAATCCAGTTTCCTTTTTATTTCTTTTTTCTTCTAATCACCACAGCTAGGGCTTCCAAAAGTATGTTGAATAATAGAGTGGGCATGACCATAGAGGAAATGCTTTCAGTCAGTTCTGTATCATTGAGAATAATGCTTGCTGTGAATTTATCATGTATGGCCTTCATTATGTTGAGGTAGGTTTTTCTATGTCCATTTTTGGAGAGTACTTTTCATAAATTATTGCCGAATTTTGTCAAAATGTTTTTCTGCATCTATTGAGATTATCACATGGCTTTTATCTTTCAGTTTGTTAATATGGTGTATTGTATTCATTGATTTGCATATATTGAAGAATCCTTCAGCCCTTGGATAAAGCCAATGTGATCATGGTGTATAGTCTTTTTAATGTGCTGCTGAATTCTGTTTGCTAAGATTTTGCTGAGGTTTTTGCATCTATGTTCATCAGTGATATTGGCCTACATTTTTCTTTTTTGTGATGTCTTTATCTTGTTTACATATAGGGGTGATGTTGGCCTCATAGAATACGTTTGGAAGTATTTCTTCCTCTGTAATTTTTTTGGAATAATTTCAGAAGGATAGGCATTACCTCTTCTCTAAATGTTTGATAGAAGTCACCTGTGAAGCCATCTGGCCCTGGGTTTTTGTATTTTGGAAGATTTTTACACAGCTTCAATTCCAGGGCTTGCGATTGGCTTGTTCATAATTTTTATTTCTTCCTGGTTCAGTCTTGGAAGGTTGAGCTGTTCATTTCTTCCAGGTTGTCCATTTTATTGCCATATAGTTGCTCATAATCATCTCTATGATTCTTTGTATTTCTGTCTTATCTGTTGTAACCTCTCCTTTTTCATTTCTAATTTTGATACTGTGATTCTTTTCTCTTTTTTCTTGATGAGTCTGGTTAATGGTTTGTCAATTTTGTTTATCTTCTCAAAGAATCAGCTTTTAGTTTTATTTATCTCTATTATTGTTTCCTTCATTTATTTTTCTTTTTTTTTTAGTGCTCTGATCTTTGTAATTTCTTTCTTGCTACTAACTTTAAGTTTTTAATTCTTTAAAAAGTAACTGTAAGATAAGAAAATGACTATATATGTTCTTAGTACATTATGATTTTAATACTTCAAGTTACATCTAGGTATGTCACTAAGATAGGAAACTTGATTTGGATAAAGCAATGTAACAAAGTTATGGACTGCAAGAAGATCCAACCAGTCCATCCTAAAGGAGATCAGTCTTGGGTGTTCATTGGAGGGACTGATGTTGAAGCTGAAACTTCAATACTTTGGCGACCTGATGCGAAGAGCTGACCCATTTGGAAAGACCTTGATGCTGGGAAAGATTGAGGGCAGGAAGAGAAGGGGATGATAGAAAATGAGATGGTTGGATGGCATCACCGACTCAATGGACATGGGTTTGGGTGGACTCTGGAAATTGGTGATGGACAGGGAGGCCTGGCAGGCTGCGGTTCATGGGGTTGCAGAGAGTCAGACACGACTGAGCGACTGAACTGAATTGACATAATAAAGTTGAAATGTGAATCATAAGCTGATTTCATTACTGTGGAATACCACAGTAATATTGATATTGCTTTAATTTGTGTGTATATGTGCTCAGCTGCTGTCATGTCTGACTCTTTGCAACACCATGGACTGTATACTGCCAGGCTTCTCTGTCCATGGGATTATCCAGGCAAGAATACTGGAGTGGGTTGCCATTTTCTCCTCCAAGGGATCTTCTCAACCCAGGAACTGAACCCACATCTCCTGCAAGTCTTCATTACAGAATGATTCTTTACCACTTAGCCACTGAGGGTTTCCTTTAAATAAGGGGGGAAGTATATTTTATTTCTCACTGGTTTAATGGCTGGATATGAACATTCATGGTGACTTTAGAAAAAAGACTTGGGAAAGGCTTGGGCACTCTTAACTTGCGTCATACAAAGTTCCTTATTCCAAATCACCTTCCACATGACAACTAGCTTCTTTTAAGTTTTATTGAAGTATAATTGACAAAAGTTTTATACATATTGTATTTAACATGTGCAAATTAATAATCTGACATGCATATACATTGTATAATGTAGTATGTTTTTAACTCTTTTCTGCATCCAATAATATAATTTTCTCATCCAATAGGTAATTGCTGCATTAATTGGTTGGTTTTTGAAGATATAAACAGCAAAACACTTTTATAATAAAAATCTAGTAAAATATGACATGTCATCCTTTTTAGTTTGAAAGGACTGCTAATATTATGAGAAACATATGTTGNGAGTTGTGAGAGACCTAGGAGCTGTCTCTTATACACATCTAGATGTGTATAAGAGACAGGATATAAACAGCAAAACACTTTTATAATAAAAATCTAGTAAAATATGACATGTCATCCTTTTTAGTTTGAAAGGACTGCTAATATTATGAGAAACATATGTTGAATTCATTAAGAATTTTTTATTTTTGTAATGTTCTTATAAGTTATCATTATTTTAATGTGGATTTTTGAGATTATAAAATCAGTTGGAAGGGGTTCTTCTTCTTCTATTTTATGAAAATAGTATTTGAAAGACTATTTCTTCATATATATATATAATTTATTTATAAAGACAAGAATATGAATTTTTCTTTGAGATTTTAAAAATATATGAAACAAATTAATTTTGTTTGCTTATATTTGAGTTGCTCACATAATCATTGACTGTAAGAAACCAGCAAATACTCTGTTTTCATTATTTAAAGTTGCTTTGTAGTAGATGGTTGAAATATAGCCTTATCCTCTTTAGAGATGATGATATGTTTTATTTTCTCCTTTTGTGTTAAAGTGATAAGTTACTTCTCTTATTAATAAACGTCAAACATTAAACCAAATTATATTTATTCTGTTTAGCCATACAGATTTTCTGTTTGCTTTTCTACATTCTTCAATGTTTAACTTTATCAATTTTTATTATAATACTTGCCTCCATATTAATATGCACCATTATCCTTTAACATCTTCTTCTTGAAGTATCCCTATTTGATTTAGATTACAAGTGTACACTGGGCTTCCTAGGTGGCTCAGATGGTAAAGAATCTATCTGCAATCAGAAGATCTGGATTCATTCCCTGGGTGTGGAAGATCCCCTTGAGAAGGGAATGGTTACCTAGTCCAGTAATCTTGCCTGGAGAATTACATGGATAGAAGAGCCTGCTTAGCTAGAGCCCATTTGGTCACAAAGAGTAGGACATGACAAAGTGACTAACACTTTCACTTTTCACAAGTGTATACTAGCTTAATAGAATGAGATAAAAACGTTTTGCCTTTTGATTTTCTCTGAAAAATTAGATCTAAAATGATCATCATTTTTTTCTTTGGATGATTGGGAGAATACAAATGAGAAATGGGTGGTTCATTCCCTGGAAATTTCTAAATCTTTTCAACACATATCATAGTTGTAGACAGAGAAGGCAATGCAACCCACTCCAGTACTCTTGCCTGGAAAATCCCATAGACGGAGGAGCCTGGTGGGGTCTATGGGGTCGCTAAGAGTCAGACACGACTGAGCGACTTCCCTTTTACATTTCAGTTTCATGCATTGGAGAAGGAAATGGCAACCCACTCCAGTGTTCTGGCCTGGAGAATCCCAGGGATGGAGGAGCCTAGTGGGTTGCNAAAATCCCATAGACGGAGGAGCCTGGTGGGGTCTATGGGGTCGCTAAGAGTCAGACACGACTGAGCGACTTCCCTTTTACATTTCAGTTTCATGCATTGGAGAAGGAAATGGCAACCCACTCCAGTGTTCTGGCCTGGAGAATCCCAGGGATGGAGGAGCCTAGTGGGTTGCCATCTATGGGGTCGCACAGAGTCGGACATACCGAAGCAACTTAGCAGCAGCAGCATAGTTGTAGAAAATAGAGGAAGCCATTGAAGAACTACAGTACTTCATTTTATATAATCTATGTGCAAACGTGCTAAGTCATTCATGTCCGACTCTTTGTAACCTTATGGACTGTAGCCTGACAGGCTCCTCTGTCCATGGGATTCTCCAGGCAAGACTACTGCCATGGGTTGCCATGCCCTTCTCCAGAGGATCTTCCCAGCCCAAGGATCGAACCCATGTTTCCTGTGTCTCCTGAATTGCAGGTGGATTCTTTACACTGAACCACCAGAGAAGTCCCTTATACAAGCTAACTTTCACTCAAATACCAGTATTTCTTGCCTGAAAGCTATTAATGGCCTCTTGTACCCATCTGTGTAGCAGAATAATGGGACCAAAGATGATATATTCTGTACTCAGTTCTTCATCAGTGACTGACAAAAATTGGCATCATCCCACTGATGAAATAGCCCTATTATCTAGTGGCTGTGAGTTCTCTTTGGATTCAGCTCCATTTTTCTCAAAATAACATTTTGAAATTGGATTACTTACCAGCAAGATGACAAGACACCAGCAAGGTAGAGTGGTTGCAACCACTGACGTTCTGAAGAGTGAACATTTCTAATAATTTCAGTACAGTGAATTAGTACAGGATGGAGGTAGAATGAGATAGGCTTTTAATACTCCTTTAGCATTTGAGATATTTTAGACAATGATATTTTTTAATATTCAAAACTTCATTGAAAAATGTTATGTACCAGGTACTATGCTAGGTGCTGAGGAACAGTGCATTTTGAGTTATTGTTTTAATATAAATGAAAATATTATCAATCATTATTTTTACTAAAAGAGGGACAGTCAAGGTTTTCAAGTCAGAAAAAAGGAGGGTAGAAAAATAATATCTAGGAATTAGGAAAATTTATTATAAAGAAGTTGACACTAATTGACAAATAAATACAGATCATCATAGCTCTTTATATTTGGGCTTTTTAAATCACAGACTAAAGACATGTTTAGATCATTTACAGAGTATTCAGTGGTCAAAACTGAGGCTGTATATGAGAAGAGTATCTTTATGATTTGTGCATTTAAACCACCTTCTATGCCAACAGAATACTTTCAAAATTACCTGGTTTTGGCCCCCCACATCTGTGCCATGCCTACCTACCAGCTTCAAGCACCATTGTGGGAGGTTTTTCTGCATAAGTGGAGAAGACAGTTATTGCAAGTAGGAGAAGCACAACATATTTTAAGGATGTCTGAAGATGAGGAAAAAGTGAAATTATGCCTCCTTGAACCAGCTATCCAGAAATTTACTAAAATGGTAATCCCAACAGACCTGGAGATGTTACAAAAGGGCCAGATAAATACTGAGGAATATTAGAGGTGCTGAACATGGGACCAGTTACATGAAGAGCATGTCAATGCAGGAAGTACAGTTCAGCAATTCGGCTGCAATACTGGAGGTATGAAGAAGCTTTGTCTGAAAGTCCAAAAAGGTGACCTAGGACTTCTAAAGAGAATGATAGATTCTGTTGAAGATACGTCAGCTGCAACAGCAGGATTTTTCCAACTCCATCTAGAATCTGTAGAAGAACTTAAGAAACAATTTAATGATGAAGAAACTTTATTACAGCCTTCTTTAGATCCATGACTGAGAACATTTCACATTACTGAAGATGAAGCTGATCCTCAGAGTATGACACAGATGTATGCATTGCCTGAAACTCCTCAAGATTAAAATGCTGCAGAATCATGTGAGACCTTAGAAGCAGACTTAATTGAACTGAACCAACTGGTCACACTGATTTCTCTCTCCTAATGAATTCTCAGTAGGAGAAGATTGACAGCACTGAAAACCATGTCAACAGTGCTGCTGTGAATGTTGAAGAGGGAACCAAAACCTAGGGGAAGGCTGAAAAATACAAGCTGGCACACCTGCTTGTGGCAGGCGCACTCATAGGAGGAGAGGTGAAGGGTCGGATTGGCCTCCTTGATGCTTCAAAGTGTCAGAAATTGCAGCTGCACTTGGTGGTGGGGTGTTGTGCTTCACAGGTGGAAAAGCGATTATTAAAAAAAAAAAAGAAAAAAAAGAAAATGATGGGGAAGCTCATTTCCAGCTTTCCAGCTCTCCCCAGCCCAACTGACCAAAAAATGCAGTTAAAAACCAAACTTTACTAATTATTGACTGCTGGGAGTCAGCACGGGAGATCCCACCCATGACAAGGTTATTCAGAGAGACATGATGGGCAAGGCAAGTCAGATCTCAAGGGGTCCTCTGCCTGAGCATCTACCCCTAAAAACCAGAGTCTGCTTGCCATATTGTACTGTGCTTTCCACACACCACCACCTTTCTCTGGAAAGAGTTAACTTAGAGCTCCAACTGGTCTCCTGCATATGAAAGGAATGTCTCGGCTTAAATCCCTCTGATGGCTCTCTAACTTGCCTGACAGCTGGAGACTTTTACAGCTTGTAATTGTTTACAGCCTCCCAACCGCGAGAGACACGAAGCTTAAAACATCTTAAAGATACAGAGCCTTTTTAGAGCTAAGAATTAGTTTGGTGAAGGGATTCATTGGTTGAGTTAATGTTTGGTGCCAGGCCTCCATATTCTTTATCTTTTAGACACCTGAAGAATATTAATCAATGTAATTGGGATATGGCAACCCACTCCAGTATTCTTGCCTGGAGAATCCCATGGACGGAGAAGCCTGGTAGGCTACAGTCCTTCCTGAGGTTTTATTAGTTCTCCACGTAAACCAAGTTATTCAGCCTCTTTTCTCCACTAAATTTTCCTATTACACTATTTCTTTCTAATCTCTCTTTATATTTCTAAATAAAAAAGGTTTTCCTCACCACGTCGTCCCTGCTTTGAATTACCCTGGATCCACCGGGGCTGGACCCCAGCAATTGACACAAGCGTGTCTATCCTAATGAGGACCTTTGCTGTTGTTGGACACTCAGTTGGCTTTCAAAATATGATTATATTGAAATAGTGACTACAGATACTCAAGTGTAGTTGAACTGTGATAAGGGAATATATTTTGTTGTTTGCTGGGTATTAATGGAGTTGTGAGAGACCTAGGAGCCTGGCGTGAGGCTGACAATATTTGTCAGGTAAAGTTTAAGGGTTGGCAAGGAGCAGAATTTTTATCCGGAAATGTGAAAATTGAATCCATAACTTTGGTAAGGACTTGTGATGTGTGGACATGCTGGGTTACAGAAGGATAGTTTTTGGAACAGTTTGTTCCATGACCCTGACTTGGAGACCTCAAGGTTAAGCGTATTATAAATATGCTTCTTTTTCTCCTAAATGTATATTATTTAGGCATTTTAGCAGAGAAAAGAATGGAAGTTTAAGAGCTTTTCATATCAAATAGGGAAAACAGGATCTACCAAGGAGCATGAGTGAACTGCATAATGGAATATATTTGGTGAGCCTTATTGCATTTTTGCCTAACA
This sequence comes from Oreotragus oreotragus, assembly GCA_006410675.1. Classification (NCBI taxonomy): domain Eukaryota; kingdom Metazoa; phylum Chordata; class Mammalia; order Artiodactyla; family Bovidae; genus Oreotragus; species Oreotragus oreotragus. The sequence continues at coordinate 15,616 of SJYX01008868.1, forward strand.
ATATTATACAGTAAAGGAAATAAATAGTGTAAGAAAAATGGAAAAAAATTACTTCTTTCTTACAAGAAACAATTTGGCTCCTGTGAAATGTATAATTTATAGTAACAATGATATATTGTACTTCATGTTCAACTAAAAATTTTGAAATGCTGCTGCTGCTAAGTCACTTCAGGTGTGTCTGACTGTGACACCAAAGATAGCAGCCCACCAGGCTCCCCCATCCCTGGGATTCTCCACTTGCTGGAGTGGGTTGCATTTCCTTCTCCAATGCATGAAACTTAAAAGTGAAAGTGAAGTCGCTCAGTCGTGTCCAACTCTTAGGGACCCTGGACTGCAGCCTACCAGGCTCCTCCGTCTATGGGATTTTCCAAGCACAAGTACTGGGTGGGTTGTCATTGCCTTCTTCAATTTTGAAATCACTTCCTCTCTTATATCTAATTAAGATATTTTACAGGTTCCTTCAAATAGTGAAAAGGTAATGTGATCTGGCTGTTATGCTGAAATTTGCAGATTAACATTAGCATTTTAACAATCTTTTCTTATAAATGATTTTACATGAAAATTCAATGGCTATAGTAATTTCCTACCATTCTGAAAAAAATATTTTGCATAGAAAAATCTGATATGTTTCTGTCACTCTTCTATTCTTTCTGTGAATGATTAGCGTCTAAGTTTTGGTGAATTCTTTTGCCACATGTAGATTTATCATCACACTCTGGCACAGAAATAAGAGCATAATAATTATACACTGTAACAGATATGGAATATTGAACCATGAGTAGATCAGTCTAGAATTAAATAAAAATTTAAATAACAAATAATCTATATACAATATTTCAAACTAAATTCAAATAATTTTATATTATTTTATTAAGGCAATACATATGCATTAATTGTAAAAAATATTGATACTTTTTACAACATATGTTTGTTTGTTTGTTTGTTTTAATGTTCTGCAGTAAAGTTGAGGAACTGCCTAAGCCAGAGACATCCAATCCTGGCATTGTTTGAGTTTAAATCATTTGCTTGTATGTGAATTTGATTTTTAAAACACTAGATGCACAGGAAAATAAAATAATCACATATTTATCACTCATCTCTGTCATTATGTGTGTGTCTGTTATGAATGTATGTATAATTTTTTAGATCTATATGAATCACTATTAGCTGAACCTGGTGAGAGATAGGAAAGTAACATATGCTCTCCTAATTCCTTCCTTATGGGAGGTTTAGTTGCTAAGTTGTGTACAATTCTTACGACCCCATGGACTGTCGTCTGCCAGGCCCCTCTATCTATGGGATTCTTCAGGCAAGAATCCTGGAGTGGGCTGCCATTTCCTTCTCCAGGGGATCTTCCCAATGCAGGGATCGAACCCAGGTCTCCCACATTGCAGGCGGATTCTTTACCAGTTGAGCCACAAAGGAAGTCCTTCCTTATGTGAGCATATTAATTTGGAAGTAATTACATGATAAAATAACTTTAATGACAGACATGATGATATCTTTGTTGTAAATATATCATTTTTGAGATTTTAAAGATCTTAAATTTGTTAGCATAATCACATGTTTATTGACACCATCTCTCAGGGAATCTTTCACTTTCTCATTTCGAAGACTGTAGATGAAAGGATTCAACATTGGTGTCACAATGGTATTTAGCACTGTGGCAAATTTGTTAACATCCATCACATTACCCTTTTGTGGGCGGACATAGATGAAGATGGAGCTTCCATAGTAAAGTGTTACTACGGTGATGTGTGAAACACAGGTGGAGAAAGCTTTCTGTCGTCCCTGGACAGAGGGAATTCTAAAGATAGTAATAATAATATATGTGTAAGACACTCCCATCAGGAGCAAGGAACCCAACAGCAACACAGCAGAGGAGACAAAGTCAGCCAGCTCAGCCAGAGAGATATCTGCACAGACCAACTTTAGCATGGGAGCACTGTCACAGAAGAAGTGATTAATTACATTTGGCCCACAAAAGGGCAGAGGGGCAGTTAATATTGATGAGACCAAAATTGACAAAAATGCACCTACATAAGATCCCAGAAGCAATGATATGCATGTTTGTTTGTTCATGATGATGGGATACCTCAGTGGGTGGCAGATGGCAATATATCGATCAAAGGACATAACAGCCAAGACGAAAAATTCTGTGGATCCCAAGAAAAAGTAGAAGAAAGACTGTGTAAGACATCCCACAAAGGATATTGCTTTGGTGAGGGAAAAAGTGTTGGCTAACATCTTAGGCACCACCGTGGAGGTAATTGCAACATCAAGGAAAGAAAGATTGGCCACAAAGAAATACATGGGTGAGTGCAGATGGTAGTCACCACACACCACAAGGATAATCATGGTGTTGCCAATCAGAGATGTCATGTACATAAGCAGGAATACAGAAAAAAGAAGAGTTTCTACTTCTTTCCCGTTCTGAAATCCTAGAAGAATGAACTCAGTGACAATGGTCTTGTTTCTTCGATCCATAATTTCTCACTTCCACCTGTTATAATAAAAAAAGAAGTTTATGATTGGCCTTTGTATCTAAATCTTGGAAATAATCCACATATAGATTTTAACTATATTTTCTTTTTATGGAAGAAAAACAATAAAAACAAATAATTATTTTTCCAGTGTATAAACATCTCTTGAGATAAACTGTGCCAGATGTAAGAGTTCAAGTGTGAAATTCACTCATAATAGTTGAATTAGTTCCACAATAAGATTGTGATAAATATTCTATTGAAAGACCTGTGCGTTTCCCCTCATTGTAGAGAATTTAGTGAATTTAGTTCTTCACAGTCTTGTGAACAGATGCATAGAGTGTCCTTTGGGATAAACATATCACAGTGTCCTTAATCCATTCAGATGTAAAGCAATTCAGAGTGCTGGAAAAGTTGCAATAAAGTCTAGTTCTATATTATTATATATGTACAAAATGTCTTTTAAAGCTGGCTTATCATTGAGAAGAAAAATGCTAAAATTAACAACTAAACATGATTATATAATACGTTCATTACTTTTGACTTACAAGTTCCAGCCACTATATTGTTAGATCGGCCACTATAAAGTCAACTTTATGTAATTTCCATGTAGAATCACATCTTATAGCAAATGAGATATTCACAGGTATTTCAAGAGTAAGGGAAAGGTTTAAATAAATGACTTGTCAATATTGATTATATTTTTCTTATAATTCAGACAGCGCAAATATTCAGCCAGGAGGGAGTAGAAAAATGAAATGTTTGAATTTTGAATATTCCTAAGAGATGTAGTGAAAGCATAATTTTGTATTCTTCATACTAGAAAACAAGGGCCAAAAGCACAGAGAAAACAGGACACTTGTTGGAGAGAAGATGATTTTGCTGGATGGCTATGCTGATATTTTGGATAAGCAAAAATAAAAGTTTGGATCAGGGCTAATTTCAAATTCCAAATCATAAAACACATAAAAATTTGTACTGGTAGGTTATGAAAGGGCTATTTTTATATAAGTGGGAATTTTTGTTGCTACTTTTCAATAGACGTGATGGATGAGCATGACAGAAGTGAACTAAAATTTACATAAGAGGATTAGAAATAAGACAATACCTTGTGTCTTTTAACCATTTGTTTTCTGATCCTAAATGTTTATTAGCTTATTCTTTTACTCACTTTTATCATTATCTGTTTACTGCATAATGAGGAAACAGATAAATATATGATTCATGCATGTTACACTTTTTTGAGTAAGAGGAATACATTGGACCAAAATTAAAGTTAAAGCACTATGATTCTTAACATTGTCCACTCTTAGAACAATAACACAAATTCAGTATTTAAATAAATATGAACTAAATTTGTCAATATGTACAGTGGCTTACTATGAAACACAGCAACCAGTTTATTTTCCTATAATCTTGCAAAGAAAAAGAAATATTGATGGATTTGATGAATAAGGAAAAAGTAATTGTGGAGTATATTACTTGAAAGAAGCTTTCTTGTGGTATCATAAATGTTTGGTTTGAATATGAACAATTGATGGGCATCTCAAAGGCTATAGTGATGCAGGGCAGAAGCTAAAGATTCAAGTGTTGTTGTTCAATCACTAAGTCATGATTGACTCTGCAACCCCATGGACAGCAGCATGCCAGGCTTTCCTGTCCTTCACTATCTCCTGGAGTTTGCGCAAACTCAATTGGAAACAACAAAGATTTATTCAATCAGTTCCAAAATTTTGCTTTAGGCTTGTCTAAACAAAAAGAAGAGATAGAACAGGACGAAATGATAGTTCTGGGGAAAACAAACAAAGAATCCAAAAGCAATGTGAGCAAAGAGTATCAATTAAAAAAGAATATGGTAAATTCTCTCCTTACCCCCTGAAGCATACCTCAAAATTGTTACAAATGTTCAAGTATTCCTTCTCTGTAACTTCATGATTTGGGTTTTGTCTATGATTGGAATCATAGTTTACTTCCTTCTTCTGACAGCCTCAGAAAGTTAAGAAACAAAGTCTGACAATTGCAACAATATTGATATGTGAATTTTTAAATACTTTGTTGGGGAATGAATGACTCACAACTATGAAGTGCCAGTGTATAGCTGTAGATTATTAGAAGGAAGGGAAGTCTGAGTTCATTATTTCTGCTTCCCTAAGGGCAGGGTTTCTACTAGTACAATAGCCTCCAGAGAATAATTTATTTTTAAAAATCCTATTAAAAGAAAAGTAAAAATGCCCCCAAAATAGAAAAGTGAGAACTTATAAACACAATTTCTATAAGAAACACATTAAACCCAGCAAAACCATTACAGATGCTTTGCTCAAGACTCAGTCTTTAACTACTGTATAATATAATGTACAGGCATCAGGTCATGAGAAGGATCTTAATATTTATTATTATCAGTAGCAACAGCAGCATAATCACCAACTACATTTATTGAATGTTATGTCCTGAAAACTCTTCCAAAAATTGTGCTTATATACTTTTTAACTTTATAAAAACTATATAACATAGACTGTATTGTTACACTGACGTATGTTCTTTCATATAATTAATGAAAATGATATCAAAAGTCAGTCAAACTTCACAAAATTAATAAATAAAAATTACATCATTATATAAATTTTGTCTAATATTAAAATTATTAAAAAAGAATGGGCACATGGGCTTCAGTAGTTGTGGTGTGTGGGCTCACTTGCCTCATGAAATGTGAAATCTTCCTGGACCAGGGGGACCCCAGGTTCCTTTCTTTGGTAGGTGTATTCTTTACCCCTGGAACACCGGTTGAATGAAGTCCCTATATACTGGTTTTAAGCAACTGAAGACCTTCACCACTCATCGCACCTAAAGTTTCTAGAACCTCAGACACCTTTTCTGATCTCTTATTCTACTTAGTGTTTGTTTCTAGTACTACAGGTAGCTATAAATAGCAGTGGTATTTGCCTGTATTTTCAGTGGCTTCCAAACTCTGCCACAGGGCCCATGAGCACACTGAGGCTGCACATAAACCACTTTCTTGGGCTGCCTTCAGACAAGGAAAACATTGAACATAAAGTCCCCTATTTATTTCAATCCAGAAGAAGGAATCTGGATATACAAGGGTCCTCCCAGTTTCACTATTCTCCTTGGGTAGAGGAATATCATAAATAAGCATTCAAATGCTCTGAATTTTCCTACCACTTTTGCTTGAATCCTTTCATGATTTTACATCATCCTCTGTGCTGTAGCTTCTCAACTGGCCTCTAGAGTTCTCAAATTTTCCTTAGCCCCTATATTATTTTTAACTTTCTGTCTTTGTGGGGGAAAGATATTTTTGGCCTTCTATTTTGCTAACATCTCTATATATATCAAGTTTAAATCAACCTTAATTTTTCTTTCTTCTTTCTTTCTTGTCTTCCATGGTATAATTTTGAGTTTCATCTGAGATAAGACAATTTACTGAATTGTCAAATTATGCTTAAAAAGCCCAGAGACCTCATTTAGTACCATTTTTTTTTTCATGTATAATTTAAAACACAAAAATATCTGAGTGTTTTTAACCATTAAGTCTCCTGGTGAACTCTAAGCTCTTGAATGAAGTTTTTCAGAGATGTACTATATATATCAGGGCATCCTTCCAACTCAATTTAATATATGATACTTCTGTATAATATGTGTAATCACAGCACATGTATTGAATACAAAGATTTGGTTAAAGAAACATGCCCTGTATAAACATATCATTTTTAATTTGCATGACATTTACCAGGAAATCCTAGTCAATAAATACATAAAGAGTTATATGCTATAAGGAATCCTAGACAGCCCGATACATCCTGCCAAATGTATTCTATAATTAAAGACTTCCCTGCTAACAATTTTTTTTTTCCCTAAAAGGTGTACTATACACTTAACAGCTGCAACATTAAGGGAGGTTCTATTCATACCTATTATGGTTTTATTATGAATAGATTTTTGCCGGGAGCCAGCACGAGGAGTCCCGCCCATGGCAAAGGTCATGAGGGTAAGGGGCCCGACAAGCAAAGGCGAGTCCAGCCTTAAGGGAGCCTCACTGGATCTGCTCGTGCCTCTGCCCCAAAACCAGAGTCTGCCTGCCTTACTGCATTATGCTTTCACCTACTCTTCTGACATTAACAGGGGCTATCCCTAACAACCTTTTTCTGAAAAATTAACTTAGAGCTCCAGATAATAGTCTCCTGCATATAAAAAGAGCATCTCATGTCAAACCTCTCTGAGGGCAGACTAGCTTGTGTGACAGGATACTACATACATGATTGTTTACAACCTCTCAACCATAAACAGCACAGAGAGTTTGGAGTATTTTGAAAGTCTTAGTTAGCATAGGGTTTTTCTAAAGATAAAAATCATGTTGGTGAAGGGTTTCATTGCTGAGTTAATGATTGCTGCCAGGCTTCCATATCCTCAGGCACCTGGGAGTATGTTAATTGATGTAATTGGAATGTAGAAAAACAAATATAGTAGTTTTGATGTTAGCAATACTAGACTTTTGAGTTAACGAATTTTCTCTTTTGTTATAGATCACTGTACTTTGTTATAAATCATTGTGTCCTTGCTATGTAAAAATGTAACTTTATCACTATTTTAAGACTAAATAGATCTTAAGGGGAAACAAGTTTTCTGATCGATTAACCTTTATCAATAGAAAGAAAGGTAGGGCCATAAAATGTTAATCGATCTCCAGATCAGAAGACATTGTAAAACAAATGTAAGACCCTTGTAAGAACAAAGATATGCTGAGAACACTGTCTTTAGATAAGGGTCGGAGCAGTTGACCGTGCATGACTCTGTTTCTTACATTTATCTCTATGTATAACTGAAAGTATAAAAGTGGATCTGAAAAATAAAGAAATGGACCAGTTCCTGGAAAGACTGGTTTCCCTCGTGTGGTCTTTTCTCGTTCTCTTCTTTTCTGGCTGAATTCCCATCTGGAGCATGGAAGCTAGCCAAGCCTACTAATTTTGCTGGGGCTTCTAAGGTCTGAACGGGGAGGCATTTTGTGTCTCCACTCCTTTGGGAGACCGGGAAGATGCCTGTGGCCTAAGTAGGTTGTGCAAACTCCTTGTCTCGGAGTTTTATTGGTTCTCCGCATAAACCAAGTTATTCAACCTCTTTTCTCTACTTATTTTCCTACTACACTATTTCTTTCTTATCTCCCTCCATATCTTTAATTAAATAATTAATTCCTCAGACACCGATGCCGTCCCCGCTTCAAACTACCCTGGATCCACCAGGGCTGGACCACGAAACTTAGTGAGTAGTGTAATGGGTGAGCTAATGTAAGCTAGACACGTGTTGTTTTTATGTTATTTGCAACTTTTGTAAATATTTTTCTGAAAACGAGAGGCTTTTTACTGCTCACTTTTTCTTTTTTCCTATACATTATTTTTCAGTGTGCACTCTGATACTAACACTTTACTCATTGTAAAGTGAGTAAGTATAAGTAAATGATAGCTGCTAGTTGTTTCCAACTCTTTGCAACTCTGTGGATTGTAGCCCACCAGGCTACTCAATCCACGGAGTTTTCCTGGCAAGAATACTGGTGTGGACAGCCATCCCCTTTCCCAGGGATTGAACCTGGGTCTCCTGCATTGCAGGCAGATTCTTCACACTCTGAGCTCAAGGGAAGCCTTTCCTCAAAGTAGAAACCAACTAAAAATAAGCACTTGTTATCTACCTCTATATCATAGGAAGCATCACTATGAACAAAGCTAGTGGAGGTAATAAAATTCCAGTTGAGCTATTTCAAATCCTAAAAGAGGATGCTGTGAAAGTGCTTCACTCAATATGCCAGCAAATTTAGAAAACTCAGAAGTGACCACAGGACCAGAAAAAGTCAGTTTTCATTTCTATCCCAAAGAAAGATAATGTCAAAGAATGCTCAAACTACACAATTGTACTCACTTCACATGCTAACAAAGTAATGCTCAAAATTCTACAAGCCAGGCTTCACAGTATGTGAATCATGAACTTCCAAATGTCCAGGCTGGATTTAGAAAAGGCAGAGGAACCAGGCCAATATCCATTGGATTATCGAAAAACAAGAGAATTCCAGACAAACATCTACTTCTGCTTTATTGACTACACAAAAGCATTTCACTGTGTGGATCACAACAAACTGTGGAAAATCCTTTAAAAAAATGGGAATATCAGAACTTACCTGCCTGTTGAGAAATCTTTGTGCAGGTCAAGAAGCAGCAGTTAGAAATGGAAAAGGAACAACAGACCGGTTCCAAATCGGGAAAGGAGTATGTCAAGACTGTATATTGTCACTCTGCTTATTTAACTTATATGCAGAGTACATCATGCAAAATGCCAGGCTGGATGAAGCACGAGCTGGAATCAAGATTGCTGGCAGAAATATCAATAACCTCAGATACACAGATGATGCCACCCTTATGGAGAACACGAAGAACAAAAGAGCCTCTTGATGGAAGGAAAAGAGGTGAGTGAAAATGCTGGCTTAAAGTTCAATATTCAGAAAACTAAGGTCATGACAACTGGTCTCATCACTTCATGGCAAATAGATGGGGACACAATGGAGTCAGTGAAGAACTTTATTTTTCTGAGCTCCAAAATCAATGCAGATGGTGAATGCAACCTTGAAATTAAAAGATGCTTGCTCCTTGGAAGAAAAGCTATGATTGACCTAGACAGCATATTAAAAAGCAGAGACAGTACTTTACCAACAAAGGTCTGTCTAGTCAAGGCTATGGTTTCCCCAGTAGTCATGTATGGATGTGAGAGGTGGACCATAAAGAAACCTGAGTGCCAAAGAACTGATGCTTTTGCACTGTGGCATTGGAGAAGCCTCTTGAGAGTCCCATGGACTGCAAGAGAACCAACCAGTCAATCCAAAAGGAAATCAGTCCTGAATATTCATTGGAAGGACTGATGCTGAAGAACCTGATGTGAAGAACTGACTCATTGGAAAAGACACTGGTGCTAGGAAAGATGAAGTTGGGAGGAAAAGAGGATAACAGGATGAGATGGTATGATGGCATCACTAACTCAATGGACACGAATTTGAGTAAGCTCCAGGTGTTGGTGCAGGACAGGAAAACCTGGCATGCTGCAGTCCATGGGGTCACAAAGAGTCGGACATGACTCAGCGACTGAACTGAACTGAATTGATCTACCTCTACAACGATGATGTCATTAGGACACTTTCACTGCTAAACTTCAACACTCCTAAAAAAATTTCAGGGTAGAGATCAGGAATGAGGTACTCTGTGCTCTGAGGAAAACTGGAAGTACAGGCTTTCAGCTAGTTATATATTTTCAGAAAGAGATTTTATGAGCCAAATTCTTGTATCTTTTTATATCTAGAAAAGCTGGGTTTCCAACCACACACCACACAGCAAGAGGTGAATGACATGAAAGCAAGAGAAACTTCATTTGTCACTCCCATAACTCTCCATCGCTCACATTACCACCTGAACCATCCTCTCCCCTCCATGGAAAAACGGTCTTCCATGAAACCGGTCCCTGTTGCCCCAAAGCTTGGGGACCACTGTAGAAAAGCACTAAAATTATTCATGGTAACATCCGCTTCTCCTGGCTGACAGAAAGTTTCTGCTAATATTGACTGCACATCCCTTCTTTCACTAAAATCATATATTGTACTAACCTTTCCCCCTACCTTTGCAGAGTCAGTTGTTCTTCAGTTGCTAATTCGTGTCCAACTCTTTGCAAACCCAAGCATCTCAGGCTTCCCTGTTCTTCACTCTTTCTGAGTTTGCTCAAACTCCTGTCCATTGTATGGATGATGCCATCCAACCATCTCACTCTGGACCATCCACTTCTCCATCTGCCCCTCATCTTTCCCACCATCAGGGTCTTTTCCAAAGAGCTGGCTTTTCACATTAGGTGGCCAAAGTATTGGGGCTTTAGTATCTAATTCAGTGTTGTCTGAGATCTGTCTCCCAGGCTATAATCCTCATGTTATCCCAAACAAAACTTCACCTACAGGTTTTATGTTGTGTTTTTTTTAAGGCAAAATAGAGATTAATAAATTTTATTGCATATGAATAAATTGTCCTTGTTCATCCTTAATTTCATTTGAAACCTAAAATGTTTCACTGTGAAAGTGATTTTATAATTCATTAGAAAATGTGTATTTAAAAAAATTCTCATGTAGTGCAGAATTGACTTCATTAACTGTTAATCACTATATGCACAATATGATTCATGAAAAACAGGAGATATAAAGTTCTTGGGCGTGTGTACATACATAGAAAGTGAAAGTGGCTCAGTTGTGTCTGACTGTTTTGACCCTATGAAATAGTCCATGAAATTCTCCAGGCCAGAATACTGGAGTGGGTAGCTATTCCCATCTCCAGGGGATCTTCCAAACCCAGGGATCAAACCCAGGTCTCCTGCATTGTGGGTGGATTTTTTACCAGCTGAGCTACCAGGGAAGCCCTTGTGTACACATAACACACACACACACACACACACACACACACACACATATACACATGCATATATTTTAATGAAATTATTTTCTCTTTCAATTTGAGAGACAACATTAAATGAAAGTGTGCAGAGTGGAATTAGTTTCTCCTTGCCACAATGATGCTGACATATGGAATGATGTTTATAACTCACATTTCTAGGGTCATCTAGAAGTCAGCAAAACAACTCTGCTGACCTTGGCTGGTTAAGTTAACACAAAGGGATTTGGCCAGCTGTCGGCTGATTTAGGATGGTTTTAGCTGGAACTATTGAAGCAAGTTATCACTAGCCCACATATCTCACCTGCTAACAGGCTAACCTGGGAACACTCTTGTGACAAAGGCAGAGCTGCAAAGAGCACCTTCAATTGTACATGAGCTAAAAAAACCTTTGGCAAAGCAAGTCACATGCTCAAAGCAATTATTAGAGTGGGAGGGGACTTCAAAGCCATATGTCAAGGGGACAGATGAAGAATTGGGGTCACTTTTGCTATCTTCTGTAACACAATTGTCCCACATTACTTAATCATGGCTGCTAGCTGATAAGCATCATAGACAAGGTCATGGATTTTTGGTAAAAAGTTTCCTAGATGATATAAGCACCAGTTTTTCTTTTCTTTTTGCTGTTTGTTTGTGTTTTATCTTTCTTTCCATGATCAAGGGGAAAGTATATGTAGATATCTCAAAATATCATTTATACTCATCAGTATTTTAAAAGTACAATAATTATTAGGCCACCTTCAAAATCTTGTTATTTAATACATTAGTAAAGATAAATTTATAATAAAATATAGCAAGTTTATTTGACAAATTTTCAGCTACATTGCAACAGAATCGGTTTCCTTTGTAATCTTATACATTTCAAAACACTATTCTGAGAATGAACCAATAGTTTGAAAAGTGAATTTGTGGAGCAAGGAAAGTTAAGAAGCTCTACCCTATACAGATTGACTGCAATAGAAAGGCAATTCTGTCTTCATTTCCTTCTTGTCAAGTTTGGAAAGTACTTTATAATATTGTGGGCTACCAAGATACTTTGGATGTAACTAAAATAACTGAATCTTGATTATGCAATGATTTCTTTCTCCTCATATATTTTACCTTAATAATTGAATATTCAGCATTAAATTTTAATATAGCATTAGTCACTCAGTTGTGTCTGACTCTTTGCAACCCCATGGATTCTCACCCACCAGGCTCCTCTGTCCATGAAATTCTTCAGGCAATAATATTGGAGTGGGTTGTCATTCCCTTCTCAAGGGGACTTTCCCAACCCAGGGATTGAACTTGGTCTCTCTCATTGCAGGCAGATTCTTTACTGTCTGAGCGACCAGGGACCCTGCATCTTAAATGTGTCAGTCTCTGTTGTTAATTTTTCTACTTACACTACAAGCATTCCTTGAGCAATTCTACTACAGCTAAGTACTAAGTTATAAGTTAGAGATTAAATGAAAACTAAAACATAAAACCCCATTTCTTGGATTTAACAATTTAATAGTTGAAAATTACAGGCAAATACATAATTAAAACATCCCTTTACACATGCTACAATAAGTGTGACCTCAGTGAGAGAATATGTACTCAGCTAATTTTGATGCAAATGGGGGGAAGGTAGAGGGTCCATCAAAATTGAATGCATCTATGACTATGTACCAGGGAAGGCAATGGCACCCCACTTCAGTACTCTTGCCTGGAAAATCCCATGGATGGAGGAGCCTGGTGGGCTGCAGTCCATGCGGTCGCACAGAGTCGGACACAACTGAAACAACTTAGCAGCAGCAGCAGGAGCATGACTATGTACATGTCATTCCTTCTATGATAATTTTGTTACTACTTATTGGAATGATACTGTTTATTAAAGCTTAGTTCAGATGTCACATATATGATGTCTTTCCTCTTTGCAATTGCAGAAGATTTTGTGCATTATTCTATTTATCATATCATTTATGCACTAATGTTACCTCTAACATTAAACTGTGAAGGAAGTTTGTGAGTTCAAAGACTTAGTTCTTCCTGTTTGTGTCCTTAATACTAAATCAATAGTTGATAAATGCTTTACAGTAATGAGAAGCCAAGAATTTGGAGCCAAACAGCAAGAATTCATATACTAAACTTGGTGCTTGTTAACCGTGTCACACTGTATAAGACTTAGTTTCTCCTTCTACAGAAAGGACTTTGTAATATTATCTATATTATACAGATCTTCTAGGGACATATAAATTGCTTAACATGTTACCAGTATAGAATAAGTGGTAGTTCACTATTATTATTACCTTCTTTAAGATCAGTAAGTTTATCTTATGAATATATGTAGCACTTATCACTAAATGGCCTAAAAGAAAGAAGAAAAAAACTGTGACTATAAACGTCTTTATTTCCTAAAATCAAGTAAAAATAAAATATAACATGAAATTTTAGATATTTAGAAAACAACTCAGGCCTGGAATTTCAATGACATTTCTAAAAGATATATTACTAATATATGTGTTGAGTAATTGATATGGAAACTAAAATCTTTACTACAGTCTTGCAATATTCCATCCTAAATATGGATGTGTGAATCAACTGACATAACGGCAGCATGCAATACAACTGAATATGCTTTGTTTGAAGACAAATAATTATTCTCCTTATAATTAATTAGTCACTTGGAGGAATCAAAATGTTAAATGCATACATTTGAATTTTAACATTTTATTTTTCTCTATTGTGAATTAATATCAGCTAACAGTTACAAATTATAACACCCCAAATTGTTTTCATTACTAAGTTTTAAACACTTTTTAAAATTTATTTTTGGTTAGGTAAATAATTTGCATAAATGTTGTAAGGATAGGCTTCATAGTTAAAATTGAGCATGAATTGTTTAGTATCTTTTCTATTAATCACATGATCCAGAAATACATGCAGCAAATTCTGTATTACTCCAATTGCATACCAATTCTTAAATTGCTTTTGGTGCATGTATTTAGTAAACAATACTAAAATTAAATTATTTTTTATATTTAATGTAAATATTTTAGATACAAAGTTTATATACACATTACAAACAGTACAGAAGAATATGGATCAAGGAAAAGTATTAAATTTCCATAGGAAACAAAATTATTATCTGACAAAATGTTGAGTCATCATCTTCCTAGATTTCATAAACCAACTAAATTTTCATATTTCCTTTTTAGTACTTTAAACAATTCCACATATTGTTAGTTTCATTTAAGTTCAGTTGCTCAGTCATTTCTGACTCTGTGACCCCATGGATAGCAGCACGCCAGGCCTCCCTGTCTATCACCAATTCCCTGAGCTTATTCAGACTCATGTCCGTTGAGTTGGTGAAGCCACTCAACAATCTCATCCTTTGTCGTCCCCTTCTCCTACTGCTTTCGGTCTTTCCCAACATCAGGGTCTTTTCAAGAGCCAGTTCTTTGTAGCAGGTAGCCAAAATATTGGAGTTTCAGCTTCAATATCAATCCTTTCAATGAATATTCAGCATTGATTTCCTTTAAGATGGATTGGTTGGATCTTCTTGCCATCCAAGAGATTCTCGAGTCTTCTCCAACACAGTTCAAAAGCATCATGTCTTCTGTGCTCAGATTTCTTTATAGTCCAACTCTCACATCCATACATGACTATTGGAAAAACCATAGCTTTGATTGGACGGACTTTTGTTGGTAAAGTAATGTCTCTGTTTTTTAATAAGCTGTCTAGGTTGGTCATACTTTTCTTCCAAGGAGTAAGCTTCTTTTAATCTAATAGCTGCAGTCACCACCTGCAGTGATTTTGGAGCTCAAAAAAATAAAGTCTGTCATGCTTCTACCATTTCCCCATCTATTTTCCATGAAATGATGGGACGATGCCACAGTCTAAGTTGTCTGAATGTTCAGTTTTAAGGCAAAGTTTTCACTCTCCTCTTTCACTTTCATCAAGAGGATTTTTAGTTCCTCTTTACTTTCTGCCATAAGTGTGGTGTCATCTGCATATCTGAGGCTATTGATATTTCTCCTGGCAATCTTGATTCCAGCTTGTGCTTCATCCAGTCCAGCATTTCTCATAATACACTCTGCATATAAGCTAAATAAGCAGGGTGACAATATAAAGATTTGACATACTCCTTTCTTGATTTGGAAACAGTCTGTTGTTCCATGTCCATTTCTAACTGTTGCTTCCTGACCTGCATACAGATTTCTCAGGAGGCAGGTCAGGTAGTCTGGTATTCCCATCTCTTGAAGAATTTTCCACAGCATTTTGTGACCCACACAGTCAAAGACTTTGGCATAGTCAATAAAGCAGAAGTAAATTTTGTTCTGGAAACTTCTTGCTTTTTAAAAAATTTAATTAATTTTTAAATATAAATTTATTTATTTTAATTGAAGATTAATTACTTTACAATATTGTATTGGTTTTGCCATATACCAACATGTATCTGCTACAGGTATACATGTGTTCCCCATCCTGAACCCCCCTCCCACCTCCCTCCCCGTACCATCCTTCTGGGTCATCTCAGTGCACCAGCCCCAAGCATCCAGTATCTTGCATCGAACCTGGACTGGTGGCTCATTTCATATATGATATTATACATGTTTCAATGCCATTCTCCCAAATCATCCCACCCTCTCCCTCTCCCACAATGTGCAAAAGACTGTTTTATACATCTGTGTCTCTTTTGCTGTCTCACATACAGGGTTATCGTTACCATCTTTCTAAATTCCATATATATGCATTAGTATACTGTATTGGTGTTTTTCTTTCTGGCTTACTTCACTTTGTATAATAGGTTCCCATTTCATCCACCTCATTAGAACTGATTGAAATTTATTCTTTTTAATGGCTGAGTAATACTCCATTGTGTATATGTACGACAGCTTTCTTACCCATTCATCTACTGATGGACATCTAGGTTGCTTCCATGTGCTGCGATGAACATTGGGGTACACGTGTCTCTTTCAATTCTGGTTTCCTCAGTGTGTATGCCCAGCAGTGGAATTGCTGGGTCATAAGGCAGTTCTATTTCCAGTGTTTTAAGGAATCTCCACACTGTTCTCCTTTGTGGCTGTACTAGTTTACATCCCCACCAACAGTGTAAGAGGGTTCCCTTTTTCTCCACACCCTCTCCAGCATTTATTGCTTGTAGACTTTTGGATTGCAGCCATTCTGACTGGCATGAAGTGGTCCTCATTGTGGTTTTGATTTGCATTTCTCTGATAATGAGTGATGTTGAGCATCTTTTCATGTGTTTGTTAGCCATCTGTATGTCTTCTTTGGAGAAATGCCTATTTAGTTCTCTGGCCCATTTTTTGATTGGGTTGTTTATTTTTCTGGAATTGAGCTGTAGGAGTTGCTTGGATATTTTTGAGATTAGTTGTTTGTCAGTTGTTTCATTTGCTATTATTTTCTCCCATTATGGAGGCTGTCTTTTCACCTTGATTATAGTTTCCTTTGTTGTGCAGAAGCTTTTCAGTTTAATTAGGTCCCATTTGTTTATTTTGTTTTTATTTCCAGTATTCTGGGAGGTGGGTCATAGAGGATCCTGCTGTGATGTATGTTGGAGAGTGTTTTGTCTATGTTCTCCTCTAGGAGTTTTATAGTTTCTGGTCTTATGTTTAGATCTTTAATTCATTTTGAGTTTATTTTTGTGTATGGTGTTAGAAAGTGATCTAGTTTCATTCTTTTACAAGTGGTTGACCAGTTTTCCCAGCACCATTTGTTAAAGAGATTGTCTTTACTCCATTGTGTATTCTTGCTTCCTTTGTCAAAGACAAGGTGTCCATAGGTGCATGGATTTTTCTCTGGGCTTTCTATTTTGTTCCATTGATCTATATTTCTGTCTTTGTGCCAGTACCATAATGTCCTGATGACTGTGGCTTTGTAGTAGAGCCTGAAGTCAGGAAGGTTGATTCCTCCAGTTCCATTCTTCTTTCTTAAGATTGCTTTGGCTATTCGAGGTTTTTTGTATTTCCATACAAATTGTGAAGTTATTTGTTCTAGCTCTGTGAAAAATACGGTTGGTAGCTTGATAAATGTTGGCAATTTGATCTCTGGTTCCTCTGCCTTTTCTAAATCCAGCTTGAACATCTATAAGTTCACCGCTCACATACAGTGAAGCCTGGCTTGGAGAATTTTGAGCATTACTTCGCTAGCATGTGAGATGAGTGCAATTGTAGTTTGAGCATTCTCTGGCACTGTCTTTCTTTAAGACTGGAATGAAAACTGACCTTTTCCCATCAGTCCTGTGGCCACTGCTGAGTATTCCTTATTTGCTGGCATATTAAGTTCAACATTTGCACAACATCATCTTTTAAATTTTGAAATAGCTTACCTGGGATTCCATCACTTCCACTAGCTTTGTTCACAGTGAAGCTTCCTAAGGCCCGTTTGATTTTGCATTCCAGAATGTCTGGCTCTAGGTGAGTGATCACACCAATGTGATTATCTGGGTCATGAAGATTTTTTTGTTTAGTTCTTCTGTGTTCTTGCCATCTCTTCTTAATATCTTCTGTCTCTGTTAGGTTGATACCATTTCTGTCCTTTACAGTGCCCATCTTTGGATGAAAATTTCCCTTAATATCTCTGATTTTCTTGAAGAGATCTCTAGTCTTTCCCATTCTATTGTTTTCCTTTATTTTTTATTTTTTTGCATTGATCACTGAAGAAGGCTTTCTTATCTCTCCTTGCTATTCTTTGGAACTCTGCATTCAAATGGGTATATCTTTCCTTTTCTCCTTTCCTTTCACTTCTCTTATTTTCATAGCTGTTTGTAAAGCCTCCCCAGACAACCATTTTTTCCTTTACTTTACTTGGGGATGGTCTTGATGGCCTCCTATAGAATGTCATGAACCTTCATCC
Source organism: Oreotragus oreotragus (assembly GCA_006410675.1). Lineage (NCBI taxonomy): Eukaryota > Metazoa > Chordata > Mammalia > Artiodactyla > Bovidae > Oreotragus > Oreotragus oreotragus. The sequence continues at coordinate 33,413 of SJYX01008868.1, forward strand.
ATAGTTCTTCAGGCACTCTGTGTATCAGATCTAATCGCTTGAATCTACTTGTTACTTCCACTGTATAATTGTAAAAGATTTGATTTGGGGTCATACCTTAATTGTCTAGTGGTTTTCCCTACTTTCTTCCATTTAAGTCTGAATTTGGCAATAAGGAGCTCATGATCCGAGCCACAGTCAGTTCCCGGTCTTGTTTTCTTCTGACTGTATAGAGCTTCTCCATCTTTGGCTGCAAAGAATATAATCAATCTGATTTTTACCATCTGATGTTCATGTGTAGAGACTTGTCTTGTGTTGTTGGAAGAGGGTGTTTGCTATGACCAGTGCATTCTCTTGGCAAAATTCTATTAGCTTTTGTCCTGTTTCATTCTGTTCTCCAAGGCCAAATTTTCCCATTACTCCAGGTATCTCTTGACTTCCTACTTTTGCATTCCAGTCCCCTATAATGAAAAGGACATCTTTTTTGGGTGTTTGTTCTAGAAAGTCTTGTAGGTCTTCATAGAACTATTCAAATTCCACTTCTTAAGCATTATTGGCTGGGGCATAGACTTGGATTACTGTGATATTGAATGGTTGGCTTGGAAACGAAGAGAGATCATTCTGTAATTTTTGAGATTGCATCCAAGTACTGCATTTTGGGCTCTTTTGTTGACTATGATGGCTACCCCATTTCTTCTAAGGGATCCTTGCCCACAGTAGTAGATATAATGGTCTTCTGAGTTAAAATCACCCATTCCAGTCCATTTTAGTTCGCTGATTCCTAAAATGTTTATGTTCACTTTTGTCATCTCCTGTTTGACCACTTCCAATTTGCCTTGATTCATGGGCCTAGGATTCCAGGTTCCTATTCAATATTGTTCTTTACAGCTTTAGAATTACTTCCATCACCAGTCACATCCACATTTAGGTGTTGTTTTTTCTTTGGCTCCATCTCTTGATTGTTTCTGGAGTTATTTCTCCACTGATCTCCAGTAGCATATTGGGTACTTACAAACCTGTTGAGTCCATCTTTCATTGTCCTGTATTTCTGCCTTTTCATACTGTTCATGGGGTTCTCGAGGTAAGACCTAAACCTGATTTAAGAAAGGTAAGTTTATAAACATATAATTATAGAAAAACATAAAAGGGGAAGTAAAACAGTGTATTTTAAAATTTATTTTACACTTTCTGAATTAAGTCCAGACTAAGTTATTTGGTCCCTTACAATATGAATCATCTGTTATTTTTTGTCATTGTTGAGTCATTAAGTCTTGTCTGACTGTTAGCACTGGAGCCCACCAGGCTCCTCTGCCCATGGGATTTTTCAGGCAAGAACACTGGCATGGGTTGCAATGTTCCTTAATCAGTCAAATTAAAAGTATCAGAAAATATGTATGAACAAAAAGTTGACAATTTTATCAAAATTGTGGATATGTCTATCCCATCGCTGCTCTTCAAGCAACGCGGCCTGGGAATGCAAAATTGACACTCACAGGATGTTGTCAATATAATTACTAGTTCACTACACTTGCTTTCCTTTTTCTCTCATATACATTCTGACATTTTCTGTTTTAGAAGCTTACTTTAAGAAAAAAAATTTAATACAGTGGGAACAATTTAAAAGTGAATTTAACTTGAGGCTTTATTTTAAAAAGCAATACTGTGTGTCCTTTTCCTTTCCATGAACTATATTGTTAGGGGAAAACACTTCTAATCTATGCATCTTAAAATCCATATAGTGTAAAACTTTAAAAAATGAAAATCTCTCTTCTTGTTTGTAAATTACCTCACTTGCTTTCAGAGTGCTGTCTTTAGATAACAAGTCACAACTGAGTTAACACCTTTGTATTTCCTGAGATGGCTGCAAAGATACCTTTCTTTTTGAAAAAGGAGTTTAATTGTTTGCTTTTAGAATCTTGAAAGCTATGACTGTGCCAGAAATGAGCTAGGAAACTTTCCAGGTTTGCTTTTGAAAGTGGATGAGGCTTTGACCTTACTTACTGGAAAACTGCCTTACAAGACAGAGGCTCACAAACGTGTTCTGTAAAGGGTCAGATAGTAAATATTTCATTCTGCCAGACGTGGTTTCTGGTACAACTACCCAGTTCTCTCATTGCAGTGCCAAAGCTTCCATGCACGCTGTTGTGTTTAGTTGTGTCCTACTCTTTGTTACCCCATGAACTGCAGCCCACCAGAGACAGAGATCCCTCTGTCCATGGGATTTCCCAGGAAAGAATACTAGAGTGGGTTGACATTTCTTTCCCTAGGAGATCTTCTTCATTCAGAGACTGAACATGTGTCTCGTGTGTCTTCTGCATTGCAGGCAGATTCTTTACCTATTGAACCATCAGTTTGGTTGTGTCCCAGACACTAAAACTCAGTGTATATGAACAGAAGCCTGCCCAAATTTGAGTCATGGTTGCCAGATTCTCTAACTAAACAGAACACCCAGTTAAATTTGAATTTCAGATAAACAACAAACACTTTTTTCTCTAAAGTATAATTATATTCCAAATATTTTCCAGAACATCAGTTCAGTTCAGTTCACTCAGTCGTGTCAGACTCTTTGCGACCCCATGATTCACAGCATGCCAGGCCTCCCTGTCCATCACCAACTCCCGGAGTTCATTCAAACACATGTCCATTGAGTCGGTGATGCCATCCAGCCATCTAATCCTCTGTCATCCCCTTCTCCTCCTGCCCCCAATCCCTCCCAGCATCAGAGTCCTTTCTACTGAGTCAACTCTTATGAGGTGGCCAAAGTATTGGAGTTTAAGCTTCAGCATCAGTTCTTCCAGTGAACACCCAGGACTGATGATCTCCTTTAGGATGGACTGGTTGGATCTCCTTGCAGTCCAAGGGACTCTCAAGAGTCTTCTCCAGCACCACAGTTCAAAAGCATCAATTCTTCAGCGTTCAGCTTTCTTCACAGTCCAACTCTCACATCCATACATGACCACAGGAAAAACCATAGCCTTGAATATATGGACCTTTGTTGACTAAGTAATGTCTCTGCTTTTTAATGTGCTATCTAGATTGGTCATAACTTTCCAAGGAGTAAGTGTCTTTTAATTTCATGGCTGTAGTCACCATCTGCAGTGATTTTGGGGCCCCCCAAAATAAATCTGACATTGTTTCCACTGTTTCCCCATCTGTTTCCCATGAAGTGATGGGACCAGATGCCGTGAACTTCGTTTTCTGAATGTTGAGCTTTAAGCCAACTTTTTCACTCTTCTCTTTCACTTTCTTTTATTTATTTATTATTATTACTTTTTTTTTACTTTACAGTACTCTATTGGTTTTGGCATACATTGACATGAATCTGCCATGGGTGTACACGAACTCCCAAACATGAACCCCCCTCCCACCTCCCACACCACATCATCCCTCCGGATCATCCCCATACACCATCCCCAAGCATCCTGCATCCTGCATTGAACATAGACTGGCGATTCATTTCTTACATGATAGTATACATATTTAAATGCTATTCTCCCAAATCATCCCACCCTCTCCCTCTCCCTCTCCCTCTCCCTCAGAGTCCAAAAGTCCACTCTACACATCTGTATCTCTTTTGCTGTCCTGCATACAGGGTCCTCATTACCATCTTTCTAAATACCATATATATGTGTTAGTATACTGTATTGGTGTTTTTCTTTCTGGCTTACTTCACTCTGTATAATCGGTTCCAGTTTCATCCATCTTATTAGAACTGATTCAAATGTATTCTTTTTAATGGCTGAGTAATACTCCATTGTGTATATGTACCACAGCTTTCTTATCCATTCATCTGCTGATGGACATCTAGGTTGTTTCCATGTCCTGGCTATTATAAACAGTGCTGCAATGAACATTGGGGTACATGTGTCTCTTTCTATTCTGGTTTCCTCGGTGTGTATGCCCAGCAATGGGATTGCTGGGTCATAAGGCAGTTCTATTTGCAATTTCTTAAGGAATCTCCACACTGTTCTCCATAGTGGCTGTACTAGTTTGCATTCCCACCAACAGTGTAAGAGGGTTCCCTTTTCTCCACACCCTCTCCAGCATTTATTGCTTGCAGACTTTTGGATTGCAGCCATTCTGACTGGTGTGAAGTGGTATCTCATTGTGGTCTTGATTTGCATTTCTCTGATAATGAGTGACGTTGAGCATCTTCTCATGTGTTTGTTAGCCATCTGTATGTCTTCTTTGGAGAAATGTCTATTTAGTTCTTTGGCCCATTTTTTGATTGGGTCGTTTATTTTTCTGGAATTGAGCTGTATAAGTTGCTTGTATATTTTTGAGATTAGTTGTTTGTCAGTTGCTTCATTTGCTATTATTTTCTCCCATTCAGAAGGCTGTCTTTTCACCTTGTTGTGCAGAAGCTTTTTGAAAAAAAATGCCATATGATTATCTCCTCTTTCACTTTCATCAAGAGGCTTTTTAGTTCCTCTTCACTTTCTGCCATAAGGGTGGTGTCATCTCCATTTCTGAGGTTATTGATATTTCTCCCAGCAAGCTTGATTCCAGCTTGTGGTTCTTCCAGCCCAGCATTTCTCATGATGTACTCTGCATATAAATTAAATAAGCAGGGTGACAATATACAGCCTTGACGTACTCCTTTTTCTATTTATAACCATTCTGTTGTTCCAGAACATATTTATACACAAAAAGTTGTTCATGTTTATCTGAAATTTAACTCACTGTCTTATCTTACCTGGCAATTCTATTTGTGCTATAGTTTGCTGACTTTTAAGATTAAGTCATCTCAATCACAAGAAATGGTTATGCTCTGAGGAAGCAGAAAACAGCAAAAAAGAGAGAATTCATGGAAAATGACTAAGACAAAATGAAGACAGTGAAATGCCCAAATTATACCCATCTATTTTATACAACCCCTCCTACTTCAGCTCCAGCTACCATCTTAGCCAGAAGTCTAGAGAAATCATTGTTCAAATACAGACAGGCAAGACCATGAAAGATAATAAAATGACAACTGTAATAAGTCACTAATTTTTATGTGCTTTTTTTAATGTAGTGATATTAAGTGGAATATCCCTGCTACTCATTGTTTTTCTTTCTGTCTTTCCATTTTTTTTCTTTCTTAAAAACATTTTCAGTTTTCCTATCTGCATCTGGAGTTTAATAACCATAAGGAATGATACCTTGGAAAGACTGTTCATATTAGAAATATTTTAATTTCACATATACCATTATATCTAAATTTTCTGGTTCAGTGCCAACACAAGTAAAACAGTAGCATTATATAAAAATCTATGCATTCCACATTTAGATTTTGTTTTTCACAAAATTCAAATGTTAGGGATAGTCCTTCTGCTCTTATTTATTAGAAATTTATTTGCAACCAAATCATAACATACAGTGATGTTTATTCAAACCTTAGCAATTCAGAGCTGAAATGACTCCTGCTAAGTGGATAAAGGCTTTGGCACCCATTTCATAATTTTTTTTTTTTTTTGGACATTGACTATTTAAAAAATATCCTCTCAGAAACAGGAATAGAAGTTTTCTATGATCAAGAAAGAAGACTATTTCTCAGACTATGTTATGAAAAATTGGAATAACTGTCACTGGGAAATTATTACCAAATGATCTCATGATTTGAAAATATTTTTGGATTAGGAAGGTGCCTAGAATATAAATTTCTAACATTTTTAGTGATCAACTTTGGGCAATACTGAAATGAAGCTAAAACACAGAGTGGTCCTAGTGTCATTTAAAAAAAATATTTATTATTCTTTTTTATTTATCTTTCAAATTCCTGGAGTAATGAAAATAAAAACTAAAACACACAAATGGGACCTAGTTAAACTTAAATTCTTTTGCACAATAAAGGAAACTATAATCAAGGTGACAAGACAGCCCTCAGAATAGGATAAAATACAGCAAATGAAACAACTGACAAAGAATTAATCTCCAAACTGTACAAGCAGCTAATGCAGCTCAATGGAGCTTCTCTGATAGCTTAATTGGTAAAGAATTCACCTGCAATGCAGGAGGCCCCGCTTCAATTTATGGGTTGGGAAGATCTGCTGGAGAAGGGCCAGGCTACCCATTCCAGTAATCTTGGGCTTCCCTTGTGGCTCAGCTGGTAGAGAATCTGTCTGCAATGTGAAAGACCTGGGTTCAGTACCTGGTTTGGGAAGATACCCTGGAGAAGGGACAGGTTACCCACTCTAGTAATCTTGGGCTTCCCTTGTGGCTCAACTGGTAAAGAATCCATCTGCAATGTGGGAGACCTGGTTTCAATATCTGGGTTGGCAAGAAACCCTGGAGAAGGGAAAGGTACCACGTATTCTGGCATGGAGAATTCCACGGACTGTATAGTCCATGGGATCGAAAGAGTCGGACACAACTGAGCGACATTCACTTCACAATGCAGCTCAATACTAGAAAATGAACAACCCAATAAAAAAATGGACAAAAGACCTAAACAGACATTTCTTCAAAGAAGGCATATAGATGGCTAATAAACACATGAGAAGTTGCTCAACATTACTCATTATTACAGAAATGCAAATCAAAACCACAATGAAGTATCATCTCACACCTGTCAGAATGACCATCATCAAAATGTCTACAAAGAATAAATACTTCAGAGGGTGTGGAGAAAAGGGAACCCTCTTACACTGTTGGTAGGTATGCAAACTGGTACAGCCACCATGGAAAACTGGAGATTCCTTAAAAAACAGGTTACAGAACTGCTATTCAGTTCAGTTTAGTTGCTCAGTCGTGTCTGACTCTTTGTGACCCCAGGAATCGCAGCATGCCAGGCCTCCCTGTTCATCACCATCTCCCGGAGTTCACTCAGACTCACGTCCATTGAGTCCGTGATGCCATCCAGCCATCTCATCCTCTGTCGTCCCCTTCTCCTCCTGCCCCCAATCCATCCCAGCATCAAAGTCTTTTCCAATGAGTCAACTCTTCGCATGAGGTGGCCAAAGTACTGGAGTTTCAGCTTTAGCATCATTCCTTCCAAAGAAATCCCAGGGCTGATCTCCTTCAGAATGGACTGGTTGCATCTCCTTGCAGTCCAAGGGACTCTCAAGAGTCAATCCCACTGCTATACATACACCCCAAGGTAACCAGAAGTGAAAGAGATGCACGTACCCCAGTGTTCATCATAGCACTATTTAAAATAGCTGAGATATGGAAGCAACCTAGATGTCCACTGGCAGATAAATGGATAAGGAAATTGTGGTACATATATTCAATGGAATATTACTCAGCTATTAAAAGGCACTTTTTTGAGTCAGTTCTAATGAAGTGGATGAATCTGGGGCCTATTATACCAAGTGAAGTAAGTCAGAAAGAGAAAGATAAATACTGTATATTAATGCATATATATGGAATTTAGAAAGATGGTACCAATAATCTTACATGCAGGGCAGCAAGGGAAACACAGATGTAAAGAACAGACTTTTGGACTTAGGAGGAGAAGATTAGGTTGGGATGATTTGAGAGAGTAGCATTGAAACATGTACATTACCATATGTAAAATAGATGATCAGTGCAAATTCAATGCATGAGACAGGGGACCCAAAGCCAGTGCTCTGGGACAACCAAGAGGGATAGGGTGGGGAGGGAAATGGAAGTGGGCTTCAGGATTGGGGGGAAACAGGTATACCTATGGCCAATTCATACTGATGCATGGCAAAAAACACCATCACAAGATTGTAAAATAATTATCCTCCAATTAATTAAAAGAAAAGAAAACTCAAAACTCATTGAAATTTCTGGTAGTAATGCTTGTTTGAAGCATAGAAAAAAAAATCAATATTCGCACGTTAAGATTATAAAAGGAGGTATCCTAAGAAATTCCTTGGTAGTCCAGTGTCCAGTGTTTAGGACTCTGTGCTCCCACTGCCAAGGGCCTGGGTTCCCTCCCTTGTCAGAGAACTAGGATTCTGCATGCTGCATGACACAGCCAAAAAAATTAAAATGTTACATTAAATGAAATAAAATGAGTTATCTTTTACAGACTTCACCTCACATTACAGATATAGATAAACAGATGGATAGATGGATAGATAGTAATAGATAGGTAGATAGACACATATAATAGATCAAATAAATGCAAATAAGATACAGCTAAAGAGGTAGGGTGGGGAGAGTAGGAGGGAGGTTCAAGAGGTAGGGGATATCTGTATGTATATATAGTAAATACACATCATTGTACAGCAGAAACTAACACAAAATTTTAAAGCAATTTTACTCCAATAAAATTAAGTAAATAAATAAAAATAAAAAACAACTTTTTAAAATTGATGTCCTGATAATATCAAGTGTTATTTATTTTAGTATGATTATAAATTGATACAACTTCTTCAAAAAAGAAAATTGTCATTTTCTTTACCATTTAAAATTATAAATTATAGAAAAGTCTTGCATGTGTGATAAGACAATTTCTAAAATATTGATACCAATAGTTATGCCTTTGAAGTATCACAAATAAAAAGAAAAGTGTGTGATTCAGAACTGTACAACTCAGTGAATTATCACAACATGATCACATCTTTGTAACTACAACTATCAAGAAACAGAAAACTAATAGAAAACCAGAAGACCCTTCATACCTTCTCCAATCACTGTCCATTCTTTCCTCCAGAAAGGCAACCCTATCCTGATTACTAACAGTCATTTAATTTTGATTCTTTTTTATCTTTACAAGAATGATATCACTGCACAAATACTTTTCTGTTTGCTTTATTACACTCCACATTATGTTTTTAAGAGTCACCCCATTTGGGGGCATAATTCTAATTTACTTTTATTAATGTATAATAAATAATTGCATGAATATATATATAAATATTTATACATATTTTCTACTGATATACATTTAGATTGTAGTAGTAATAACAAATAATGTCCTGTGTATTTTTAAGGCACGTCATATTTTGCACATTTCTACCCGTGGCTCTTACATATATAATTAAAACAGGAGTTTCTGCTAAGACACCTGTATGTTGATCCACAGCTCAAACTTACAAAGTGAATATCCCCTTTTGTACTCAATTAATAGAGTATATAGTTAAAATTGCTCTGCATTCTTGAAAACACCTAGTAGTTAAAAAGTAATAATTTACCCATTCTAGTGGGCACTGGTGGTATTTCATTATGAGTTAGATTCAGATTAGAGTGATTACTTGTAATCTGGACATGTTTATGCATGCTATTTTTCCAAGTAACTTTATCATTTAAAAATTTTGTTCATTTTTTCACTTAATTGATGTAATTAATTGATATTTATGTGTTCTATACAGAAAACCTATGTGGGATATATATATCACAAATATTTTCTCAATATTTCAGCTTTTTAAACTTATCTAAATACTTTTTAAGATAGATCTTAATTTTAATGAAATCTTATTTATCGAGATTTCCATTTTTGGGAAAGTGCTTTTATATTAAATTTAAAAAATATTTCCCTACCCCAAGATTTTCTCTTACTGTCTTCTAGTGAAGTTATCTGGAAAAAGCAATGGCACCCCACTCCAGTACTCTTGCCTGGAAAATCCTATGGATGGAGGAGCCTGGTAGGCTACAGTCCATGGATGGGGTCGCTAAGAGTCGGAAACGACTGAGCGACTTCACTTTTTCACTTTTCACTGTCATGCATTGGAAAAGGAAATAGCAACCCATTCCAGTATTCTTGCCTGGAGAATCCCAGGGACACAGGAGCCTGTTGGGCTGCCATCTATGGGGTAGCACAGAGTTAGACATGACTGAAGCGATTTAGCAGCAGCAGTGAAGTTATACTTCTTAATTCAAATTGACTAGTAGCATTAATATAGACCTAAAATTAAACAAATATTGACTATAAAACAACATTAACAAAGTGAAGAGTACACAGAATCTCTCTGTATTATTTCTTATAATAGTGTGTGAAGGTGAAGGTGAACTCGCTCAGTCATGTCCGACTCTTTGCGACCCCGTGGACTGTAACCTACTAGGCTTTCTCCATCCATGGGATTCTCCAGGCAAGAATACTGGAGTGGATTGCCAATTCCTTCTCCAGGGGATCTTCCTGACCCAGGGATCGAACCCAGGTCTCCCGCATTAGAGGCAGACGCTTTAACCGCTGAGCCACCAGGGAAGCAATGTTTTAAAATAATGAAACTAATAACAAATAGACTTTATTAAAAAAAAAGAGCTATTGAGAGAAATTTCATAACATCACAATGTTGAAAACCTAAGTGAAATATCATTATACTACTAAATGCATTTGTTTAAATAATTGTCTACTTTAAAATATCCATAGGAAATTTAACTGAAAATTAAGATATGAAACAAAAATACTGATTAATATTAACTTTTGTTATTAATAATGCTTATGCATGTACACATAAGAGCTTTTCATTTGTTTACAATTTATATTATTTAAATATCATATACTCCTTTTCAAATATTCTAATTATTTTAAGACATATCTTAGCGATACTGCAAGTTCAGTAATGAAGAAAATTGTAAAGAAGCAAATCACAAAAAAATTTTCATTTCCCAGTGCAGGTAAATGTTATGTTTATACTATATTGTAGTCTATTAAGTATGTAATAGCATTATCTAAAATAACAATGTGCATATCTTAATAAAAATGCTTTATTGCTAAAATATGTTAATAATCACGTGAACCTTCTGGGGACCAAAGTCTTATTGCTGGTGGTGGGTCTTGCCTCAGTGTTGATAGCTGAGACTGATAAGGATGGGGTGACTGGGGTGGCTGTGGCAATTTCTTAAAATAAAATGACAAACACTACTGCTTTGATTGACTGTCACAATTTATCNTCTCCAGGGGATCTTCCTGACCCAGGGATCGAACCCAGGTCTCCCGCATTAGAGGCAGACGCTTTAACCGCTGAGCCACCAGGGAAGCAATGTTTTAAAATAATGAAACTAATAACAAATAGACTTTATTAAAAAAAAAGAGCTATTGAGAGAAATTTCATAACATCACAATGTTGAAAACCTAAGTGAAATATCATTATACTACTAAATGCATTTGTTTAAATAATTGTCTACTTTAAAATATCCATAGGAAATTTAACTGAAAATTAAGATATGAAACAAAAATACTGATTAATATTAACTTTTGTTATTAATAATGCTTATGCATGTACACATAAGAGCTTTTCATTTGTTTACAATTTATATTATTTAAATATCATATACTCCTTTTCAAATATTCTAATTATTTTAAGACATATCTTAGCGATACTGCAAGTTCAGTAATGAAGAAAATTGTAAAGAAGCAAATCACAAAAAAATTTTCATTTCCCAGTGCAGGTAAATGTTATGTTTATACTATATTGTAGTCTATTAAGTATGTAATAGCATTATCTAAAATAACAATGTGCATATCTTAATAAAAATGCTTTATTGCTAAAATATGTTAATAATCACGTGAACCTTCTGGGGACCAAAGTCTTATTGCTGGTGGTGGGTCTTGCCTCAGTGTTGATAGCTGAGACTGATAAGGATGGGGTGACTGGGGTGGCTGTGGCAATTTCTTAAAATAAAATGACAAACACTACTGCTTTGATTGACTGTCACAATTTATCTGTAGCACATAATGTTGTTTGATAGCATTTTTGTCACAACAGAACTTCTTTCAAAACTGGAGTCAATCCTCTTAAACCCTGCCACTGTTTTATCAACTAAATTTAGGTAATATTCTCAATCCTTTGTTGTCATTTCTACAAACATCACAGCATCTTCACCATCTCAAGAAACTGCTTTATTTGCTTATCCATATCATCCATGATAACTGTATCATAAGATTGCATCAATTTAGTCACATTTTCAGGCTCCACTTCTAATTCTAGTTTTCTTGCTACATTCCATCACATATCCTCCACTGAAGTCTTGAACCCCTAAAAGTCATCCATGAGGGTTGGAATTAACTTTTTACAAACTCCTATTAATGTTGATATTTTGACCTTTTCTTATGAATCATGAATGTCCTTAATGGCATTTAGAGTGGTGAATACTTTTCAAAAAGTTTTCAATTTACTGTGCCCAGATTCACAAGAGAAATCACTATATATGGCAGCTATATCCTTATGAAATAGGCTTACATAGTAAGACTTGAAATTATTAGGGCTACAGAGTGGATGTTGTATTAGCAGTCATGATAACAAAATTAGTTTTACTGTATATCTCCATTAAAGCTCTTGGGTGACAGGTACATTTTTAATCAGCAGTAATAATTTGAAAGTAGTATTTTTTTCTTTTTCTGAGTGCAGGGCTCAACAATGGGTTTAAAATATTCAGTTAACCATATTGTAAACAAATCTGCTGTCATCCAGGCTTTGTTATTTGATTTACAGAGCATACACAGAGGAGATTTAGCATAATTCTTAAGGGCCCTAGAACTTTCAAATCAGTAAATAATGATTTTATTTAACTTAAAGACAGCAGCTGTGTTATCTCCTCACAAGAGAGTCAGCCTGTGCTTTGAAGCTTTGAAGTCAGGCATTGACTTCTTCTCTGTGGATATTAAGGTCCTTAGGTAGACATAGGTAGACATTTCCTTCAATGGTAGATGTGTTTTTTCCTTCGCCACTCTTTTACATTTTAGCTGGAGCCCATTCTGTACTTAGTAGTAGTAGTAGTATCGCTTTGTTGTTGGCATTGACTTCTTCTCTGTGGATATTAAGGTCCTTAGGTAGACATAGGTAGACATTTCCTTCAATGGTAGATGTGTTTTTTCCTTCGCCACTCTTTTACATTTTAGCTGGAGCCCATTCTGTACTTAGTAGTAGTAGTAGTATCGCTTTGTTGTGTCCGACTCTTTGTGACCCCATGGACTGTAGCCCACCAGGCTCCTCTGTCCATGGGGTTTTCCAGGCAAGAATACTGGAGTGGGTAGCCATTCCCTTCTCCAGAGGATCTTCCAACCCAGGGATTGAACCCAGGTCTCCTGCACTGCAGGCACATTCTTTACCCTCTGAGCTACAGGAAAGTTCTATTAAAGTCCTAGATGGCATTTTCTTCCAATATAAAGCTGCATCCAAGGAACCGTGGCTAAGCAGGTGGAGGAGGGCTGAGAGGAACTACTCCACATTCAAAGTCAGGAGGGGAGGCCATGAGGAGATACCCCTTGTCCAAGGTAAGGAGCCGTGGCTATGCTTTCCTGGAGCAGCTGTGAAGGGATACCCCACGTCCAAGGTAACAGAAACCCAAGTAAGATGGTAGGTGCTGTGAGAGGGCATCAGAGGGCAGACACAACAAAACCATAATCACAGAAAACTAGCCAATCTGATCACACAGATCACAGCCTTGTCTAACTCAATGAAACTAAGCCATGCTATGTGGGGTCACCCAAGATGGGCGGGTCATGGTGGAGAGGTGTGACAGAATGTGGTCCACTGGAGAAGGGATGGCAAACCACTTCAGTATTCTTGCCCTGAGAATGCCATGAACAGTATGAAAAGGAAAAATGATAGGATACTAAAAGAGGAACTCCCTAGGTCAATAAGTATCCAATATGCTACTGGAGATCAGTGGAGAAATAACTCCAGAAAAAATGAAGGGATGGGGCCAAAGCAAAAACAATACTCAGCAGTGGGTGTGACTGGTGATAGAAGCAAGGTCCAATGCTGTAAAGAGCATTATTGCATAGGTACCTGGAATGTTAGGTCCATGAAAGTGAAAGTGAAAGTGAAGTCGCTCAGTCATGTCTGACTCTTTGCGACCCCGTGGACTGTAGCCCACCAGGCTCCTCCATCCATGGGATTCTCCAGGCAAGAATACTGGAGTAGGTTGCCATTTTTTTCTCCAGGGGATCTTCCTGACCCAGGGATCGAACCCAGGTCTCCCGCATTGCAGGAGATGCTTTAACCTCTGAGCCACAAGGCAAGAGTAAAGGTCAACATTCTAGGAATCAGCGAACTAAAATGGACTGGAATGGGTGAATTTAAATCAGATGATCATTATATCTACTACTGTGGGCAGGAATCCCTGAGAAGAAATAGAGTAGCCATCATGGTCAACAAAAGAGTCCAAAATGCAGTACTTGGATGCAATCTCAAAAACGACAGAATGATCTCTGTTTGTTTCCAAGGCAAACCATTCAATATTACAGTCATCCGAGTTTATGCCCCAACCAGTAACACTAAAGAAGCTGAAGTTGAATGGTTCTATGAAGACCTAAAAGACCTTTTAAAACTAACACCCCAAAAAGATGTCTTTTTCATTATAGGGGACTGGAATGCAAAAGTAGGAAGTCAAGAAACACCTGGAGTAACAGGCAAATTGGCCTTGGATTATGGGATGAAGCAGGACAAAAGCTAAAAGAGTTTTGTCAAGAGAACACACTGGTCATAGCAAAGACACTCTTTCACAACACAAGAAGACACTACACATGGACATCACCATANTGTAAAAAAATAAATAAATACAAAAAAAATAAAAAAAATAAAAAAATAAAAATAATAAACTAAGGGTTTTAGTATTTTCTATTTATTGTAATGACATATATTTAGATTATTTTGTACCTTTCCTCTGTTTCATTTTTCTCCAATGTTACATCTCAGTCCTTCCAACTGAGATAACTTTCCTTTTGCCTGATATACGCCCTTCTTTTAGTCATTGGTGTCAAACAGTTTTTACTTATCTTAGTTTATTTAAAATTTTATTTTTATATTTTCTTTTATGAAGCAAATTTATTTTTCTTTCAAATTATTAATTTTCTCTTCATCTTTATCTAATGTGCTGAAAGTTCAAGTGTGGGTCAGCCCATATTGTGAATTCTCAATGATTTTTTTCTTCCACCCAGAGAAAATGTTTGAGATGGTGTGTTTTACTTGCAACCACCTGAGAGTCATTCTCTCTGGTTTGCCTCTTCAGTGAAATTTATCCTTTTTTTTGATTCTTGTTTCATGAGAGGAGTGTTCCTGTTAGACTTCCCAGGGCTGGGCCCTGGAATTTGTTTCCTGTACCCTTTCTCTCAGGGCCATGGAAGCAGAAGTTTGCTGGGTTTGAAAAACTCCCTCATGGTAAAATTCAGTTTTGATACTCTATCTCTCGGTCCTTGCTTTATTGCTAGGTCAGTGATATGTTCTAAAAGATTTTTTTTTTTAATGTATTCTTACCTTTTTAGTTGTTTTGTCACATTTTCTGGTCTCAATCTAGTTTTTTCTTTGCCTTTAAATCACAATTCCCTATGCTTCCTCAGTGATTGAAAGAATGAGTCTCAGAGCTTTAAAGGAAAGACAGATGTAGGCTGAAACCAAGAAGTCATTGCTTAGGGGCCCAGATATGCCCTGTTATTTAGATTGTGGTGAAGCAACATCTGGGCTTCCCTGATGGCTCAGTGGTAAAGAATACACCTGCCAGTGCAGGAGATTCAAGGGACACAGGTTCGATCCCTGGGTCAGGAAGATTCCCCTGGAAGAGGAAATGTCAACTCATCCCAGTATTCTTGCTGGGAAAATCACATGCATAGAGGAGCCCGGTGGGCCACTATCCACGGGTCGCAAAAAGTTGGACACGACTGAGCACACAGCACACAGAAGCAACGGTCTAGAGAGCTGAGAGGTTTTTGTTGTTGTTTTCATTTTGTTTTGGAAATAAAGGAGGAATTCTTAAAAATACCAGGGGCTGAGGTTTGGGTAGCCTGAGCCAGGGGCTAGGCAAATTACGTGTCTAAGATTCAGGGTACAGCATCGTGAGAGCCATCATGGAGCCAAGGGTGGAGGGATAGCACAGAGACAAACAAGCCCAGCATAGGCCAAGGAAAAAAGTGTGAGTTATGCTAATTGTAGGTTTTTCTTCAGAGGTCCAGAAAGGGCAGAGGCTAAAACCAAGAGAAGCAGAAAGGATAACTTACTTCTCAGCTGGAAGTGGACAAGTGTCAGCAGGTTGCCCCAGTAGCCAATGAGGAGAAGAGACACATATCTTTAAAAATCAAGGACAAATACTACATATAGACCGTGAAGGGCTTCCCTAGTAGCTCAGATGGTAAAGCATCCGCTTGCAGTGTAGGAGATCTGGGTTCGATTCATGGGTTGGGAAGATCCCCTAAAGTAGGAAATGGCAGCCCACTCCAATATCCTTGCCTGGAAAATCCCATGGACAGAAGTGCCTGACAGGCTACAGTCCATGGGGATCACAAAAAGTCGGACATGACTGAGTGACTAAATTCTCCGCTATAGACCATAAACCCCTTTTCCCAATGGGACACGGTTTTTTGAACTTTCATCCACACCCAGAGATCACACTGAAGAAAGGGAAAGGAAGGGCATATCCTTGAAAAGAAATGATAGTTTTGATAAGAAGTTTGAACATTTAATTTGATTAGATATGTATCAAACAGTACAGTGCTAAAAATCAGGCAAAAAAAAAAAAAAAAAAAGTCTTTTCCAACTTGGCAGAAACAGGGGACACTTCTAATTGGAATATCAAGATTCTCTCCCACCTAAGGGTGACAGGGATGGCTCAAAAGGAAGCGTACTTTCTTAGAAAGAGAGAAAAAAGTAATTATGGTAGACTTCACAGATACTGTGCTTACATTTTTTTTCAACATAGTATACAGGTAGAGTAATTCAGTTAATTAATTAATTGACTTAAATGGTGAATGGTAGTTATATTAGGAAACCACAGTTAACCATGTTCCTCTTAACTCATACCTTTTAAAACAATAACATTTTTACTGTATGTGTTAAGTTGCTTCAGTCTTGTCTGACTCTGTGACCCAATAGATGGACTGTACTCTCCCAGGCTCTTCTGTCCATGGGATTCTCCAAGCAAGAATAGTGGAGTGGGTTGCCATGTCCTGCTCCAGGGGATCTTGCTGATGCAGGGATCGAACCTGAGTCTCTTACATCTCCTACATTGGCAGGAGGGTTCCTTACCTCTTTACCATAGTGCCATCAATAGTCTAGAATTTGACAACTTAATGATCTTGGGAATGAAAATGGATTATCTCACAGTTCTCCAGGCATTTAAACAGGAACAGTAGATTTTGGGTGGACAAAGTCACTGTAGTCCAACAAAACCCTGACCTTGGCTTGTAAACCGAACAGAAAGGACTAAGGCAACTAAATTAGATAAAATGATACAAATTGACCATGTATTTCAAAATGACTCAGCCTAAGGGTCCTCTTATTTCTTGAAATGTTTGCAGAAGAGAAAAAAAATATTTACCAAGCAGGGAACAGACATGGTTCTCAGTCAAACAAAATTCACTTTACTTGACTTCAAGTTTGAATTCATCTAATATGAGGGAACCATATTTTCTCCAGTCCCATTTCAACATAATTGACTTTTTAAGCAAAAAGATGATTTTATTCATTTGTAATTAAGCAGAATTAATTTTTTCTTGGAAAGACTACATATAAATAGACTGTAATTAGGAAATGTGACATTCATCTTGTGGGGTTCAGAACACTTTGATCACTGTAAGCGTATATGTTAATTTTATTCCAGATTTAATCTACTGGCTTTATTACTTATCTAACCACTGTTTATTACATATTTAGGCAATGCAGACAGAGCAAGATAAGAGACAGACATGATACCTGCCTTCATGGAGCTTACAGTTTAAGACGCATGGGGCTGTGTGTCAAAAAGAAAAGAACCAAATGTACTCTTCTTTGCCAAATAAATATATTTGGGGAATATTCCGTAAAACAGAGTGAGATGAATGAGATGATAAAGTTTAAACAAATTCAGATGTTTCGGTTGTAGAATTTGGTTACTTTGCATTCATTCATTCATTCATATATTTATTTATTTATTCATGCATTATTCAAATATCCCTGGTAGCTCAGATGATAAAGAAGCTGCCTGCAATGCAGGACACTTGGGTTTGATCCCTGGGTCAGGAAGATTTCCTGGAGAAGGGAATGGCAGCCCACTCCAATATTTTTGCCTGGAGAATCTCATAGACAGAGGAATCTGGCTGGCTACAGTCCAAGAGTCAGACAGGACTGAACAACTCACACTTTTACTTCCAAATATATTCTTCTTTGCCAAATAGATTTAGTTTAAGATATTATTTGGGTTGTGAAATCACTTTTCATACACTCTTCCTTTTTTTCATGTTGACTAGAGATATTTTATACAGAAGAAAAAAAAAAAACAATTCCAAGTTAATTCAGCTCTGTATTCCCAGAATGATGTTTCTCTGAAAGGGAAAAAATCTTTTGTGTAGTAAAACAATCCTGGAGAAGGGAATGGCAGCCCACTCCAATATTTTTGCCTGGAGAATCTCATAGACAGAGGAATCTGGCTGGCTACAGTCCAAGAGTCAGACAGGACTGAACAACTCACACTTTTACTTCCAAATATATTCTTCTTTGCCAAATAGATTTAGTTTAAGATATTATTTGGGTTGTGAAATCACTTTTCATACACTCTTCCTTTTTTTCATGTTGACTAGAGATATTTTATACAGAAGAAAAAAAAAAAACAATTCCAAGTTAATTCAGCTCTGTATTCCCAGAATGATGTTTCTCTGAAAGGGAAAAAATCTTTTGTGTAGTAAAACAACACAAGTTGTTCGTGAATTTAAAAAATTAACACCTTTCCTCTTCATTAAAGTGAAACATTAATTAGAATCATCTAGAACATCTTAGGTGCCCAATACATGATGATGAATATTTGATGAATGAGTAAAAGATTAAAGGTATAAGCAAGAGTGCTTATTTTTAAAATATATACAGAAATGACTCTTCCTATTCACTTACTATCAATTTTCTTGTCATTCTTTCTGAAGGAGTTTGATTGGCCAATAGAAGGACTGCTCCTTCCAAATAGTCCTCCCATGAAGAAACCCATCCATAAGGCACCGGAGCAGTATGTCCCTGTGAGACTCAGAGTTTTGCGGAATGGAGATAAGAACAAAGCCAGAGCCCATATTATGATCAGTCCAGACATCTCACCTGGGCGAAAAATGCAGTAAGAACAGCTTGTTCATATTTCTCATCAAGCGTACTTTCTCATTTCTACTGATTTTAGTCTTCTTGATTACAGGAGTTTCCCCCCACCCCCCGGGAAAATTCTATGTTTGTTCTATTAAAAAGCTTCTGTATTGATAACTGAAAGTGTCGACTATCAACTGGCACTTGTCGTCTACCTTTGCTGCTGCTGCTGCTGAGTCGCTTCAGTCGTGTCCGACTCTGTGCGACCCCATGGATGGCAGCCCACCTAAACTGTGGAAAATTCTGAAAGAGATGGGAATACCAGACCACCTAACCTGCCTCTTGAGAAATCTGTATGCAGGTCAGGAAGCAACAGTTAGAACTGCACATGGAACAACAGACTGGTTCCAAATAGGAAAAGGAGTATGTCAAAGCTGTATATTGTCACCCTGTTTATTTAACTTATATGTAAAGTACATCATAAGAAATGCTGGGCTGGAAGAAGCACAAGCTGAAATCAGATTGCTGGGAGAAATATCAATAACCTCAGATACGCAGATGACACAACCCTTATGGGAGAAGGTAAAGAGGAATTAAAGAGCCTCTTGATGAAAGTGAAAGAGGAGAGTGAAAAAGTTGGCTTAAAGTTCGGCATCCAGAAAACTAAGATCATGGCATCTGGTCCCATCACTTCATGGGAAATAGATGGGAAAACAGTGGAAACAGTGGCTGACTTTAATTTTTGGGGCTCCAAAATCACTGCAGATGGTGATTGTAGCCATGAAATTAAAAGACACTTACTTGTTAGAAGGAAAGTTATGACCAACCTAGATAGCATATTGAAAAGCAGAGACATTACTTTGCCAATAAAGGTCCATTTAGTCAAGGCTATGGTTTTACCAGTAGTCATGTATGGATGTAAGAGTTGGACTGTGAAGAAAGCTGAGTGCTGAAGAATTGATGCTTTTGAACTGTGGTGTTGGAGAAGACTCTTGAGAGTCCCTTGGACTGCAAGGAGATCCAACCAGTCCATTCTAAAGAAGTTCAGTCCTGGGTGTTCATTTGAAGGATTGATGCTTAAGCTGAAACTCTAATCCAACCAGTCTAACCTAAAGGANTGGACTGTGAAGAAAGCTGAGTGCTGAAGAATTGATGCTTTTGAACTGTGGTGTTGGAGAAGACTCTTGAGAGTCCCTTGGACTGCAAGGAGATCCAACCAGTCCATTCTAAAGGAGTTCAGTCCTGGGTGTTCATTTGAAGGATTGATGCTTAAGCTGAAACTCTAATCCAACCAGTCTAACCTAAAGGATATCAATCCTGAGTGTTCACTGGAAGGACTAATGTTGAAGTTGAAACTCCAATACTTTGGCCAACTGATGGGAAGAACTGACTCATTGGAAAAGACCCTGATGCTGGAAATACTGAAGGCAGAAGGAAAAAGGGATGATAGAGAATGAGATGGTTGGATGGCCTCACGGTCTCAATGGACATGAGTCTGGGTAAACTCCAGGAGTTGGTGATGGACAGGGAGGCCTGGCGTGCTGCGGTTCATGGAGTCACAAAAAGTCAGACACCACTGAGCGACTGAACNCATTGGAAAAGACCCTGATGCTGGAAATACTGAAGGCAGAAGGAAAAAGGGATGATAGAGAATGAGATGGTTGGATGGCCTCACGGTCTCAATGGACATGAGTCTGGGTAAACTCCAGGAGTTGGTGATGGACAGGGAGGCCTGGCGTGCTGCGGTTCATGGAGTCACAAAAAGTCAGACACCACTGAGCGACTGAACTGATATAGTCCATGGGGTTGCAAAGAGTTGGACATGACTGAGTGACTTTCACTTTTACTTTCAAAGCTGCTCTATTTACACTGAAAGTCTGTTTTAGTGATGCCACCTTCATCAATTAACTAATCCGTATCTTCTGAAACCATCTGAAACTTCTACATCAGCACCTGCTTCACCTTGTACATTTATGATATGGAGATGGCTTCTTTCCTTAAACCTCAGGAACTATACTCTGCTAGTGCCACACTTTTCTCCTGCAGCTTCTTAACCTCTATTTGGTCTTCAAAAATATTAAGAGTTAGAGGCTTGCTCTGGGTTAGACCATTTCTTAAGGGAATGATATGGCTAGTTTGACTTTTTATCCAAATCACTAAACTTTCCCCATATTAGCAATAATGCTGCCTTGCTTTCCTATTTGTGGGTTGACTGGATTGGCTCTTAATTTCCTTCAAAGTACTTTTCCTGTGCATTCCCAACTTGACTAACTGGCACAGGATTTCTAGATACCAGCCTATTTAGGCTTTTGGCAGGACTTCCTTCCTGAGCTTATTTATTTCTAGCTTTTGATTTAAAGAGAGAGATCTGCAACTTTTCACTTTAACAACTTACAGGGCACTGTAGGATTATTTATTGGCCTAATTTCAGTACTGTCATATCTGAGAAAAGGGAGGCTGAGAAGAGGAAGAAAGGTGAGTAAGGGTCAGTCAAAACACATGCAAAATTATCAATTAAGGGCATCATCCTACATGAGTGATGCCATGGCACCCCTAAGCAATTACAATAGTAACATCAAAACTCTCTGATTACATATTGCCATTACAAATATAATAATATTTATAAAGTTTGAAATTTTGGGAAAATTACTAAAATGTGACATGGAGTCATGAACTGAGCAAATGCTGTCGGAAAAATGGCATCCATTGAGTTACTAAACTAAGAGTTGCTACAAATCTGCAATTTATTAAAACCCTGCATTTGTGAAGCTCAATAAAGTAGAACACAGTAAAATGAGGTATTCTGGTATTGAATAGGAAATTAGCAGATGTCCATTATTTTGAAAACAAGTGTATGAATATTTAGAAGTATAAGCTATAAGCAAATGAAAAACTATTATGTGTACACATGTATAAGCACCATTGATAACAAAAATTAAGAATAATCAGTATTTTATTTCATATCTTAAATTTAAACTAAATTTACTAGGTGAAGGTGGTGAAGTCGCTCAGTCGTGTCTGACTCTTTGCGACCCCGTGGACTGTAACCTACTAGGCTTCTCTGTCCACGGGATTCTCCAGGCAAGAATACTGGAGTGGATTGCCATTTCCTTCTCCAGGGGATCTTTCCGACCCAGGGATCAAACCCGGGTCTCCCGTATTGGAGGCAGACGCTTTAACCTCTGAGCCACTATGGATACTTAAAAATAAACAATTTTTTAAGCAAATGCACTTTGTAGTACATCATGATTTCACTCAGGTTTTAAACATTTATATTTCCTTTGCTTGTCTTTGCATATTGGTTATTCTCAGGATTAAATTTTTAACCAAGGGGGGGAAATTATTGAACCAGTAAAAAAAAGATTACTTTTCTATTATGTTAATAAAATAGCCTTTCAGTTTGCAATCATTTCTAATGCTCTTATACTTTTATTCTAAGTAACTCAAAGGAAATTCATACATTCACATATAAATATCATTATGGGGCTTCAGAGTCAATGTGCATTAGGCACATGTCTAAAAACTGAATTGATTTTATAGGAAGATATATTTCTATGCTTACTTGATGAACATTTTATTGAGAATTTTTTAATTTGCTATTTATTTTCTGTCAGAATTCTAGTTTATAGAAATAAACATACATACTATTTCAGAAATTATCTGCAAATAGTGTGATATATTAAAGTATGTAGATTTTTTATATTTCACATATGGTTAATATTTCACAGATGAGTATTTCTACATTTTTTGTTTAAATACATTAAATTGTTTTCAGAAATTATTCAATTTGTTTTAATGTTTTCCAAATGAAAAGGATCATGGGAATTTTTTAATTGACTTTACATGTTCTTAGTTTAATCTAGAAAGAAAAAAAATACTCAAAAGTCGGAATTAATTAATTGGTAATTGCTTTAAGTCTTGAGACTAATGCTGACTTGAAACTCTATCATAGTTAATCAGAATTTAAGACAAAACCTCTATTTTAAATATGAGAGTTTGCTAATAGAATGCAGTTTTTTAGCCAAGTTTTTATGCTTTGCTGGGGAAAATATGCTTAACTGCACATATTTCTTCTATAGTATGAATTATACATGTAAAGGAAAATTACACGTAATAGTGTCAAATTATAAATCTCTATGGTTTTTCCATAAAATAAAAGCCTCAACACTTCCTTTATAGTCAAGAGCAATTTATAATGAAGTTTTTTATTAGATTCTTAGATTCTAAGATATTTTATTACAAAAAATACTATGAACTTAGAAGCCCTGAAATCTACTAAAAATCCCTAGAAGTACAACATTCATTAAACCCTTGTTACTAATACAGGGACTTCCTATAGACCTCAAGGATAGACTAACCTTCTGAAACAAGATAACATGTAGATATACACAAAGAAATAATAAATCTTACTTGATTAAACTGAAAACTTTTGTATGAAAAGGCATTATAAAATAAATAATATAATAAGTCAACATTCAGTGTTTATGCACAAAATAATATACAGAGTAGAGAAAGACATTTTACCAAATCCATATGAACTCAAGCAGAATCTCAATGTGCATATATACGCTACCATTGTAAAACAGTGGGAAGCTACTGTTTAGAACAGGGAGCTCAACTCAGTGCTCTGTGATGATCTAGAGAGGTAAGATAGGGGTGGGAAGGAGGCTCGAGAGGTTTGGGACATATATGTATATTACAGCTGATTCATGTTGTTGTACAGCAGAAACTAACACAATATTGTAAAGCAATTATCTTCCAATTAAATTATTAGAAACACCTCAATATGATAAAAGGCAAAAATATATAAATAAGCAATTTACAAAGGAATTAAAATGGACCAAAAATATTAAAGGAGAGTTTAACTCTCTACAGACTAAGGAATAAAAATTAAAAGGGAGTGGGATACATTTTCATATTTATCAGAATGCTACAATTTACTAAAGGAAGAGCAAGAGAGAAATAGAAAGATGGCAGGAAGGAAAAGAGGGATGAATATAGGAAGGAAGTAAAGAGAAAAGGAAGCATTGCAGTTTGATATGTTACATTTTGCTTCTATAATTTTGAAAGCAAGAAAATGCTAGGAGGTATAGTGATTATTTACTTTGCAGAAAAAAATAAATGGAACAAACACTAAATCTGAAGATTTTTTAAGCTAGTAAATGTTCACATGTTTTTACACCTGAATTTAATTGAAAGACAGTTAACACTATATTAGTAATTCAGTACAATTACTAAGAAGTCATTAAGGAACTCCATTTGGGGTTTTGAATTTCTACAATTGAGTTAAATCCTGCTAAGCTACCTAATAATTGCCACCTGTTTAATCATTTACAGTGTCATATTAATCACTGCCTATGTTAATGGTTGCTTAAAAGACATTTAGTAGAGGGGATGTTCTTTGGGTGATGGCATAGTTCTAACTGAAGCTCAACATTTAGATATGCTCTAGAGTCTTTCTTAGTATCACATGCAAGCAGCAGCCCTCATAATTTAAGGTTTCAAATCATATTAATATTTTAGTAATCTAGAAGGGAATTTATAGGTGCTTATTATGTATAATATACAGTCTATTCAAATAATTACTCTTTGAACTGTAAAAACAAAATCTCATCATTTGAACAAAACAAAAATCAAGAATTTGCAAGCTTTCTTTCTCCACATCTTATTTTAATGCCAAAAACAATGGTAAGGAACATTATCTCCAATAATCAAAGAAGAAATAGATATATAAAAGTTTGTCTGTGTATCAGTATGCTCTTTAGAGTTGAAAACAGTATAATAAAGTTTGGCTATTTTCCCAGTTGAGCATACAGAAAACCTAATACACCTTTCTGAAATGCTGAACAATTGCAATTTAAAACATTAAATTATATACTGTCATGATGATACTGATAATTATAAGAGAAAATGGTAAGACGGAAACATTCTAAAAACTTGCTTTGAGGTTCATCAGCGGTTCATCAACCAACCTTAAGTCGCAAAGACAAAGTTAACAGATAGGGACTTGGAAGCACTCTCAAGGAGCATATGCCATTAATTATAAGACCTTTCCTATGATAACTGTCTGGACCCACCCCCAAAATATAACTTCTCACAAAGGCTACTTGGTGCTTATGCCACTGCCTGCTCCTCCACATCACTGTCCTTATATGTGTATTAGAACCAAATAAAGGAATTATTAATACATCTGACTTGGGAGCATTCTAAGATCTTTTTCTTAGGGGCTCTTAAAAACAGAATTCTGACCAGTAACTTTTTTTTTTTTCAGAGAGATCATTCAAGTCAGTGCTAATCTATATTTCAGGTTGCTATGGCCAGAAGTAATAAAAGCAGGACTTGGTCCATTTACAGAGCATATACCATCACTATCTTAAGATGCTCCCTGTAATGTTACATAAATAATCAACAACCATTTCTTATTTCCTGGCACAGTCATTTTTTTCTGAAATGACAAATGTCACCTTGCATGCCCACAACTTACTAAAAACTTCCACCAAGAACTAGGTAGAAGAATTTCTATAATCATGGTAAGGATATAATTTATTCTAATTCCTCCTAGTCAAGTAGGAAAGGTAATATGTGAAAGGGTGAACATTGGAATCATCCTTCTGCTTCTAAAAACAACTCAATTCTAGTCATTGATATATTTCTAAGAAACTTCTTAACTATTTTCAAGTTTTTCTATTTAGCAGAAATCTTCCCTCTCTGCCTTTCTCTCTCTCTCTCTCATACACATATATGTATTTAGTTTTTGAGATAAAATACATTTTTCAGCTAATATTGACCATAGAGTATCTGAAACAGCAATATTATGAGATTTTTTTTTCTTTTACCTTGATTAGATAAAAGCATCATATTGTCCATTTCTTCAGTGTATTTTCTTATTGTAAATCTCGAGTAGATAAGCATCATCCTGCTAACCTGGAAAGTAACCATAAAAGAAGCTGTGATCTATGTTCAAGATAAGAAAATAAGCATTCTGGATAGTCAAGATCATGTTTAAATAAGATGTTTCTATTTTATATCAAGTGAAAATATTAATTTTATCCAAAGCAGTGGTGTAATATAAATTAAAAACTCTGTAAGTTAAAAATGTGAATATATATATTGCTGACTCAACTTTCCCACCAGGATATCTAATAAGCATCATAAAATTAATATTTCTAAGTACTAACTCTTGTTTCTTGCTGACTACTTTTATTCCTTTTGCTTATTTCCCTATTCCCCCACCTAATTAAAACCAATGTTGTTTCAGCTACTCTAGTCAAAGATTGAAATTAACATTCATCTGTCAGAAGCTAATTTCAATCCACTAACAAATCTGTCAACTTTTATTTTGAATATATCAAAAAAGCAAATTCTTTTCACTTCCTGTACCTATATTCTGACCCTATGATTTCTTTCATAGACATTTAAAAAAATGTCATACATGGTCTCTCTGCATTATACTTACTTCTCTATACTCCTTTCTTCTCACAATAAATAGAGACTTGTTTTCAAAACTGCAATTCCCAGCAAGGAGATTTTAAATTTGCTCCCTATTTCATGCAGCAGAACCTAAAGAAAACACCATGATGTATACTGTCTCTTATGATATAGTTCCTAGCTGTCTTACATCACTTTTCACTCTCCATCTTCTTTATTCTGCTCAAATTCAGTGGCCACCCCATTATTAGACAAGCCTAGCACACCCCTGCCTCAGGGTCTAAATGTTTGTTATTCACTCCCACTCAGATGTTCCCCACATATTCACAAGGCATTCCTCACTCTTTTGAATGGATCTCTAATCAATGTTTCCAGTGTCTCTGGCACTGCACTACTCCATATAAAACAGCACTGTTCTTTCATATTTTTTCATAATTTATTACTTGTATTGTTTTTTTGTAAAACAACACTAGCAGACATTTTGACTTTATACAATCATTTTCTTAAAGTTGGTCTCTCCCATGAACACTGGAATATTTATGGACAAAGAGGAGGAATTCTGTATTTTATTTACTGCTCTATTCTCACTACTTAGCATAATTCCTGGCATACAACAGGTCGTTAATATTAGTTGAAACTTGTTGTTGAATGATAGAACCTTGTATTATACTGATGAGTTTACAATGTGTCTATTTTTATCAACAAATTTCTAATGTACTTCTCAAGTAATAGGGACATTTTCTAGAATGTCAATATTTAGGTGTTCTCTAATTTCAATCATCAGAATTAGTGCTTTATATAAAGCTTCAATATGTTTTGTTAGATATGTACATAAGCATTTTATTTTTATGGGTGCTAATACAAATCATATTGTGTTTTCAATGACTAATTCTACTTATTTATTGCTGCTTTTTGGAACATTTTGGAATTTCTCATCCATGCTTGAAATCCTTCGATGAATGCCTGGATATTGAGAAGTGACTGTATGTCCTTACTGATTTTCTACCTGATGGAACTTCTTATTTTTGATAAATAAATCTTGAAGTCTTCAACTATGGTAACGGATCCAACTATTTCTCCTCGCAGTTCTATTAGTGTTTGCCTTACATAGGTTGATGCTCTCTAATCTTAAATTTTTAACTTTAAAATTAAATGACAATTTCAGCACCAAATAAATGTTTTTTTAATTGTATTCTATATATTGAGATACCAAGAATCTTTCTTCTTTATTCCATAATACAGCATCTTTCAATTCACTGAATCTTGGCAATAGTCAAAAAGCTTTCTACTAGCTATGCACATTTATCAAAGGAGTCCTGTGATACAAATTATCTTGTTATAGATTTTAATAAATTGAAATATGATTAATACATAAGAAAAAGGAGAATTCATCAGAGATTGTATAAATATTAAAATAGCTTTATATTTAAAGCTTCAACAACAAGATCCTACTATGTAGCATATGGAACTATATTCAATATCTTGTAATAAACTATAATGGAAAAGGCAAAAAATAATTACTAAAATGTAATATATCTTTGAGTTGTAAACTTTCATTACTTAAGACTATATTTTTAAATAATGAACATAAAATATAAAATCAGTTCAGTTCAGTTCAGTCACTCAGTCGTTTCTGACTCTTTGAGACCCCATGGACGGCAGAACACCAGGCTTTCCTGTCTATTACCAACTCCTGGAGTTTGTTCAAACTCATGTCCATCCAGTTGGTGATGCCATCCAACCACCTCATCCTCTGTCATCCACTTCATATTAAATATAAAATGGCAAGTATAAAATATATATATATACACTTCATACACTGCACTTTTTTCCTTCTAAGAATAACTTATTTACTATATAAATAACCCCAAAAATGAATACAGAAACAAATATATATTTTAATTATAAATACAATTTAACATTATTAAAAATATTTCATTACTCACTTGTCACATAATTATTCCCTATGTAACATGCATGTTTGTAAGTACTTCTGTTAAAGCTCTGCAATTTCTAATTTTTTGACCCCAAGATGCCAATTTTTAATGGGAAAAGAAATACCAAACAAATAAGTAATAAATGTATAATGTAATTGCAGATATTGATGTTTCATCTAAATTTTTTTGTCTTTGTTCATTCACCACACAGTGTCCAGCTCTTTGTGACACCATGGACTGCAGTACACCAGGCTTCCCTTTCCCTTACCATCTCCCAGAGCGTGCCCAAGTTTATCTCCATTAAATCGGTGATGCTGTCTAACCATCTCATCCTCTGCTTCCACCTTCTCCTTTACCTTTAATCTTTCCCAGCATCAGGGTCTTTTAAAAAATATACCAAGGTAAGTGCAGATGAATCTAAGAGACACGATACTAATTTTTCCTACAATGGGTCAAGGAAACATTCCAGAAGAATGTTGTCATATAAAAAGATGTTTGGGCTTCCCTGGGGGTCCAGTGGTTACAAGTCCACTTTGCAATGTGGAGTACACTGGTTCCATCTCAGTGCAGGAGAATTCCACATAACAAGAGGCAACTGGGCTGTGCACCACGACTACTGAGACTGGCCTCTGGAGCCTGCGAGCTGCAACTACTGAGCCCAAGTGCAGCAACTACTAAAGCTCATAAATCTTAGAGCCTGTGCTACTCAAGAGAAACCACTGCAATAAGAAGCCAGTACATGACAATTAGAGAGTGGCCCCTGAACTTTGTAACTAGAGATGGCCCACACACAGCAATGAAGATCCAGTGCAGCCAAAAATAAGTAAATATTAAAAAAACCCTTGAATGAGGAAAAGGGGCCCATTCTATAGAATTTTCTTAAGAAGATTCTAGGTACATGGAACAAAAAATTCAAAGGTCCTGAGCCAAAAATAATTTTAGAAATTTAAGGCATTATAAACTGAAGTGTCATTTGCTCCAGGCTGATGTAGGAGGGTAGGGAGAATGTTGGAAATAAAGCCAATGGAGATGGGAAGAAATTTTAGAACCTCAGTTCTGATAGTAAAATATATGTATAACATAAGGATAACAACAATTCTCTTATTTTAAAAAGATTTACTCACTTATATGTTGTTTATCACTGTGCTGGGTCTTCATTGTCGCGCTTAGGTTTTCTCTACTTAAGGCAGCCAGGGTTAGTCTTCTTTGCAGTGTGTGAGCTTCTCATTGCAGTGGTTTCTCTTGCTGTGGAGCACGAGCTCCAGGTGTGTGGGCTTTAGTAGCTGAGGCTCATGGGTTCGAGAGCATAGGCTGAGTAGTTGTGGTGCATGAGAAAAATATTTCTTTCATGAGGTTGTTATGGAGACCATTTGGAATAGCCTAAGAAAACCACCCACCACTTTATCTGGTGATGAAGAGAATCTTAATAAATGATATTTAAGATAATTATTCATATTTCCATATGGAAATAATATTTTCTTCAATCATTTATATTTTCTCCAACAGTGAATTTATCCTTGCCTTAGCAAATTTATACAATCAATTTAGGCAGAACCAAACAAACGAAAGTTTACAATTAAAGGCTACAGGTGGAAAGTATTCACAGTTAGTAAACAAATCTCAGGGTCACACTGATTCTGACAAATTGCAAATAAATGAGCACAGCTGCTGCAGAACCAGAGTATGTGTGCACATGTGCAGAAGGAAGGGAGGGAGCACTGGTTATTGGCTACAGGGTATTGCGAAAGCTCTCCCATTACCTTGTCAATATTGTAAAGTAAAAAAAAAAAAAAGAAAGAAATTAAGCTTTTAAAATAAGCATCTTTTAAAAAATCAAGATACAAATGTTTATGTAAATTATGCTTAAAATAATTAAAATTTCACATGCAAAAAAAAAAGAATTTCATATAGTTCTAACATATGACATCTTATTCATGTAATAGCTTGACTTACATTAAAAACTGTAGCTATGGCTCTTTATAATATCAGTCCACTTTTGCAGATAAAAAGCTAAGGCCCCCTCTTTGTCCTATCTCCTGACCAAAAGAGAGGATTGCTGTTCAGACACAAATGATTCTTATAAATGTTCCTCTTTTGCTGCTCAATATCCCTATTAATCATGAACAAATCATTGTTTTCAAATTGGAGATACAATGTTTCCATGTGGAAAAAAACATTTATTTGTCACTTGAATATATGCTTATCAAGGTATTGTATATACATGGCACTTTGGGATGTGACAATCTAGTGTTTGTCCAACAGAGAGAACCAGATGCTAAGCCTGAGAATCTAGCTCCCCTAACCAAACAGGGTATGTTGGGGAGTGGGCAATATAGTGACAAATAGAAATGTTGTTAGGAAAACAACTAGGAACTTCCGTGGTCATCTGGTGGTTAACAAACTGCCTGACAATGCAGGGGACACTGGCTCGATTCCTGGTCTGAGAAGATTCTGCATGCCACAGGGAAACTAAGCCCACACGCTACAACTACTGAGCCTGGGCCCTAGATCCCTCCTGGTTGCAATGAGAGAAGCTACTGCAATGAGAAACCTGTGCACTGCAACTGCAGAGTAACTTCCACTTGCCACAATTACAGAAAGCCCTCGTGCAGCAACAAAGACCCAGCACAGCCTAAAATTAGAAAAAAAAAATTAAAAAAATTTATGTAGATTTAAAAAATTAGGTCATTATATGCCCCAACAAAGGAATACAGTGGATGATATG
The DNA here is from genome assembly GCA_006410675.1 of Oreotragus oreotragus. Lineage (NCBI taxonomy): Eukaryota > Metazoa > Chordata > Mammalia > Artiodactyla > Bovidae > Oreotragus > Oreotragus oreotragus. Next base: position 64,348 of record SJYX01008868.1, read on the forward strand.
GAGTCAACACAAATACTGTCAGAGAAATCTTGCATAAAATCAAGAGCATAGCAGCAAAAACATTACTAGTGATATAGAATGACATAGCAAACTGCCTTCCCAATTAGAAGAGTAGGAAAACAAAAAGCTAAAAAGAGGGTCAGATTCAAACATTAACTTTTAGAAAAAATTCTACTTATCAGAAAGTGAAAGAAAAGTCGCTCAGTCATGTCTGACTCTTTGTAACGCCATGGACTGTAACGTACCAGGCTTCTCTGTCCATGGGATTTTCCAGGCAAGAGTACTGGAGTAGGTTGCCATTTCCTTCTCCAAGGGATCTTCCAGACCCAGGGATCAAACCCGGGTCTTCCACATTGTAGGTAGGCACTTTACCATCTGAGCCACCAGGAAAGTCGCTTATCAGATATGGGATATAATTTAGAAACTATATCTAAGAGAGTTAAGGAGTAATTATCAGAAACCAATAATAAGATCAGAGTGAGATGAGCAACAAGGATAGTGATGCAAAATTCTAAAACATGGGCTTCAGAACTTTAGTTTCTCTTCATAAATTCTTTAACCATAGAACAGTGGTTCTCAAAATTTACTGTGCCTAAGAAGCATGTGTGATACTTCATAAAGATGCAGATTTCTGGGCATCATCTACAGAAATTCTAATTCAGGAGGTCTGGAGTAGACTCATAAATTTATTTTAGATTAACATTAAAGGGTTTTCCATGCAGGCTGTCCCTGAAGTTTCTTTTGCAAACCACTATTTAGAAGCTGCTGCTGCTGCTGCTGCTAAGTCACTTCAGTCGTGTCCGACTCTGTGCGACCCCATAGACGGCAGCCCACCAGGCTCCCCCATCCCTGGGATTCTCCAGGCAAGAACACTGGAATGGGTTGCCATTTCCTTCAACAAAGCATGAAAGTGAAAAGTGAAAGTGAATTCATTCAGTTGTGTCCAACTCTTTGAGACCCCATGGACTGCAGCCTACCAGGCTCCTCCGTCCATGGGATTTTCCAGGCAAGAATACTGGAGTGGGGTGCCATTGCCTTCTCCCTATTTAGAAGCTGCTGCTAAGTTGCTTCAGTCGTGTCCGATTCTGTGCGACCCCATAGATGGCAGCCCACCAGGCTCCCCCATCCCTGGGATTCTCTAGGCAAGAATACTGGAGTGGATTGCCATTTCCTTTTCCAATGCATGAAAGTGAAAAGTGAAAGTGAAGTCGCTCAGTTGTGTCCAACACTTAGCGATCCCATGGACTGCAGCCTTCCAGGCTCCTCCATCCATGGGATTTTCCAGGCAAGAGTACTGGAG